>CM044001.1:19731083-20066083 GCA_024085815.1 Flaveria linearis
TATATATGTATATGTATGTATATATGTATATCTATATACATACATATATATATATATATATATATATATATATATATATATATATATTATAAGATTTAGGTTAATAATAAGGTTAACGATTTAACGTGAACTAAGGTATTAGTATTTGGGGTTTTGAAAAGTAAATAATTTTATTTAACGAAGTTATTTATATTTTAATTCAATGAAAATAATTAGACCATTTAAGTGTTTTTAATATAAAGAAGTAATTAGGTATAATAATTGATAAGGTTTAAATGTAAAACATAAATAAGATTTTATAATCTTTTGGATTAAACATAATTTAACAATGATTAAAATATCGTATTGACCAATATTAATTTATTAGTCTAAACGATTAGTTAAAGTATATTTAATAAGAAATAACCTAAAATAACATTTGTAAATAATTTGTGAAATTATAAAATTATATATAATTTTTACAATTTTTCATGATTAATCCATAATTAAACATAATGTAGTGTCCATTAATAATTTTAATGACTTTAAATTATTATTCCAATTCCATTTTTTATAAAAATAACTATTTATAATATTTGTAAATAATGTTTTATATAAAAACGTTAAGATATTTTTATTAAATAAATTTACAGAAAATCATTAGGTAGCTTTTAAAATAAAGAAAGTTTATAAAATTTATTTTTATAATTTTTAGGAATTTTTATATATTTTTTAAAGGCTGTAAAAGGCCTAAAAAATAATTGAGGGTGCCCGGGTTCGAACTCGGGACCTCAAGGTGGGAAGTGCATGTGTCTAACAAGTGAATCAAGTCCTCAGCTGCGGTACATCTTGGTTTTGATGGTTTAAAAACATACACAAAAGAAACCCCCAAATTCCCTATGAACCCTAGTTTGATCCGCACCAAAATTGAGGATCAAATCGATAATGTTAATAAATTTAATGTTAGGGCTTTTGAGCCTCAACTGAAATCGAGTATTTGGATATGTGGAATTACCCGATTAAAGATGATTAGGAGATGAATCCTACGAAGAACAGCCGCGACAGGGGAGAAGATGGTTTGTTGGAGCATATATTGTCATATATAGTGTGTCCGTCGCTTGACGAATAGTCTAGGCTTAATGCTATACACCTTGTAAACACATGAAACTGGGTCATTCGCAGGAGCATATGTGAATGAGACTCGGTCGTACGACTGAGCCATGCTAATGGACCAGTCGTGCGACTGAGAGATGCGATTGGGACATTCGTAAGACTGAACCATAAGAATGGTCCAGTCGTACGATTGAACCATACGCATGGTCCAATCGCACGAATGGGCCCAGTCGCATCTAATAGAGGCCAAGGCCTATATATACCAGTTTCAATGTGTAGAAACCTAAGGGGGTTTTGATAGTGTGCCCGGCGCCCAGGCGCTGCCGGATGAGAGGGGAGATCATACTCAATCTCTCCTTGCCAAAAGTCTTGATTCTTAAGTTGTAACGAGCTTAAAATCGTTATGTTTTATCAATAAAATCATTCGATTATTGTTCGTAATTTTGTTTATCTTTTGGTTTTTATCCTTCCGTCAAGAACGTGCTCGGATGTTTACCGATCCAGTGACTTCACATGGTTCGTGGTGCAAACAAAGGTAATACTCGAATTCCTTGTACAGGACACTTCTACTAAGTCCAAGGATGAAAACCCCTCTGTCAATTGTAAGTTAAAAGCCTCGGAACAAGGTCCTCAACTAAGTTGCAGGTCGCGGATTAGAGAGAATCGAATGGGATGCTTTTCGTTTGTTTCCGGTAAAATTGGGAGTTGTATTGATTAAGGATAGGTAACCGTTTGATCTGGTGGAGTTAATTGCATTATTATTGACGTTTAAGGCTCGAATGATTATACGATTAAAAGCTTCGGTTACCCATTCGATTGAGGCTAGTAACCGATGTTTAATTGCGTTTAATTGATGTTTACAGGTTCGAAACGTGCTCTAGGCGGGTTTGGGTTGGTTTTGGGTTAAAAACTATATGAATTCGAGGTTGGAAGGTGGCCGGAGAGTCACCGGAGACTCCGTCGACGGTTAGCCGGGTTTTCGGGGAGAGAGAAAGGGTGGGGGGTTTGGGTTTTCAAAATTACACAAATGGTCCCTATTGTTTTTAAATGTTATTATTTTATGTAATAACTTTTATTTAAAGTTTCCAAATTGACAACTAACCCCCCTGAACTAAATTCAATTAAACCTTATTAACTATTTTATTTTTATTAGTTATTAATTCTATTATTATTATTATTATTATTATTATTATTATTATTTTTATTTTTATAATTAATATTATTATTTAATTGATTTAGAAACTTTAAGTAAACAAGGAATGAAACAAGAATAGCCCACAAAGTTTCATAAATGGCATAACAGGTCCTTACAAGAATTTAACGAGGTTAACTTATATTTTACGAAAATACGAAATATTACAGTCTTCCCAACTTAAAAGAATTTCGTCCCGAAATTAAGAATGAAACTATACAAATAAAAACGGGTATTTCTTCTTCATGTGCTCCTCACGTTCCCAAGTAAATTCAGCGCCACGCTTATTCTCCCAGCATACCTTGACGATTGGAGTAGTGGTGGTTCTAGTCTTCTTCATGATGCGATCCATGATTTCAACGGGTTTCTCAACAAAGTGTAATGACTCGTCGATCTGGATGCCATCCAACGGAACATGCAGACCTTCGTCAGCCAGACACTTCCTCAAATTCGAGACATGGAACACAGGATGAACTCCACTAAGGTCAGAAGGTAATTCCAGTTTGTAAGCCACTTTCCCAATCCTTTTCAGAATCTTGAAAGATCCTATAAATCTTGGAGCCAGTTTACCCTTCTTTCCAAAGCGAACAACACCCTTCCACAGTGAAACCTTAAGAAGAACCATCTCCCCAACTTGGAATTCCAATGGCTTACGTCGCTTATCAGCATAGCTCTTTTGTTGACTTCTTGCCACTTCAAGGTTCTTTCGGATGATAGAACCTTTATCGCTCGTCTCTTGTATAAGTTCAAGACCAGTGATGAAGTTTTCACCAATGTCGATCCAGCAGATCGGTGAACGACATTTACGACCATAAAGTGCTTCAAATGGTGCCATCTTGATACTCGAGTGGTAACTATTGTTATACGAAAATTCCGCTAGTGGTAGATGCGTATCCCAATCACCACCAAAGTCAAGGACACAAAGGCGTAGCAAATTCTCCAAGGTTTGGATTGTTCGCTCGGTTTGACCATCAGTTTGGGGATGGTAAGCCGTGCTTAGATCCAATTGAGTTCCCAAGAGTTCTTGCATAGACGACCAAAAGTGCGAAGTGAAACGAGCGTCTCGGTCGGATATGATGTGAAGAGGTACCCCATGACGACTTATAATTTCATCAACGTATATACGAGCCAACCTTGATGTCTTGTAAGTGTCACGTATGGGTATAAAATGTGCCGACTTGGTCAATCGGTCGACGATCACCAATATGCTATCATGTCCATGGGAGGTTCGGGGTAGCTTAGTTATGAAGTACATAGATATATGTTCCCACTTCCACATAGGAATCTCGGGTTGTTCAAGTAATCCACTTGGACGTTGATGTTCGGCTTTAACCTTCGTACACGTGAGGCACTAAGCTACATAAGTCGCTATGTCTTTCTTTATTCCAGGCCACCAATAATGACCACGCAGGTCCATGTACATCTTATCGGAGCCAGGATGGATAGAATAATGAGTTTGATGAGCTTCGTTCATGATAACGGTACGAAGATTATCATGATTTGGAACCCAAATTCGATTCGTGAAATACATGAACCCATTAGGTTTCGTCTCCAATTGGGTTAGAAGGTTATGCTCCAGTTCATCCTTCATTCTTCCTTCTCGTTGAACCATTTATTGAACCTCCAAGATACTAGACTTGATGTCACTATCTATTCTCAAGTTTTGTAACAGTACAGTAGCCTCGTTGACATCTAGCCGAATTTCAGTATCGAACCCTCTCAAGGTGTCAAACCATTGACATCGATCGCGAATTTCTTGGAACAAAATCATCTTGTTATGAACCTTTCGACTTAGTGCATCGGCCACAACGTTAGTTGATAACGAATGTCACAATCGTAAACACTAATCAACTCCACCCAACGACGTTGTCTCATATTGAGATCTTTTTGATTAAAAACGTGTTGAAGGCTTTTGTGATCGGTGTAAACTATGCATTGCGTACCATACAGGTAGTGTCTCCAAATCTTCAAAGCAAAAACAACAGCACCAAGCTCGAGATCGTGTGTTGTGTAATTCACCTTGTGAACCTTCAATTGTCTCAATGCATAAGCTATGAACTTTCCTCGTTGCATAAGAACACAACCAAAGACTTGTTTTGATACATCACAATATACGGTGAAATCATCATTTCCATCGGGTAGGGTCAAGATAGGAGCATTGCACAGTTTGTGTTTTAATGCTTTAAAAGCTTCTTCTTGCTCGGGCCCCCACTCTAATGGTTTATTCTTTTGTGTCAAGGAAGTGAGCGGCTTCCCGATCCTTGAAAAGTTGGCGATGAATCGCCGGTAATAACCAGCAAGACCAAGGAAAGAACGAATCTCGGTCGGAGTCGTGGGAACACACCAATTCTTCACAGCTTCCACCTTTGCAGGGTCAACGTGAATTCCTTGGCTATTCACCACGTGTCCTAGAAATTGAACTTCCTCAAACCAGAAGTCACACTTCGAGAACTTCGCGTACAATTGCTCTTTCTTCAACAACTCAAGAACTTGTCGCAAATGCAGTTCATGCTCGGTGTTGGTCTTGGAGTAGATAAGTATGTCATCAATGAAGATGATCACAAACTTATCTAGATAAGGCTTGCATACTTGGTTCATGAGATCCATGAAGACAGCAAGAGCATTAGTTAAACCAAAAGGCATCACCATTAACTCATAGTGCCCATAACGAGTACGGAATGCGGTCTTTGGGATGTCATCATAATGGACTCGTAATTGATGATATCCAGAATGTAGATCAATCTTCGAGAATATAGCCGCTCCTTGAAGTTGATCAAACAAGTCATCGATGCGAGGAAGAGGATAGCGGTTCTTGATGGTAAGCTTGTTAAGCTCACATAGTCGATGCACATACGAAACGACCCATCTTTCTTCTTTACGAATAGAACAGGTTCACCCCAAGGTGAAGAACTAGGATGAATGAAACCCTTCTCGGATAGCTCTTGGAGTTGACTAGAGAGTTCTTGCATTTCTGATGGTGCAAGCAGATATGGGGTTTGCTCCCGGTATCAAGTCAATTTTAAACTCGACTTCACGCACGGGAGGTAAACCACTAAGGTCATCGGAAATACTCCAGGAAAGTCTCGTACGATAGGGACATCCTTAAGTTCTTTCCCTTTGACTTTTGTGCTGACCACGTAAGCCAAGAAGGCCATATACTTCTTGCTTAAGCACATTCGGGCTTGAGTGCAAGACATGAGTTTAAGTCCTTTGGAAGATTTTTCACCGAACACTTTCAAAGTATCGCCAGAGGGTAACGGCATACGAATGCACTTCTCAAAACAAATGATCTCTGCATGGTATTTGGCTAACCAATCCATACCAATGATGACGTCAAAGCTACCTAGTTTCATAGGTATAAGATCGATAAGAAAATCATGCGCGTCAAGACTTAAGATGCAATCACGGATAACGACATCCACGGTGATCGGCTCTCCATCGGTAACTTCAACGGTGAGAGGTCTTTCTAGTTTCGTATGTGACTTAGCAAGTATGGGTTCAAACTCTAATGAAACAAAACTCTTATCGGCTCCAAAATCAAATAGAACATATGCATAAGTTTTGTTAATAAGGAACATACCTGTTCAATTTTAAAGTTATTTGACGATACAAGTAACGCATGAAAAAAATTAGGTCGCAAAAGTTAAAGGTAAATTAACGTACCATTCACCACATCGTTGTTTGCGTGTGCTTGATTTGCGTTGATTTTGAAAGCACGTCCTCGGGCTTGTGGAACATTACCCACCAGACGAGAGCATTGTGGGCGGAAGTGACCAGGTTCCCCACAGTTGTAGCAAACATGGTTTGTGACCATTGCGGCGTTGTTAGGTGCACGGTGACAATTCGCCACCCAGTGACCATATTTACCGCATAAGGTACAGATACAACATGGTTGGTTCCCCGGATGATGATACCTACACATGTTGCACATAGGTTGAGGACCAGCATAGGCCCTAGCCCTAGGCACTTGTGCCACAGGTGCAGCGACAGGTACAAGTTGTCTTTGGGGTTGTTTGGGTGCAGCCACAGCATAGTTGCGCACCGGTGTGAACTTGTGCTTCTTGTTGTTGTTGTTGTGAGATGGCTCAGCTTTAGTCTCCTTAACGTCCTCGGTAGCTGTCTTTTCCACCTTCTTTGCACCCTTCATAGACATGGTGCCCGCTCGTATATGGTTCTCGGTGAGTTGAGCGGTGATAGTGATGGCTTCCTCCAAGGTTGTGGGTTGGCTACCCACCATAACATCTTGAATTTGGGGTGGTACACCCTTTATGAACTTCTCAATGGTACGGGGGACAGTGTCGACCATATGGGGCAGTAGTAAACTCAGCTCATGATGCCTAGTTGAGTAGGCCAAATGGTCACCACCATCTTGCTTCAAGTTCCAAAACTCCTCCAACTTTTGCAGTTCGCTTCTCGGGCAGAACTTTGCGATGGCGATGTTCTTGAACTCTTCCCAAGTAAGTGCCAAAATAGCATCAGCCCATCGATTTCTCTTCTCGCTATTCCACCAGGTAAGTGCCCTTTGTTGGAGCATACTAGTGGCATAACGAACTTTGAGTGCCTCGGGACACTCACAGTTGACAAAAGTGTTCTCCATGCTCTCGAACCACTCAAGAAGACCAGTGGCTCCTTCCTTGCCACTAAAACTTGTGGGCTTGCAAGAGCTAAAGTGATTGAAAGTGCAAGTTTGGTTGTTGCGCCCTTGATTAGCACTATTCTCTCCTTGACCATTCCTATTGTTGCTAGAGTTGGTCATCAAAGTGCTATTGAGTTCAGCAACCATGGTCGGGATGACAGCAGCCATTTGCCAGGCAATCATGGCAACTAGCTTACGATCGGAACTTCCACGCTTTCCATGATGACGAGACATGCTGGAATATACAAAATGGGTTAGACATGGGAGAGGAAGAATAACAAGGTTTATAATTTAAACAAGGATAAGTCAAGAGTTATAAGGCATACAAAATGGTTCTATTTGGTAACGCATTACCATTTGGAAATGTTGACACGTCAAGGTAAATTAACCCATTCGCCTTAGAAACTTGTGTATGTTGACCATAGTTTATCACTCATCCCAGAAATCCCCAGGTAAGAATAACTAGTCCCGTAGGATTTATGCGAAATGCTTACCTTAGCTCGGAGGCATTTTGCCAGAAAATCCAGAATACAGGTGTCTATGTGTCACACAATATTTCTTAGGTTCATGAAATCAAAACCTTGATAAGATTTATATAGATTAGACATAACGTCTAAAGATCCAAGTCATAAGCATAAGTATACGATTCCACGTGTCATCTAGAATAAGATTAAGAGGATTCATGTTCGGGGAGAATCAAAGAGTCAAAGATAAGTTTAGGGGAGACATGTAGCAATGTTTAAACATTTACAAGGCAATCCTATGCTAAGGCATCAATTTGCACATAAGAAGGCATAGCATTATGTAGCATGCAAAACAATATATTTTTACAAGAATAATAATATTATTCTATAAGGTTCATGCATAAACTATAGTCTAGGTCACCATTTCTAATAATCTAAATCCCTATAGTTATGGGCTCTGATACCAATCTGTCACACCCCAACCTTAACGGCGGAATCGTCGAGATATGAGGGTTAGGATTGTTCACAGTCACATAACGCTATATCTAAATGTAAATATTAAATTACAAGTTTCAAAAGGCATTACAACCATAAGTCTCAAATATGAAATAAGTTCAAACATAACATAACAAAACATAATTCTTTTATTCCATTAACTAGGTCCAAATCCTAGATTATTACAAGCTTCAAAAGATCACTTTAAACTTGGGCATGACATGAAACATGATAAATATAAAAGGTCAACTAAAAATAGTTGGTGAGTTTCCAAGGTTTTCATACATAATATGATAAGATTACAAGTAGCGATTCATGTCATAGGTTATAAGTTAGTAAGGTTATAGAACACATATCGTTACAACCAAACCTCGACATGATTACAAGTATATAAGATTGGCTAAGTGTATTTGGTGCCCATAATGAACAAGAATACGTCATCAGGAGCCGGTAATACCTCGGCTTTAGCACCAAATAGGCTTGTCAGGCCCAAAGATCTAAGACGTCGCCAGGCTAACAATAATTAATGATTGTAATCAAACTATGTATCTGTAACACCCGTATTTTTAGTAATAAGAGAATAAAAGGACAAAAGAAAAAGAAAAAGAATGAAATGAAGGTCAACCCCAAAGTTAAGGGGGTAAAAGTGTAAAAAGGGCAAAAGCCTTTGTAAAGTTGGTGAAAAGGTGGCATGGCCGCCCATTTCACCCTGCACAATATCTTCCTTCGATATTTTAGAGAGAGAAAGAAGGAAAAGCTCGAACTTGAGGAAGAAATTCAAGCAGGATTCAAATTTCCAGGTAAGAATTCGTGTTTTCAGGTTGTTCTTGGCTAGATAATGCCTCGGTTACATGTTCTTATATGCCTATATGCTTTCGGGTATGTGTTCTTGATGTTTAGGTGCTAGAAACATCAAGATTTCGTGGTTTTGAGAGTGCTAAGATTTGGAAGCAGCAAAGGTGGGTTCTAGACCCCATAATTTTCACATGTTTTGTACGATTTTGGGGCTGGAAATACATGTAAAATGTTTTTAAAAGAATGAAAGTATGAACCCGCATGTGCCCATGTATGTATGATGAGGTTTATGGATGTTTCATGTTATGTTCATGTTTAGTATAGTATGTATATGCTTAGAACAAGGCAATATGATGTTTGGGTCTGAAATAGACTTAGGAATATGTTAAACAGGTTGATAATGCGCCTATATAAGGCTCATGCGTCTAAATAATGTCTTAGAATTTTTAAGTGTTATTCATGCGCCCAAATAGTCCCCATGCGCCTGAAATTTAGACTTAGAAATCTAAGTATGAGATGATGCGCTTAAACAGTACCCTCATGCGCCTAGAAATGCCTTAGAAATTCTGAGTGGAAGTTGATGCGCCTAAACAGTACCCTCATGCGCCTAGAAATGGCTTAGAAATTCTAAGTGGAAGTTGATGCGCCTGAACAGTACCCTCATGCGCCTAGAAATGCCTTAGAAATTCTAAGTGGAAGTTGATGCGCCTAAACAGTACCCTCATGCGCCTAGAAATGCCTTAGAAATTCTAAGTGGAAGTTGATGCGCCTGAACAGTAACCATGCGCCTAGGATCAGGCTAAAATGACTAAGTGTCCCATGCGCCTGAAACCCCATGCGCCCAAACAGTGCCCGGGCGCCCAGGATTCTCATGCGCCTAAGTGTTGGTGCGCCCCAGCAGTGCTCATGCGCCTAAGCAGGGCTCATGCGCCTGCATAGTGCTCATGCGCCTAGAATTTTTATACTTAGAATTAAATGCAGGATTCTTCTGGGAATCTGGATTTTAGGGTTTTGACCAAGGTTGACTAGGGTTATTTAATCATGATGATGTTTTATGCTTGATGTGATGATTAATGATTGACCCTATTTATTGTTACTGATATTATTATCAGTATTTTATTGTTGTTAACAATATTATTATTATTTTAATATTGTTAAGTATGAAAGGGCATGATAAAGAATGTTTAAAATTCAACGAAGAGTATAATCATTAATAAGTAAAATATTAATGATGAAGAGAAATGGAACGTAAATGAATAAGTAAATGCTTGTAAGCAAATGAATGGAGGTGCACACCCCTGACAGGTGTTAGCTCAACGGTGTGCGGGTTAGCTACCCCGAAAGATGCACATTGGGGTCCAATCCTTGTGATTGACCATATGTATGGGATCCTTGCTGCTTAACCCAGGTGACTGGATCAGCTTCGTGCACAATGTTCGTGGTTGATCACCACAGGTCCAGCATCAGCTTCGTGCACAATGTTCGGGGTATAGCATATGGCATTGATCCAGAATAAAAGAGAAAAGATAAGTGGTGTGTGTACTTGCCTCAGGTGACTGGATTAGCTTCGTGCACAATGTTCGTGGTTGATCACCTCAGGTCCAGCACCAGCTTCGTGTAGAATGTTCGGGGTATTGTACATGTCCCTGAAAGTAATGAACGTACGAACGAATGTAATGAACGTATGAATGAAATGAACGTACGAACGAATGTAATGAATGTATGAATGAAAGAAATGATCGTACGTATGTAATGAATGTATGAATGAAATGAATGTACGAACGTATGTAATGAATGAATGAATGAAAGTAAGATGCATACGAATGAAAGAATGAGTATGAAAGAATGTGAATGTTAACGAAAAACGGCACACAAACGAAAGTTAATGAATGAACGATGAAGATAATAATAATGTTATCTGTGTGTACGTACATTTTGTGACCACATGTAAGCAAAGAAAGGTTTAACGAAAGAAAAGTATGTTTTATTATAAAACTAGAACTCACTCAGCAACACTGACTTTTTATGTGTTTCCAGTTGGCAGGTGAGGTTGCTGAGGATGGAACGAGGAGCTACTCAACTCTTTTGGGATTGCATTCTTTTGTTAGATGCTTTTGTGATGTAATACAACAATAGATATTTTGTAATTGGTTGATGTTGTGTTAACTGGCAAAAGCATTCATATAAATTTGAAAGAAAGATTTAATGATTCCGCTGCATGATTTTTATTAAGTTATTGCAAATATATGCTTTATGTGCGATGATAGACCAGCTGTGAGGTGCCCGGGAATGGGGCCTTACAAGTTGGTATCAGAGCAAAAGTTTAAGTGAAATGGGTAAATTTTCAAAATAAACCTAAACTTAACTGAAAATGGGACGGAAAGGGAAGGGATGCCAATCTGAGTAGCTGCGTGCCATCAGGTATTTACTTAAAAGTTAACAGGTATGATGTGCGCATGTTATATGTTTATGTGCTACTGTTAGATTTAGATACTAATGTAGTCAGGACAGGTAATGCTCGGGGTGTGAAGAGTAAAGTAAGTGGCTAATCACAACTGGCCACTGTAATTAGGGACTTACTATACTTGACATAAACTGAGCTATTTCCTTGAATGACCGTGTTGGTGTTTGAATCTTTCAGTGTGTGATATAGGAAATGGCTGGGAAGAAACCTTCCAAGGCTTCTAGAGGTAGAGGTCGACCACGTATGACTAGGAGCAGTGCTAAGGCTCCAGAGACGACCCCCGTGAACCCTGAGGTTCATGATCGGGATGAAGGAAATGAGAATGTGAGCTTGAACGCCTCAGCTAGGGAGGCGATTGCTGATGAGGTACACCAGGTCCTGCAGGCAGTTATGCCATCTGTGGTGACCGATGTTATTCGAGCTGTGAGGAACGAGGAAAGAAAGGAGAAGGAGGACCGGAGAGAGTCGACTGGAAAGGAAAGTAAGGGAGGGGAGGAACGACCAGAGCCCGAGACGATAGTGTCGGACGAGGAAGGGGATGATGTAGTAAGGGTGACAACCAAGGGATGCAGTTACGGGGAATTCCAAAGGTGCAAACCCCCGACTTTCGATGGTAATGGCACTGCTGCAACCGCCCACCGATGGGTGAGGGAGATGGAAGCGGTACTCGAGATCAGCGAGTGCCGGGAGGATCAGAAGGTGAAATTTGCCACCCACTCCTTTACTGACTCAGCACTATGTTGGTGGGACAATATCGTCCAAGCTGAGGGTAGCAGGGCCATAGGGAAGATGAAGTGGTCCGAGCTGAAGAGGCTGATAATTGAGGAATTCTGTCCTCATAGAGAACTCGATAAGGTCGAGAGGGAGTTCTTACAATTAGAGGCGGGGACCATGACCCACCAGCAGTACACCACCAAGTTTAATGAGATGGCTAGACTGGTGCCGGATCATGTGACGCCGGTGTCTCGAAAGATTAACCGGTACATTCAGGGACTGCCAGCTGACATCCGCAGGCACTTGATCACTACCCGACCGAGCACCTTTAGGTTGGCAGTGGATTTGGCTGGGAGACTTTATGACGAAAGGGAAGTGACGGTGGTGGAGGCAAAGAAAGCCGGTGGTGGTGACCGGAATTGGAATGGAAAACGGTTCGGGCGTGGTGGTTTTACCCCGAACAACAAGAGGATGAGAATGGATAACCGTAGGGTCAGGTCATCAAGCTCGGGGCCCAAAAGGTGTGTCAAGTGCAGGAAGGAGCATACGGGTGAGTGCAGGTTGGGGCTCAACGTGTGTTTCAAGTGCGGGAAGCCGGGCCACATCTCCAAAGACTGTAAGGCGCTGAGGTGTTATACCTGCGGCGAGGTGTGCCATATGAGCAAAGACTGTAGAAGGCTGAGGGCTAAGAGTTCCAGGGCAAAGAAGATGGCCGGGACTGAAGGACAGAGGGCGAGTGCCAGAGCTTTCACCATGACCAGGGAGGAGGCTAGGATGGACCCCGATGTTGTGTCAGGTACGTTTCTAGTAGATCAAACTCTTGCTTCTGTGTTATTTGATTCTGGTCCTAGTAGGAGTTTTATTTCTGCTACCTTCTGTGCTAAATTGCCTGTTAGTAGTAAATGCATTGATGAGCCCTTTGAAGTAGAAACCGCTATTGGTAAGTCCACTAGAATTACTGATGTGATAGAGGATTGTACCATAGAGTTAGAAGGTCATAGGTTTGCTGCTAGATTACATGTGATGCCCCTAGGTGGATTTGATGTAGTGTTAGGGATGGATTGGTTGGCAACCTATGAAGCGAAATCGTATGTCGTAAGAAGATTATCAGACTGACGGCATCTGACGGAAGTCTGGTGACAATATACGGCAATCGGGTAACGATGATTCCGAAGGTGATTTCGATGGCGGTGGCAGGCAAGTGTATGAGGCGTGGGTGCAGCGCCTACTTATGTTATGTGAAAGATGTGGAAACGCCAACACCACAACTATCCGATGTTCCGGTTGTGTGTGATTTTCCAGATGTGTTCCCGGAAGACTTATCGGGATTGCCACCTGACCGAGAAATCGAGTTTCAGATCGACTTGATACCCGGTGCCCAACCTGTCGCTAAGGCACTGTATCGATTGGCTCCAACTGAGATGAAGGAGTTGATTGAGCAACTGCAAGAGTTGCTTGATAAGGGTTTTATCAGACCGAGTATCTCTCCTTGGGGTGCTCCGGTCTTATTTGTGAAGAAGAAGGACGGTAGCATGAGAATGTGTATCGACTACCGTGAGTTGAACAAGCTAACGGTAAAGAATCGGTATCCGTTACCGAGGATTGACGACTTGTTCGATCAGCTCCAGGGTGCCAGTTGATTCTCGAGGATAGATCTTCGATCTGGCTACCATCAGTTGAAGGTGAAGGAGCAAGACATTCCTAAAACAGCTTTTCGCATGCGTTATGGACACTATGAGTTTCTCGTTATGTCCTTTGGTTTAACCAACACGCTAGTTGCTTTTATGGACTTGATGAATCGAGTGTGTCGGCCGATGTTGGATAAATCAGTGATTGTGTTTATCAATGATATCCATATTTATTCAAGGAGCGAAGAAGAGCATGCTGGTCATATTCGGGAGGTGTTGGAGACCTTGAGGAAGGAGAAACTGTATGCTAAGTTCCCCAAGTGTGCTTTTTGGTTACGCGAGGTGCAATTTCTGGGTCACGTTGTAAACAACGAGGGAATCATGGTAGACCCGGCAAAGGTGGAGGCCGTGATGCAATGGAAGTCTCCTAAGACGCCGTCCAAAATTGGTAGTTTCTTAGGATTGGCGGGTTACTACAGGAGATTTATTCAAGACTTCTCCAAGATAGCCTCACCTTTGACCAAATTGACTCGCAAGGACGTAAAGTTCATGTGGGGTCGAGAACAGGAGGATGCCTTTGAGGAGTTGAAGATGAGACTAACACAAGCTCCTGTCTTGACATTGCCCGAGGGAAACGAAGACTTAGTGGTCTATTCGGATGCATCTTATTCTGGGCTAGGTTGTGTATTGATGCAACGCGGAAGGGTGATAGCTTATGCATCTCGACAACTGAAGACCCACAAAGTCAACTATCCCACGCACGATCTAGAGCTAGTTGCGGTGGTTTTTGCGTTAAAGATTTGGCGACACTATCTATACGGGACAAAGTGCACCATCTTCACAGACCATAAAAGCTTGAAGTACTTCTTCGAGCAGAAAGATCTAAACATGAAGCAAAGGCGATGGTTGGAGCTCATAAAGGATTACGATTGCGAAATCCATTACCATCCGGGCAAAGCCAACGTGGTGGCAGACGCCCTTAGCCAAAAGGAAAGGCCCGAGCCAATCCGGATAAGGGCTTATCAGCTAATTATGACCTCCGACGTGATGACACAGGTTAAGGAGTTCCAAGACGAGGCTTTGAAAGAAGATCATCTTAACTCCGAAAGGATGAGAGGTCTAGTTACGGAATTGGGCGAGAACACTCTTGGTGTTAAGACCCGATTCGGACGAATATGGATTCCTCGAAACGGGGATCTACGTGGAAAGATTATGGATGAGGCCCATACGACTCGATACTCCATTCATCCCGGTGCTACCAAGATGTATCACGATATGAAGAAAGATTACTGGTGGCCGGGTATGAAACGTGACGTGGTGGAGTACGTGAGTAAGTGCCTGACTTGTTTACAAGTAAAGGCAGAACACTAGAAACCTTACGGGAAGATCCAACCGTTGGATATACCCGAGTGGAAGTGGGAGCACATCACCATGGATTTCATCACGAAGTTACCACGTACCCCGAAAGGGTATGACGCTATATGGGTGATAGTTGATCGCTTGACGAAGAGTGCCCACTTATTACCGATCCGCGAAACGTACTCATCCAAAAGATTGGCGGATCTGTTCATCAAGGAAATCGTAACTCGTCACGGTGTGCCGGTGTCTATTGTGTCTGATCGCGACACCCGGTTTACCTCCAAGTTTTGGAAGAGATTTCATGATGCAATGGGGATGAGGCTACATATTAGTACAGCATATCACCCTCAGACAGACGGTCAGTCTGAGAGGACGATCCAAACACTCGAAGACATGCTTCAGGCGTGCGTGATCGATTTTGGAGGAAGTTGGGATGATCACTTACCGCTAGCCGAATTCTCGTACAATAACAGTTATCATGCCAGTATTGGCATGCCACCCTACGAGATGCTTTACGGTAGGAAATGTAGGAAGCCGTATGTTGGGGAGACATTGGGCAGAAGGAACTGGGAGGTGTCGATGTAGTTGAAGCAACGAATGAGAAGTTGGAAAAGATCAAAGCCTGCATGAAGGCGGCGAAAGATAGACAAAAGTCGTATGCTGACAAGAGGCGAAGACCGATAGAGTTCAAGGTTGGTGACCGAGTTATGTTGAAGGTCTCGCCCTGGAAGGGTATTATCCGATTCAGGAAACGAGGTAAGCTAAGCCCAAGATACATAGGCCCTTTCCGAATCATCGCACGAGTAGGAGAGGTAGCCTATCAACTTGAATTGCCAGATGAGTTAAGTGGAATTCATCCCACATTCCATGTATCCCATCTGAGAAAGTGCTTAGCTGATGAAGATATGATTGTTCTACTGGAGGATATTGAAGTGGACGAACGGCTCAATTACGTAGAACAACCAGTGGCAATCATTGATCGTAAAGAACAGAAGTTAAGGAATAAAGTGGTTTCCCTTGTGCGTGTATAGTGGAAGCACAGTAAGGGATCCGAGTCTACGTGGGAGAGTGAAGAGGAGATGAGACAACATTACCCACATCTGTTTGAGGAATAACAGGTTTCGGGGACGAAACCTATATAAGAGGGGTGGACTTGTAACACCTGTATTTTTAGTAATAAGAGAATAAAAGGACAAAAGAAAAAGAAAAAGAATAAAATGAAGGTCAACCCTAAAGTTGAGGGGTAAAA
Organism: Flaveria linearis; assembly: GCA_024085815.1. Taxonomy (NCBI): domain Eukaryota; kingdom Viridiplantae; phylum Streptophyta; class Magnoliopsida; order Asterales; family Asteraceae; genus Flaveria; species Flaveria linearis. The sequence continues at coordinate 19,747,172 of CM044001.1, forward strand.
GTGTAAAAAGGGCAAAAGCCTTTGTAAAGTTGGTGAAAAGGTGGCGTGGCCGCCCATTTAACCCTGCACAATATCTTCCTTCGATATTTTAGAGAGAGAAAGAAGGAAAAGCTCGAACTTGAGGAATAAATTCAAGCAGGATTCAAATTTCCAGGTAAGAATTCGTGTTTTCAGGTTGTTCTTGGCTAGATAATGCCTCGGTTACATGTTCTTATATGCCTATATGCATTCGGGTATGTGTTCTTGATGTTTAGGTGCTAGAAACATCAAGATTTCATGGTTTTGAGAGTGCTAAGATTTGGAAGCAGCAAAGGTGAGTTCTAGACCCCGTAATTTTCACATGTTTTGTACGATTTTGGGGCTGGAAATACATGTAAAATGTTTTTAAAAGAATGAAAGTATGAACCCGTATGTGCCCATGTATGTATGATGAGGTTTATGGATGTTTCATGTTATGTTCATGCTTAGTATAGTATGTATATGCTTAGAACAAGGCAATATGATGTTTGGGTCTGAAATAGACTTAGGAATATGTTAAACAGGTTGATAATGCGCCTATATAAGGCTCATACGCCTAAATAATGCCTTAGAATTTTTAAGTGTTATTCATGCGCCCAAATAGTCCCCATGCGCCTGAAATTTAGAATTAGAAATCTAAGTATGAGATGATGCGCCTGAACAGTACCCTCATGCGCCTAGAAATGCCTTAGAAATTCTAAGTGGAAGTTGATGCGCCTGAACAATACCCTCATGCGCCTAGAAAAGCCTTAGAAATTCTAAGTGGAAGTTGATGCGCCTGAACAGTACCCTCATGCGCCTAGAAATGCCTTAGAAATTCTAAGTGGAAGTTGATGCGCCTGAACAGTACCCTTATGCGCCTAGAAATGCCTTAGAAATTCTAAGTGGAAGTTGATGCGCCTGAACAGTAACCATGCGCCTGAACAGTAACCATGCGCCTAGGATCAGGATAAAATGACTAAGTGTCCCATGCGCCTGAAACCCCATGCGCCCAAACAGTGCCCGGGCGCCCAGGATGCTTATGCGCCTAAGTGTTGGTGCGCCCCAGCAGTGCTCATGCGCCTAAGCAGGGCTCATGCGCCTGCATAGTGCTCATGCGCCTAGAATTTTTATACTTAGAATTAAATGCAGGATTCTTCTGGGAATCTGGATTTTAGGTTTTTGACCAAGGTTGACTAGGGTTATTTAATCATGATGACGTTTTATGCTTGATGTGATGATTAATGATTGACTCTATTTATTATTACTGATATTATTATCAGTATTTTATTGTTGTTAACAATATTATTATTATTTTAATATTGTTAAGTATGAAAGGGCATGATAAAGAATGTCTAAAATTTAACGAAGAGTATAATCATTAATAAGTAAAATATTAATGATGAAGAGAAATGGAACGTAAACGAATAAGTAAAGGCTTGCAAGCAAATGAATGGAGGTGCACACCCCTGGCAGGTGTTAACACAACGGTGTGCGGGTTAGCTACCCCGAAGGATGCACATTGGGGTCCAATCCTTATGATTGACCATATGTATGGGATCCTTGCTTCTTACCCCAGGTGACTGGATCAGCTTCGTGCACAATGTTCGTGGTTGATCACCACAGGTCCAGCATCAGCTTCATGCACAATGTTTGGGGTATAGCATATGGCATTGATCCAGAATGAAAAAGAAAAGATAAGTGGTGCGTGTACTTGCCTCAGGTGACTGGATCAGCTTCGTGCACAATGTTCGTGGTTGATCATCACAGGTCCAGCACCAGCTTCGTGCACAATGTTCGGGGTATTGTACATGTCACTGAAAGTAATGAACGTACGAACGAATGTAATGAACGTATGAATGAAATGAACGTACGAACGAATGTAATGAATGTATGAATGAAAGAAATGATCGTACGTATGTAATGAATGTATGAATGAAATGAATGTACGAACATATGTAATGAATGAATGAATGAAAGTAAGATACGTACGAATGAAAGAATGAGTATGAAAGAGTGTGAATGTTAACGACAAACGGCACACAAACAAAAGTTAACGAATGAACGATGAAGATAATAATAATGTTATATGTGTGTACGTACATTGTGTGACCGCATGTAAGCAAAGAAAGGTTTAACGAAAGAAAAGTATGTTTTATTATAAAACTAGAACTCACTCAGCAACGCTGACTTTTTATGTGTTTCCAGTTGGCAGGTGAGGTTGTTGGGGATGGCACGAGGCGGCTACTCAGCTCTTTTGGGATGACATTCTTTTGTTAGATGCTTTTATGATGTAATACAACAATAGATATTTTGTAATTGGTTGATGTTGTATTAACTGGCAAAAGCATTCATATAAATTTGAAAGAAAGATTTAATGATTCCGCTGCATGATTTTTAATAAGTTAATGCAAATATATGTTTTATGTACGATGATAGACCAGCTGTGAGGTGCCCGGGAACGGGGCCTTACAGTATCTCATATAATCACTTACAACATACAAGTAACCATGACAAAAATATGAATTGCAAGTGCTTTACAAGTCTAAACGTTTAATAGTGCATTATGTATAAGTAATCATGTTTCACCCCAAATTAGTGTGAAAAGATAAAAAGGGGCAAAGAAACTCACATGTCAAATAAGTATATGATGAAGATTTAATAAGATCAATAATAAGCGTCGTTCCAAGATGTAACGTCACAAGGCACCTAAATATATGTATATATATATATATTTATATATATATATATATAGGGAAAGGATCAAATGTTAACCCTTGTTTATTGCAATAACCCATTAACCGAACTAGTGGTCCACAGCAAGCCACGTTACCATTGTAACTTAGAGTTACAGTGGTAAAACTAGTGGTCCAAAACGAACGTTAAATTTTTTTTTAAAAAAATATAGCAAGACTATACTCAAATTAAAGATATTAAAACGATCTATTTAATGGTGTAATTTGTTTAAAAAAATAACATCATACAAAAAAGTTAAAAACGTTATAAAAAAAATGGTGGAGCTTTAAAAATGGAGGGAAAATCGTTACATCAGTGGTCTAACGCGATGTAAATATTAGTTACAGTGATGTAAGTGTTCGCTACATTAGGGTTAACGGGTTATCGCAATAAAAAGGGTTAACAAAGGAACCTTACCCATATATATATATATATATATATATATATATATATATATATATATATATATATATATATATATATATATACACACACATATATATATATGTATATATATACATGTATATATATATAGATATATGTATATATATATATATATATATATATATACATATATATTTGTATATACATATATATATATACATATATATATGTATACATATATATATTTGTATATACATATACATATATATATATATACATATATATGTATACATATATATATGTATATATATGTATATATATATGTCTATATACATACATATATATATATATACATATATATATATATATACATATATATATATATATATATATATATATATTACAAGATTTAGGTTAATAATAAGGTTAACGATTTAACGTGAACTAAGGTATTAGAATTTGGGGTTTTGAAAAGTAAATAATTTTATTTAACGAAGTTATTTATATTTTAATTCAATGAAAAAATTAGATCTTTTAAGTGTTTTTAATGTAGAAAAGTAATTAGGTTTAATAATTGATAAGGTTTAAATGTAAAACATAAATAAAATTTTATAATCTTTTGGACTAAACATAATTAACAATGATTAAAATAGCGTATTGACCAATATTAATTTATTAGTCTAAACCATTAGTTAAAGTATATTTAATAAGAAATAACCTAAAATAATATTTGTAAATAATTTGTGAAATTATAAAATTATATATAATTTCTATAATTTTTCATGATTAATCCATAATTAAACATAATGTAGTGTCCATTAATAATTTTAATGACTTTAAATTATTATTCCAAGTCCATTTTTTATAAAAATAACTATTTATAACATTTGTAAATAATGTTTTATATGAAAATGTTAAGATTTTTTTATTAAATAAATTTTCATAAAATCATTAGGTAGCTTTTAAAATAAAGAAAGTTTATAAAATTTTTTTTATAATTTTTAGGAATTTTTATATATTTTTTAAAGGCTGAAAAAGGCCTAAAAAATAATTGAGGGTGCCCGGGTTCGAACCGAGACCTCAAGGTGGGATGTGCAAACCGAGACCTCAAGGTGGGATGTGCATGTGTCTAACCAGTGAACCAAGGCCTCAGCCGTGGTACATCTTGGTTTTGAGGGTTTAAAAACATACATAAAAGAAACCCCCAAATTCCCTATGAACCCTAGTTTGATCCGCACCAAAATTGAGGATCAAATCGATAATGTTAATCAATTTAATGTTAGGGATTTTGATCCTCAACTGAAATCGAGTATTTGGATGTATGGAATTACCCGATTAAAGATGATTTGGAGATGAATCCTACGAAGAACAGCCGCGACAGGGGAGAAGATGGTTCGTGGTGCAAACGAAGGTAATACTCGAATTCCTTGTACAGGACACTTCTACTAACTCCAAGGATGAAAAACCCTCTGTCAATTCTAAGTTAAAAGCCTCGGAACAAGGTCCACGACTAAGTTGCAGGTTGCGGATTAGAGAGAATCGAATGGGATGCTTTTCGTTTGTTTATGGTAAAATTGGGAGTTGTATTCGATTAAGGATAGGTAACCGTTCGATCTGTGGAGTTAATTGCATTATTATTGACGTTTAAGGCTCGAATGATTATACGATTAGAGCTTCGGTTACCCATTCGATTGAGGCTAAGAACCGATGTTTAATTGCGTTTAATTGGTGTTTACAGGTTCGAAACGTGTTCTAGGCGGGTTTGGGGTCGGTTTTGGGTTAAAAACTATATGAATTTGAGGTTGGAAGGTGGCCGGAGAGCCGCCGGAGACTCCACCGGCGGTTAGCCGGGTTTTCGGGGAGAGAGAAAGGGTGGGGGTTTGGGTTTTCAAAATTACACAAGTGGTCCCTATAGTTTTTAAATGTTATTATTTTATGTAATAACTTTTATTTAAAGTTTCCAAATTGACAACTAACCCCCCTGAACTAAATTCAATTAAACCTTATTAACTATTTTATTTTTATTAGTATTATTATTATTTAATTGATTTAGAAACTTTAAGTATACAAGGAATGAAACAAGAATAGCCCACAAAGTTTCATAAATGGCATAACAGGTCCTTACAAGAATTTAACGAGGTTAACTTATATTTAACGAAAATACGAAATGTTACAAGATAATCCTTTGTTTCTTCGTAGATACATCTTTGCTCTATAGGCAATCATTTCCATCTGCCACTACAAATCCATCTCTTTACTTCATCAGGATATAGTTCTTCTAGATCTTGCTGACAGATATAAGCTGGAGTTAATGTGCTTCCTAGGTATGCTTGAAAGCTTGAGCTAAATGTTGTGAATGCTGCTTTCTGCTCTTCAGAGTAAAGAACCACAGTAATTGGTTCTGAACTATTGTTATTTTTGCTGTGTGAGGAGGATCCCTTAGCATCTGAATTCTTTTCATCATCCTTCTTACCTTTTGACTTGTTGTTGGATTGTTGTTTAGATGATCTGGTAGGTCTTGATGCATAGAAACCAGCTTTTTCTTCATCACTCTCATCACAAGAGCTCTCATTATCTTCATGTGAGATGAATGCACTTCCCACACTCTTTGTATCCTTAAAGTGATAAGGAGCTATTGGTGCTTTCATGCTCTTGTTTCTTGTCTTCTCATCTAGTTCTACAGGATCGATTATGGGTCACTCAACAGGTGGTTTTTCTCTCAAACTCACCTTGAACAACACTCAGCAAGTAGTCTATAAAGAGTTGATCACAATATAACAAGTAGCAAGTAGTAAGAAAATAAACACAGGAAGTAAATTTTCAAGGTACTTTTATATATTGCTTCTCAACTCAAAGGATTACAAGACTCTTGGACTCAAATCGCTTATCTAATGAGTTACATGGAGAAGATATATAATACTACCTACAGCCGGATATACTTTGATACCAGCTGGACACCTCTAACCTTACATCTATACTACAAGACTCTAGGTGAGGTCTTTCAGACATTTTGCCTGAGAGTTGGTAGTCAGGACATGTCCCTGACTTACCTTTTGTCACCAACTAAAGTTGGTAACATGTACTATCATAAAAAGGTGAACAGTAGAATAAAGTATGGTCAACAACATGGCTCTTTAGGAAGATGCCATGTTGTATCAGAGGTCTGCAGCGGACTGTCAGGGACCATACTTTTATCTGCTGGTCATAGCAATGTCTTCCGAAGGATAAAATGCTTCGGAAGAATAACTTCTTCCGAAGCCACTTATACTTCGGAAGACTGCTTCTTCCGAGTCTTGGAGTCTTCTTTGTCTTCGGAAGCAGACTTTGTCTTCAGCTCTTTCTTCAGACTTTGTCTTCGGAAGCTCAGACTTTGTCTTCAGCTCTTTCATCAGACTTCGTCTTCGGAAGCTCAGACTTTGTCTTCGGAAGCTCAGACTTTGTCTTCGGAAGCTTTCAGACTTTGTCTTCGGAAGATAGTCTTCAGTTGTTGTTCTTCAGACTCTCGGAAGATCTCTTGCTTGGCTTCGGAAGCCCTTCAATGTAGCACCAAAAACTGACTATGAAGTGGTTTTGGTTGCACCAGCCTCATCATGATCCAACAAACTCCCCCTAGGCTGATGCTACCAAAACTTCACTTTCTTCTTCTTCTCAAAGCTCTCAGCACCATTGACAGTAAGTGTTTATCAGTGTCTTCATTCTTTCCTGATGTGATGCTGAGAATCTTGTACAAATCCTTGGTAGACAAAACCTCTACTCTGTCACCTTGGATTATATGTACCCTTTGTTGTGGCCCTCTGAAAAGAGTTAGTTGATGGGAACTATAGTCATATTCCCATCTAACTATTGGTTCCAATTCAGGACCTTCCACCATCTGTAGAAAGGTTGTGCCTTTGGTGGTTGGTCTTTCCTTGTCTTCCGCTCTTTTCAACTTCAACTCTTCTTCAATCTTGGCTCTTCTACTTAGTTCAGCCAAGTGGAGACCGCTGATATGATTTCTGATGTGTGCAGCAGTCTCAGAGTTGGAGGGATTGGAGAATGGCTTCTCTGCAAGCTCAGCAAGGTCAAATCTGCTGAGATGCAGTAGAGAAGTGGCATTAAGCCTGTTGGTTTCTCCATTCTCCCTTTCCACAACAAAGTTGTGAGAAGGTTCATCAAACCTCCACTGGATTATAGCTTTCCTAGGACCAGGAGATTGACTAGAAATCCTGTCCTCTTTTCTTGTATCCAGTAGAGTCACCAGTCTCCTTCTTAGTCTCTTCTCCTCAGCATTGAGGGTATCGGAGTTGAGACCAAGAAGTCTTGCAGCCTGGCCCAAGGTGTCTCTAGGCAACTCAAGAAATTGTCCTAGGGTGAGGGAGCTTGAAGAGTTATCAACATAGGTGATGTTGATAAGGTCTCCCTCACAGGAGATGCTGCTCAAGGCTTGAAGAGTTATCAACATAGGTGATGTTGATAAGGTCTCCCTCACAGGAGATGCTGCTCAAGGTGGTGCAGTTGATGAGCCTTGTCTTGAACTCCTTTATTTCCTCAAAGGAGAGATGTTGAGGAGGCTGAGGGGATGGTCTTGGTTTTTGTTGGGTAGGCTTAGGTTTAGTGGTTTTAGGTTGTGTTTTAGGTTTTAGGATGGGTAGTTTGGGTGGTTGAGGTGATGTGGTAGGTTTGGGTAGAGTTGTGGGTTTAGGGGTGAAGGTTTCATCAGTGGGTTCGGTTTTAATGGGAAATGGGATTGGTTCTTCTGGTGTGGGTTGTGGTTTAGTGGTTGGCTGTGGTTGAGTGGCTGGGGTGAACACCATTCCCTGTACCCTCCTGTACATCTCCTTCCTTTTCCCCAAACGGATGTCAGCTTTTATTTCACTGACTATCCGCTGGAGTGTCCTTTCGGACATAGGTCCCACCTGCCTACCAGAGAAGCCATGGGCCCGGAGATAGTCTTTCATCCAGGCTTTGTCGTTGGACTTCTTGGTGGCAGTGACCCCCTTCTCTTCCTCCCTCTGCTTCCTCTCCCTCATCTTCTCCCTGGCAGCTTTCTTCCTTTCCTTCTCCATTTGATCATGTTCTTTGTTGTGGAGCAGCAGGATCATGTCATCATCATGTGGAGACAGTTCAGGAAGACTGAAGCCTCTTGAGAGTAGGAATTTGATCCTATCCTCTCTCAGCTTCAGGGTTGCTTCTCTTCGCTCTTCTTCTTCCCTCTCCAAGGCCAACCTGGCTTCTTCTTCTTGCCTTAGCCGGTTGACCTCTCCAAAGACACCAACTCCTCTAGTGGTAGCAGGAGTACTTCCTCATTGGCAGCTCCTAGGCTGATGAGCTGGTCAATGAGTGTTGTTCTTCTCTTGGTGTTGATCTCTTCCTGATTGACTGCAGCTGCCTTAGAACTAGCAGCTAGCAGTTTCTCGTAGGAAACCTACCTTTCTTCTTGAGTTTTTCAATTTTCTCCTCTTCCTAAAGCTCTTCCGTAGTCAATTTCCTTTTGCCTTTGTCTTTGACAGAGCTTGACTGTGGTGGTTCTTGGATAGAGGGTTCAGGTTGAGAGAGAAGTTCAGCTGGTGTTTGGGTTGGAGGAATATCAGAAATGTCCTCCCTGCTCACCTCAGATGCTATTTCAGTAATAACATCTGTGATGGTCAGTTCCTCGGACATCTGGAATAAGCCTTCCGCAGCTTCTATTTCGGCCTCGGAAGACTTTTCTTGTTCTTCCGAGGCTTCAATGTCAGCTTCGGAAGCTTCAGCCTGAGCTTCGGAAGATGAGACTGCTGCAAGTTCTGTCCCATCTGTTTTAATTGCTGGGCCATCAGTCCCCATTTCCCCTTTGAAGTTAATCTCGGGTTCCATGTGGACCTTAGGTTGACCAACTTCTTCCACAGTGGTAGAAGGTGCAGTCAGTCTTAGAAGCTCCTCAGCCCCAAAATATATAAGTGTGGTGTCAGGGCTGGGCTGCTCTAAGGAGGATCTCAATACAAACTTTGTGAAAAGTCTGTAGAGATCATGAAGCATCTTTGAGTCAATCTCTAGGAATGATTGAGATGACTCAGGTAGTGTGATGAGTTGTGAAGAAGAGGATTGGGTCTGTGGTTCCTCAAGTGTTTGTCTCTGAACTTTCTCCCCCTTTTTGGTAGCATCATCTTGAGAGCTAGATGAGCTAGAGGAAGATGTCATTGACACCTGAACAGGTACATGCCTAACAGACCTCTCCGTCTGTTTCTCAGCTAGTTGAGCCTTGAGATTGTTAATCTCAAGTTGCTGAGTGGCAGTCCTTGATTCTAAGATCCTCACCTGTGATTCCAGGTTGGAGACCTTAGAAAGCAAGTACTGAAGTGTTAGTTGCATACTTCCCTCATCTTCATGAGAAGAATCACGGGGAGATGAGATAACATACCTAGTATGCTCAGTCTCACCACCAGATGTGGCTTCTAGGCACCCTGGATACCTTTGCTCAGAGTCATCTCTTTCAGAGATGTCAATGGGAAAAGTTGTCGTAGACTCAGTCCTAATGATGTTACCACTGTACTGAGAGCTCAATGAGAGACTCTGAGTAGTGGTAGCTGAGCCTACATGAGTCCCCTCCACATCAGTGGGACTCACCTCAGTAATTGGCTGCTGATGGGGGCTAGAGACAAGGGATCTCTCTTGGCTCTGTTGATCTTTAAGAGGGTGTTATATATCAACTTCATGGCCATGGAGAGATGTAATCTCTTCATCAGTATGGAGTAAAAGGTCAGTGAAAGATAAGGAGGTTAAACCTACTGACCCGGGACCTAGATCAATGTCTACAGGCATTGAGCCTATGGTGGGGCTGTCCCTAGAAGGCTGCACAGGGGAGTGTAAAGACTCACCCTGTGGGCTTAAGGCTTGGGGTTCGGGCTCTTGGGTTTGAGACTGAGGAGGCTCAAAACCCACATTGAGGTCAAATGTGAAGGATGGTGTGACCTCGGACTGAGTGGGAGCCCATGATTCCACTCTAGCCCTTTTGGTTTGAACTGTGGGAGCTTGTTCAATCAGAGTAGATTGAACAAGGGTTCATTTGGGGCGTCTCTGGTAAGTGATTCTGATGGTATAGAAAGTTTTGTTGGCATTGTGGTGGAGGTTGCTGGTGTGGGTTCACCACCTGTGGGGATAACAGGATGTCACCAGGAGCTATGCGCTCAGTCATCTCTGGAGGTAATGGAGTGTACCTTCCAGTGAAGTTGATGGAAACCTTCTTCAATGTTTTGAAGATGGTAGGTCTTACTTGTGGAACAGTAAGAGCAGCTGCACAGACAAGCTTGCTCGGTTCCAGCTCACAGTTGATTATGTGTTGAATAAATCTGGGATACATGAAGAATGTATCCCTGCTCAGATTGCCGATAAGGTTGGTCAACACAAATCTTGAGTAGTTGAAGCGTAGACCTTTCACCAACCCATGAACTAGGCATCCTAGTTCATATGGGATTTGATCCCAACCCCCTGATTTATTGGAGAGGCAGTGTAGGATAATATGCAGCAGGAACTTCCAATGGTAAGAGAAGTTAAACTTGTAGACGGTAGACCTGCTCACATCCCCTCCATATCCCATGAGGATATAGGTGCCTTCCAAGTCTTCTTTGGGAACTCAGTAGGAGCCCCATCATCGTGAAGCTCGAGATGCTCCCTGATGAGTTGTTCTGTGATGACCAACTCTGGGCCACAAATGCGGGTTCTCAGTACTCGAACCCCATTCAGAACTGCAGTTTGACCGTTACTCCAGAATTTGGACATATGGTTGGAGTATACGGTGGGGTTAACTGTTAGTGCAGTGAGGTATGTGGATTCGGTAAGAAAGGTGATGATTTGGGTGAAGTCGGCATCTCTTGACGAATCAAGTAATGCGACTTGGTTGTGCTGAGGGTTTAGCGCCATTGAAGAGAAGGTAAGCTTGAATTTGGGTGAAATTGCAGGTTTGACAGTGAAGGGAATAGTTAGGGTAGTAAATTGGTAAAAGAAGATGAATTTGATTAGTCTGGATTATTTAAAGGGGATGAATTGTGGTAGTGGCAGTAGTAGGGTAACTGTTTGGGGTTACTGTGGGTGGTATGGTGGTTTACGGCGGAGAAATGATAGTGGCAGTAAAGGATAATTTTAAATAATCTGACCATCATGAACAAAATCTTTACTTTTTACAGAGTGGGCCCACAAAGATATCCGTTACAGGGTAAAACCTTTACTTCCGAATGTAAAACATTTCCGAAGGTAATTTGTCTTCCGAAGGCAATTTCTCTTCCGAAGCAAGGCATTGCTTCCGAAGGGAAAATTGTCTTTCCAAATGGAGAGTTATATAGGCTTCGGAAGTAGATCTATGTAAAATCAATCGCTTCTTCCGAGACCAAAACTCTTCCGAGAAGAAAATTTCCATTGAGGAATTTTGGCTTCGGAAGATATTCAAGAATATCTTTCGAGAGTTAATTCCTCTTCGGAAGGAATTTACACTTAGAATAATTTAAAGATCTTTTGTAACAGGACTTAAATTGTATTGACACAAGACATTACACATTTAAAAAGCTTTTCAAAAGAGGTAGTTAATCAATATTTATCATCCCAATAGCTGATATGAGATACTTAAATCTTTGTTCATCAAATGCCTTTGTGAACAAATCAGCATATTGTTCATTTGAGTCAACTTTGATTAACTTGATCAGATGTTTCTCATGAATATCTCTAATGAAATGATACCTGATATCAATGTGCTTTGTCTTGGAGTGCTTCACCGGATTCTCAGTAATGGAGATAGCACTATTGTTGTCAATATGGATAGGAGTAGTCATGAAGTTGAATCCATAGTCTAACATCTGATTTTGAATCCATAGCAGTTGAGCACAACAGCTAGCAGCAGCAATGTATTCAGCTTCAGCAGTTGATGTAGAGACACAGGATTGTTTCTTGCATTGCCATGAGATAATCCTTCCACCAAGAAATTGACATCCTCCTGATGTTGATTTCTTGTCAATGTTGCAGCCACCATAGTCACTGTCAGAGTATCCATAGAGATTGAAATCACTATTTCTTGGATACCAGAGACCTAGTTTAGGTGCTCCTTTGAGGTATCTGAGGATTCTCTTTGCAGCACCTGATATCTTGCACAAATGCATGTGGCAAACATGATATCTGGTCTACTAGCAGTGAGATATCAGAGAACCAATGATTGCTCTATACTGATGTTGATCAGTATCCTCCCCCTCAAGGTCAGGGCAAAGATTATGGTTTCTTGGTATGGGTGTCTTGGCTGGTTTACAATTCTTCATTTCAAATCTATCTAAGATGTCTGAGACATACTTAGATTGACTTATGAAGAACCCTTCCTTCATCTGTTTCACCTGAATTCCAAGGAAAAAGTCCATTTTTCCCATGGAACTCATTTCAAATTCTACTTCATAATGCTCTCAAAGTCCTTGCACATTTGGTCATTTGAAGAACCAAATATGATCATCAACATATTTGTACAAGCAAAATGTCTTCTCCACTCTTTTGATGAAAAGAGTCTTGTCAATGGTACCTCCAGTGTATCCATTCTTCAGGAGAAACTGAGACAAGGTATCATACCACAGCCTAGGTGCTTGGTGCAGCCCATATAGAGCTTTATCCAGTTTGCACACATAGTTGGGGTGCTGTGGGTCTTCAAATCCTGGAGGTTGACATACATAGATTTCCCTATCTATATCCCCATATAGAAAAGCACACTTGACATCAAGTTGGTAGACTGTGAAGTTCTTGGATGCAGCATAAGCAAGGAAGATCCTAACTGCCTCAAGTCTTGCAACAGGTGCAAAGACATCAGTATAATCAATTCCTTCCTCCTGGGTGTACCGTTGAACTACTAGTCTTGCCTTGTTTTTGATAATCAAGCCTCTATCATCTTTCTTGTTCCTGAACACCCATTTAGTGCCTATGGGTACCTGACCAGATGGTAGTGGGCATAGATTCCATAACTTTTGTCTTTTGAATTGAAGCAGCTCCTCCTGCATCGATTCAACCCAACTACTATCCTTTAAGGCATCTTCCACCTTCTTTGGTTCTATTGAGACAAAAAGCATGAGTACAAGCAGACATTCCCATGATGAGTTTGCCCTCTTGTTCTCACACCCTCAGAGACATTTCCTATGATGTTCTCAGTTAGATGAGTTTTGTGAATCCTAAGACGAGGAATCACATCCAATTGCAGAGATAAGTCCAGATTGGACATATTCCGATCAGGAACTGGATTACTCTGTCCAACTGCTGTTTCAAAGTCATTCAATGAGGACTGATTGAATGATTGAGAAACATCATCAATGGTTGGTTGTGAAGTTGTATTAACAGTTGCCTGTTCCTTCAGAATACTACTTCCCTCAACCTGGTGTTGTAATGGATCACCTGAAGAGCTTTGAGGTTTATCAAGTGATTCACTTGTTGAAGCTTCACTATTCCTGGAGATAGTTACACTATCAGATCTGTGAATGGTTGAAGCTTGTTGCCTTTCAGCTCTTGGAGAATTTGGAAGAGGTCTGGGAAGCTCAAATAGTTGATCTGCATCAGCATCAGCATCACCTTGAGCACTGTTCCAGTTGAAACATTCTCACAAGATGGTTTAGAATAGTTTGGAAACAATTCTAAATCAAAGATATACTCAGGTCCATTCCCCCTAACACAAGGAGTGTGCTCATTAACAACTATATTGGATGACTCCTCAAATTGTTGATTCTTGATGTTGTATACTCTATAAGCTTTGGAGCTAGAAGAGTATCAACAAAGATAGCATCATCCGACTTCTCAGCAAACTTTGCCAAGTTGTCCTTTGTGTTAAGTATGGTACACCTGCAGCCAAAGGACCTTAGAAAGCCAATGAACGGTGGCCTCTTGTTCCATAACTCATAAGGGGTTTTTCCATGGGGCTTAACTACAAGAACCCTGTTCTGCACATAGCATGCAGTGCTGACTGCCTCTGCCCAGAATGTTAGAGGCAGCTTTGAATCAAGCTACATGGTCCGAGCAGCCTCAATAAGTGTCCTATTCCTCCTCTCAGCAACACCGTTTTGTTGAGGAGTTCTGGGAGCACTATATTGTCTGGCAATCCCTTTTGAGTCACAGAATGAGTCAAGAACAAAGTTCTTAAACTCAGTCCCTTGATCACTTCTAATGATCTTAACCTTGTGATCAATTTGATTTTCTATTTTAAGAGTAAAAGATTTTAAAGTTTCAGCAGTTTTATCTTTACTTCTTAAAAAGAATACCCATGTAAATCTTGTAAAATCATCAACTATCATAAGGCAGTATGATTTCCTTCCAATGCTCATTATACTTGTGGGACCAAAGAGATCCATGTGCAATAAGTGTAATGGAGTAGTGATAGAGTTAACACATTTGGATTTATGAGATGATCTGTGTTGTTTCCCTTTCAGGCATGCAACACATTATCTTTGCAAAAAAATTCCTTTTTAGGCAAACCATGTACCAAGTTATTTTTAGCCAATTTATTCATTGTTTTAAAATTCACATGACACATGCGTTTATGCCATAGTGTTGACTCATCACTATCAGCTTTGGAAAGAAAACATGATACTTCACCCATAGGAGAAGCATTGTTCATATCCAGCTTGTACATATCCCCTTTCCTAAGAGATCTAAGAAGCACCAATTCCGGAGGAATTGTCATCCCTGGTTTGAGGATAATGCACTCATGTTCTATGAAAAGCATCTGATGCTTCTGGTCACAGAATTGAGAAACACTTAACAAAATGTGTTCAAGCTGTTTGACAAAGTGAACTTTGTCAATGTTTATTCTGCCATTGGATATACTTCCTTTGCCAGAAATATATCCTCGGCCTCACCTCCAAATTGGACAGGCCCTCCATCAAAGTTCTGGAATTGTTGAAGGAGAGATCTGTTCCCTGTCATGTGCCTGGAGCATCCACTATCTACAATCCAGACATTGTTGTTCTTGTCAAATGGACGTCCCTGCACATAAGATGAGATGGTTAGTTTTGTTTGGAAGCCCAAGCCTTGCAGGTCTTGGGCTCTTCCAAAGAGAGTGACATAATTGAACCAAAAGATATGCATTAGGGTTCAATAGAGGTCGTTGAAGAAGAGGTTTGGGCTGCAGCATCTTCTTTGATCTTCCAATCCATCCCTTGGTTGATCTTTGAGGATGAGCTTGTTGAAGCTTTTGCAGCATGGTCTTCTTCCGAAGCTTCTTTCTTTCCAGAAGAAGCCTTCCCCACCTTTTCTTCCGAAGTAGTCTTCTTCTGAGAAGGTTTCAAGGGAGCCTTCTTGTTCTTCCGAACCTTAGAAGGTTTGGCTTCCGAAGCCATTTTCCCTTCGGAAGAAGTACTTCCTTCCGAAAGCAGCTTGGCTTCCGAGACAAACTTTCCATTTTTCATCATTTGGACCGTTTGAAATGGTCCAACTGAGAAACCTTCTCTGACTCCTTCTTTTCTAACATTATTTGCATAATGTGTGCTTGCTGGATTGTAGTAACAATCTTTAGCCATGTGGTTGTGAAGACCACACATTATGCATGCAATGTTAGTCTTCTGGGAACTTGTAGGTTGCTGTTTCTTTGATTTCTTCTCTTCATCAGCAACTTTCCCTTTCAACTTCTGATCCTTCGGTAGGACAGGAGTGCTGGTACTACACTCCTTTCCTGAATCAGGAGTACCTACCACTTGGAATCCGACAGAAATGAAGACACCCTTTTGCTTTGGGTCAATCTTAAGCTTGGACTCTGCAACCTTCTTGGCAGTCCTTCTAGCAGCTTTAGCTCTGCTTCTTCTTGCCTTGGTGGTTAGGATTTGGTCTTCACAGGTGGAGATGAGTGTATCCTCCAGTTTCTCCCCTGTGGTGGCCACTATTTTTGCCTCCTCCTCTGGTTCCAATGGAGAAGGGTCAGCAGTTGGAACCTCTTGCTTTTCAGTACCACATCTAGGTAGTCTAATAGACTCATAAGAGTGTGGTGGAGCTATTTCATTGGTTCCTAACCCTTCTTTGTTTTGATAAAACATTTTGGAATGAGAGGATGATGCAAGAATAGTTTGGAAGCTTTGCTCAGCAATAGCTTGCTTCCTGGCCTGAGCCTCAGCAGTGACTAACTGGGCTTGAACTTCAGATAGTTTGGATATCAGATCTTTTATTTGAGTCTTATAGTTGGTCTTTTCATGTTTTAAAAGAGACACAGTTTTCTCTAACTCTTTAATTTTCTTTTGATAGTCAGATTCAGCTCTCTTAAAATCAGATTTTAGCACATTTAAAGACTCAACCTCAGATCTGATTTCCGAAATGTAATCCTTATAAAGTTTAACTTTAGCAATACAGGCAGCAGTAGATGTTCATATACCTGATCATCATCTGTTCCGGCCATGAGTGCTTGAGCGGGAGTCACATCCTGTATCATGAAGCTCCAGTCAACTTCTTGAGCCACAGCAGCTGTTTCATTGACTTCTCTTCATGCTTTGAAGCATTGGGATGTGTGGAGGCCTGTGGGGTTCCCGGGTTTTTCTTGGGAGCCTTGCATTCCCTAGCAAAGTGACTAAGTTGGTTGCAGTTGTAATACTTTGCTTTGCTCTTATCAAACCCAAACTTGCTGTTGACTGGGTTTTGAGGGAATTGCCTTCAAGTTCTCTTGAAGAACTTCTTCACTCTGTAAGTTAAAAGAGCCATCTGTTGGACAATGTCCACATACTCCACATCATCTGGACTGAAGCACTCAAGATCATCAAAGCAGTATTGAAAATCACCAGAGTGTCCACTTCCAGAGACAAAGGTACAACTATCCTGAAAGGAGTTGTGTTGAACCTTTTGAGACTTTGGAGTCTCAGGTAGAGTAATGTAGGGTCCACTGTGTGAGTTGTCAGAGTAACACAGCAACTGATGTTGTGGTTCTATGATTTCCCTTTCAACCACATGAAGGGCTGAACTCAGTTGGTTATTGGAGTGACCAGAGGAGTTTTGCATATTCATCTTCATCTGGAATGCACTTAGGATACCATACAACTCTGTGAGAGTAAGAGCCTTAAGGTCCGAAGTTCTCTTGATTACAACACAGTAGTGTGTCCATAGTTTAGGAAGGGAAGACATGAACTTCCTAACTATGTCTCTATTCTCAATAGCTACTCCAATATCCACCAGAGTATCCACTATCTCAACATACCTGAAGTATTGTTGAGTCAAGGTCTCACCAGCCTTGAAAGTAAAGTTCTCAAACTGCTGCTTCAAGAGATACTTCTTGTTCTCTTGGGTTTCCATGGATCATTCATATATCAGCTTCAATGCTTCCCATAAATCTTTAGCAGTCTTGCACTTCTTGAAGCCTCTGTAGACGGAGTTGGGGAGAGCAGTTTGGAGAGAAGTCATAGCCCTTTGGTCTAGCTCTATTCTCTTCCTATCTTCTTCTGAGTAATCATCAACATCTTTTGGAATGATACGATTACCAGTGGCAGAAGTAGTGCTTGGTATGAAAGGACCATTGACAATGGAGACCCACATCCTTGAATCTTGACACTTGATGAAGCCTTCCATTCTGATACACCATGTGTCAAAGTCTTCAGGGGAGATCAGTGGGGACTTGGTCATGGTGTCAGTTTCCATATCAGCATTGGAGAGAAAGGCCATTTGAGTGAGTGGTGTGTAGTGAGGAGTGAAAAACAGGTTGATTTGGATGGTAAGATCTCACAATCAAGAGCCTGGAGCTCTGATACCAATTGCAGTATCGATTATAGGTCACTCAACAGGTGGTTTTTCTCTCAAACTCACCTTGAACAACACTCAGCAAGTAGTCTATAAAGAGTTGATCACAATATAACAAGTAGCAAGCAGTAAGAAAATAAACACAGGAAGTAAATTTTCGAGGTACTTTTATATATTGCTTCTCAACTCAAAGGATTACAAGACTCTTGGACTCAAATCGCTTATCTAATGAGTTACATGGAGAAGATATATATAATACTACCTACAGTCGGATATACTTTGATACCAGCTGGACACCTCTAACCTTACATCTATACTACAAGACTCTAGGTGAGGTCTTTCAGATATTTAGCCAGAGAGTTGGTAGTCAGGACATGTCCCTGACTTACCTTTTGTCACCAACTAAAGTTGGTAACATGTACTATCATAAAAAGGTGAACAGTAGAATAAAGTATGGTCAACAACATGGCTCTTTAGGAAGATGCCATGTTGTATCAGAGGTCTGCAGCGGACTGTCAGGGACCATACTTTTATCTGCTGGTCATAGCAATGTCTTCCGAAGGATAAAATGCTTCGAAAGAATAACTTCTTCCAAAGCCACTTATACTTCGGAAGACTGCTTCTTCCGAGGCTTGGAGTATTCTTTGTCTTCGGAAGCAGACTTTGTCTTCAGCTCTTTCTTCAGACTTTGTCTTCGGAAGCTCAGACTTTGTCTTCGGCTCTTTCATCAGACTTTGTCTTTGGAAGCTCAGACTTTGTCTTCGGAAGCTCAGACTTTGTCTTCGGAAGCTTTCAGACTTTGTCTTCGGAAGATAGTCTTCAGCTGTTGTTCTTCAGACTCTCGGAAGATCTCTTGCTTGGCTTCGGAAGCCCTTCAATGTAGCACCAAAAAATGACTATGAAGTGGTTTTGGTTGCACCAGCCTCATCATGATCTAACAAGTTCAAGAGCTTCCACTTTGGCCACTAGAGTATCAGTCCAATAGCTTTCAAGTCAAGTATGTTCTTGAACATTGATATCGTTTCTGTCCAACTCTCAGGTAGAGTATGGAGCATCTTCTTGTTAAGTTCCTCTTTATCATACTTGAGCTCTAGAATACTCATCTCAGTCATAAGCTGTATAAACCTATGTAGTTGTTGAGGAACGGATTCCCACTAAATATGATGGAATGTCTCACAGTGAGTTTGTTGTTTTGTAGGATTCACATCTAACAAGAAGATCTTCAAGTAGAGCCATAGTGAGCATACTATAAGCTCTGATGTCAACTTTAACCTTCTTTGCATCTTCTGGTGATAAATCCTTTGTATTGATTGGCTTATTGTTGTTTTTATAATCTGGTCTAAGTGCAGGTGGATGTATGGACCTTCAGTGATTGATATCCACAAATCAGAATCAGTATAATTTACATGGTTCTTAAAACAACTTTTCCATGTTTTGAAATCAGCCTTGTTTTCCAACTTAGTTTATGTAATTGATAACAAGCTCTTAATTATTAATTAATTAAGACAGTAATGTCATAATTACTCAAAAACTCTCATTAAATTTCCTTTTAAGAACTTAATTGAGAATGTTTAATGTTAACTAATCGCATCAATATGAGAATTCCAATATCTTAATTAACTATTAATTAGCTAATTCTGATATATGGATTAATAGATCTTAAATCAATGAAAATCAATAGATCTAATCAAAAACTTGACAGATCTAGTGATATATTCAATTAATCAAACAAAACTATAGCTGATAGATCAACTGATCTAAATCAAGGAGTACCATGCTCTGATACCACCTGTGAATCCAAGGATCGTTCAGTGTATTATCAGCTTAGTTATTAACAAACAATGATCGCGGAACTATCAAAGTTTTGCTTGATTAATCAAATACGTATGAATAAACAAACAATTCAATAAAGTAAAGAACAGATGTAATACTTAAACCAATGAATATCAAATGAAGAACATATATAAATATTAACAAATGTTTTTCATTAACTATTGATGAATGATTACAACGATCAATGAAAAATTTGCTTTTGCTAATGTTCTATTGTTGTTATTGATGCAAATGTATTGTTGTGAATACGATTACGATTGTTAAGGTTTGATTGATGTTTGATTATAGGCAATCGGCTTATTTAATTGTGTACCTAAGCTTTGTATTTATAGGCTTAGTGCTTACTGATTTGGAAACTATAACTTCTTTATCGGGGTAAGGTTGTTACTCAGAGATTATTATAATGTGACATTCTCTGACTAAGGTAGAAGTCATCCGTAGATGTTGACTTTTACTTTAGAGTTTTTTGTTGATGTACTTTGGTCTACATCAAGTTGGTCTTCCGTAGAAACTTAGTTCCTCCGTAGAAATATTGTTCTTCCACAGGAACTTAGTTCTTCCGCTGGAACTTAATTCTTCCACAAGAACTTAGTTCTTCCGCAGGAACTTAATTCTTCCCCAGGAACAGTTCTTCCGCAGGTGATTTCATCTTTTGCTGGAGCACTTGTCTTCCGCAGGAGCTTTACTTGTTCTTCCGCATCAAGTCAACCTTAGGATATGCATGATCTTCAAGGTTGATCTTGTAAGGCTTCCGCAGGAGTTCCACGGAGTGTTTGATTTGTTTCAGAGGATCTACGAAGGAACAAGATGTTCATCCATAGATGTTTCCAATACTTGGTCAGCTCTTTGGAATTGGCCAATACTTATGATTTTCCCGTAACATACACACAAATCAACACATATTTATGGATTAACCTATATACACATACTGCATACATAATGATGAGTGGTTACAAAAAAAATACAATATGATTGATTTAAGAAACTAAACCTATACAGATTTTTAGATCTAACAATACTCTCCCTTAGATTTAGCTTCCATGATTAATTGTTCAGTGATTAATTGAATGATTATTTGTTTAAATGATTTATGTAATACTAGTTTAAAATAATTTAAAATAATTCATATTTGATTTGAATAATTTTTTATACAATACAAAACTTATAAATTTATATTATAATGATTTTATAATTTTTGAAATCTTAAAAATTAAGAAAATATCAATCCATAATTTCTGAAATATTTTAAAATTAATAATAAAATTTTTAATTAGTGTTAATTATTAAAATGATTTTTATATTAATCTAATAACATTTTAATAATTTTCTGGAATTTAAATAAGTTAAGAAAATGAATTAAAGATAATTTGCAGGTGCCCGGGCTTGAACCCGAGTCCCTTACATACATGCCAAGCATGCTAACCAGTATGCTATAAGCCCATATCTGATTTGACTTCCTTAGTAAAATTTACAATCATTAATTACAAAAATCCCCAAATTTCACATAAACCCTAGAATTCAAATTGATGCGATTGAACACCAATTCGTACATGACAATGATATCAACATTGGGGCTTTTTATCCTGAAGTGAAATCGAGTATATATGTATGTTTAATTACCGGATTTTGTTCTAGATCGATGATGATGAAGATAAGAATTTTCATGGCCGAGAGGAATGAGTTTCGAGTTGCAAGTGATTATTATAATTAAATTCATTTCGTATGAAGCTCCTCAGGGTGATTTTGATTCAAAGCCCTCTACCAATTGTGTTTCATGATACTCAGAAGGTTAATTTTGTTAAAGTTGCAGGTGACGATGAAGGTAGTGATAGAATGTGATGTGTTTGTGTGTTTCAGATGGAATTGGAAGTTCATATAGTTCTAAGGAATCAGATAGAATATTTCCCCTTAATTATATAGGTTGCATATGTTTCTCATTCGACGAGTTAATGGTTCCTAATTCAAATCTTTCAAATTGAATCGATGGTTAAATGTCTGTTTCAATTGAAATTAAAAACATGATTTCATTTGAATTGATTATGAATGCGTTGGAGATTGAATTATTGAATAAATTGATTGTTACCAACACGAAACTAATTGGGTTTTGGTTTGTAACATTCGGTTTCAATTGAACACCTATAAAAGTCGTTTCTTCGAATTAAAAAAGGTCGTTCGAATCGGTCACGCGAAACTTAGGGAACGGTTTGATTAGTTTTTGATTTAATGATTATGATGTTTGGAAGTCGCAGGAATTTGGCCAGAGTTTGGTGAGTCGACGGAAGGGGGATGGTTTTAAAACAATTTTACACATTTGGTCCCTATGGTTTTAAGTACTTAATATATTATGCCCAACTTTTTAAAACAAAGTTTAAAAAATTTCATTTTGAATCCTATACTTTATGAATCCATTAAATAACTAAACTAATTATTAAATTATAAAAACCAATAAGGTCTATAAATCTTGTAAAATCTTTGTAAATGTTATTTGTTTTAATTTAATAATCAAGATCTAATAATTACTAAATTAGTTCTATAAATTTAAAAAACTAACTTTATAATTTATAAAATTATACAGATCGGTCAAATGATTTAATAAATGAATATCGAATAATACAATTCATAACGTTAATTAAATAACACACTTTTACACTTGAATGATTAAAATAAAAAAAATTCCATTGTATGAAAGATCAAAACGGGTTCGGGTTCGGATTACCAAATGGGTCAAATGTTACAAAAAAACTCCTAGCCACCAACGTCTAGGTGATTTCTATCCAATAATTATAAAACAGCTCAACACTAACGACTGTAGATCCTGGCCACCAATGATCTCTTGGCCTAGTGGTCAAGGGGGAGGTGGGAGGCTTTGCCTCTCTTGGAGGTCCAAGGTTCAAACCTTGACATGAGCGAATATAACTAACTTGGTGATACTAACAACTAACAACTAACAAGTCGTTCAAAAAAAATGTAATAAAGAAAATACCAATTGAAATTGAATGGATTCAAAATGATGTTTGTGCATGAATGGAATTATAAATTTTACCATTCTTATCCGGTAAATAATATTTAGAGTAAATTACTTTTCGTCCTTTAGGTTAATAGCAAATTTCAGCATTCGTCCTTAAACTAAGGAAATTACAGTAAACATCATTTACGTTTGCAGGTTTCATCCTTTACTCTAACTGATGTTAAATTTAGCTTTTAAAACTAGTCATATGACTTGCAGAGGGCATATTAATCATTTTAGATAATTTGAAAATTAAAAAAAATATTAATAAACCTAAATGGTAGGCCCCACTTGAGAACTAAAAAAACCAATGTTTTGAAAACCGGACCGGACCGGCCGGTCCGACCGTTCGACCGGGAACCGGACTCCAATCCGGTCCGGTTCGGTGCTTAAAACCGGTTTAACAGTGAACCGGTGGTCAGACCGGTTGAACCGGTCGAACCGGCGGTCGGACCGGTAACCGGACCGGTTGAACCGGTCGAACCGGCGGTCGGACCGGTGGTTGAACCGGTTGAACCGGCTTTTTTATGAATTTTTTTATTTTTTTATAATTTTTACATAAATACGATCCGGTTCTTATATACGGTCCGACCGGTTGAACCGTTCCGACCAGTGAACCGGTAAGGCGTCCGGTTCACTGTCCGGTTCGGTTTTAAAAACATTGAAAAAAACATAACTACACATCCCCTCCCCCACCTTGACTTTTTCAGTTTTTCAACCTCTTAAATAACTTGAGAACTAAAAGAAACATAACTACACATCCCCTCCCCCACCTTGACTCTTTCAGTTTTTCAACCTCTCAAATGCCACCTACCACTACCACCATCGTCCTCTGTTACCACCAATGACCAAACCATCATTCTCTTCTTTCATCATCAACATCCGTAAAATCTTACATCTATCACCAAAATACACTAGACACCCCCTTTTTCTTCAACCACACCATCACCACCTCGACACCAAGAACACCACAACCACTTCATCACCCAGAAAACCACCACACCCTTCTTTCACCCTTCTTTACTGAAAAGGGAACAAAAAAAGGATGAAATTAGCTTATTGGAATGGTGCTAGGCTAGATCCAAAATTATTATGGTGGTTCTGCTGAATCTGAAATCATGTGCGGTTGAGGGTGGTTCGAGCAGAGGCCTTTCATGGCAGCTCGGTTGACAAAGCGATAGTGAAGAGATGATAAAACTTTTGTTCGGAAATGGTGTTAGCGGTTGGTGGTTTGGTGGTGGTGAGATCTGAATGGTGTAGAAAGAGTATGTGTTTGTATGTGTCAAAGAAAGGGAGAGTATGTTTGTGAAGCCAAGTTTTGTGGTGGTTATGGTTGGGGAATAAGATGAACAAATAGGTGGTGGTGGGTTGGTGCTCAAGAGAGAGTAGAGTAGAAAGAGAGTTGACGGTGGGGTGAGGAGGATAGGTTTTAATTAATTCAGGTAAAAAGACCAATTTATCTCTATGTGCAACTCACATGACTAGATTTAAGGATCAAATTTAATGTCCGATAGAGAAAATGATGGAACTTGCAAGCTTTTTTAAACGTAAAGGATGTTTACTATAATTTTCTTAGTTTAAGGACGAATGCTGAAATTTGTTATTAACTTAAAGGATGAAAAGTGTAATTTAATCTAATATTTAAGTATTTGAAATA
Organism: Flaveria linearis; assembly: GCA_024085815.1. Classification (NCBI taxonomy): domain Eukaryota; kingdom Viridiplantae; phylum Streptophyta; class Magnoliopsida; order Asterales; family Asteraceae; genus Flaveria; species Flaveria linearis. Next base: position 19,771,453 of record CM044001.1, read on the forward strand.
TCTATTACTAAGATCTAATTATGGATTATTAAATAAGAAAATAAATCAGAATTATAAACTGTAAAGCATACTCCTAAGGGCCCAATAAATTCCTAATTGAAATCAGGGGCTCCTTTATGATTGATTCTTTTATCACATTATCGACCTATTCGAGAAGTATTGAATGATGACAAAATTATCAGAGACTAAAATATTTTATTTCGATTCAATAATGTATGAATAGTTTTCTACTTGCTGACATCCCCACATCATTAAATTTGTAATATTATAACTTAGCTTCATAATCAAAGCGGTTACTCATGTGTTCAACTGCTAATCCTAGGTAATTTAGGTTAATTAGTGAGAGAATGTTAGATTAGCATAAATCAGTCAACATCATCACTAATGGTGTTGCTTTTGAACTCAGTTACCAAGTCAAATTAACATGATTTATTTCTTTAATGTTGATGTTATTTGTTTTTTAGAGTTGGATGTTAATCCACTAAATTTTGAGAGGTAACAAACGGAGACACTTGTATGTTGTTTAACATAGTTACGCATATTTTTTGCCGTTTAACGTCCCCACTTCGCAACGTGCGGATCCTGAATCGACTTAGTTATTGTTTTTATTTTTTAAGTTTCGCATGCGTGATTCAATATTTTTACATCTACTTTTTGTTCGGCTATATTTTTTATCTTTTTTAATATGAGTTTTTCTAATGTTGGTGGTCACCGATGACGATGTGGCATTGATGCTTCTTGGCATGGTTTTACACATTGTCGTAACACGATGGACTTAATACTAGTTAACTCTAAATGTTACTAGTATAAGACTAAAACTAAAGTGGTATATTACCAATCAATAGTAGGATATTTGATAGGAATACCTCCAACCAAGAACTAAACAGTTGGTTTAAATCTTAACTAGGTTTTTTTCCCTGCACTATGCTACGGGAGTCCGATTATTTTACACACACGATGTTGTGTTAGTTTGGTCGTTATCGGATTGGCTTGTCGGAAGCCATAAAAGCGAAGTGTTATGGCGTAACTCTAAAATAGTAAAACTTAGTGGTTAGACTCGAAAAATGCATGGCAGGAGGCCGATCGTTGTCCCCGCACGCAACAACGCGTTGTAATCTTGGATGTTATTGTTACAGTTCGCTAGAAACCATAAAAGCCAAAGTTTGGTGTCAAGCCTACAAAATATTAAACTTTAATGGACAAAATCGGCATAACAAAATTCACTATACATAGTTTGGTGGCAAACTCGACGAAATAAAACGAAACTACGAATAGTCTGGCGGCAAAATTCTAATATCCAAAACTAAAGAATACGATTTCTTTACTTTTATTTTAAACTGTATAATAAAATAATAATAATAATAATAATAATAATATAATAATAATAATAATAATAATAATAATAATAATAATAATAATAATAATAATAATAATAATAATAGTAATAACAATAATAATAGTAATCATAATAATAGTAATAATAATAATAACAATAACAACGACGACGACGACCACGACGACCACGACGACGACGATCACGACGACGACGACCACGACCACGACCACGACCACGACCACAACCACGACCACGACCACGACCACGACCACTTATATTAAACTCATAAACCATTTATATTAAACAGATTAAATAACTATCCATTCTCATGTAACTAAAATTGATCCCCGCGCTTCGGGCCAGAAGATTTGCTTGCCTCGAGTTGAGTTTTGTTAGGCATGATATGCTTATTTACAATAGTGGCTTACTAAACATTGTGCTTAAGAAACATCGTATTTTCCAAGTTTCATAACCTACTTAACGTGAACATATCACATAATTATGTACAATGGTCATATGCCTTTTACAAAAGGATGGCTTTTACAGCCTTCGATCAGTGTGCAAGCCTTATATGTGACCACAGACGTTGTTTACGAGGCTTTTGATATGCATAATTGCAGAAATGAGCTTTCATTTGCTTCAGCCTGCGACCTTAATCATGTGACCTTAGTTCTGTGACTCGAAAGAGCTTTCGATGGTTTACCTTTTTTCAAGGCTAAAGTCTGTGGAATACAGGAAAAAATGTCAACCATTGATTAAAAAATTGAATCATATACGTAGTTAGCAAAGAGAATGGGAAAACTAAAAATTTATCCTAGTATTGAAGACTAACATGGTAAACCTTGCAAAAAATCCTAATTACGTTGATAAAAAATATGTTATCTTAATGATTAAATAAAATATACTTGATCCCTTATTGAAAACTAAAATTTAATTTTTCTTGACCATATTGATGAAGAAAAACATTCTAACATGCCCATATTGAAAAACTAAAATTTAATTTTTCTTGACCGATTTAGAACATGCCCATGTTACTAATGAACATGACCATTTTCGAGCTAAAATCGTAATATGTACTCAAATATCCCCCATTTAAGACATATTCACCTTTTTACATGATACCCTAGTTTTCTCAAGTCTCTTAGGTGATTTTGGGAAAATCTTTGAAGAATCAAGTCTAAGATTGAAGATCGAGCACTTTCAAGAATTGACTAACATCATCCAACCCATTTTCACTTGATTTGGTTTGAATTCCTCTAGATCTACTATGAGTTCTTCTATTTTCTTGAGTTGGGTGTGATTTTTGTAAGCCTCATGGGCTAAACTTTTATTATCACTTAGATTAGATGAAACTTAGCATGATTTAACAACCTGTACATGATTCTTGGTGTTGTTTATGTTAATGTTATGATGAACTTGATTATTCTTCAATGCTTGTGTGTATTTGTTCTAGTTTGAGGCAATGTTTAACCTTGTGGGTGTTGTAAGCATGTTATGTTAAAAAACCTCATGTTCTTACAAGACTTACGCATATGATTGTATCTTTTGTTTATAATCTTGTGACATTTGACTAGGAATAGTGAATGAGGGTTGAAGATTTAGTAAACTTGGTCAAATATGCATCCTTATGATTATATTTGAGTATACCATAGTGTATGTCATAAATCTCTGTTGTCATTGGTTATGATTTGTTTTGTAATCATGATATAATGCTTATGAGTTGAAAGGTAATTGTAGTTTCGTCTATTTTGCGCAAGTAGAGATGGTTATCATGTGTTTATCGTGTTAACTTTCCAAACATTTGTGTAGATAACCGTAAAGGGAGTTTAATTAAGCTTTCATATTAACATAATTTTCTTATTAGTTTCTCATTACATGAATTTGGTAGCTATTGTGTGTTTATCTTTCTAGTTTTCCGAAGAGTTATATGTTTAAAAACCCTTGATAGGGGTTTAAACTACTTCCATGTATTATGTGTAAAACAATGATCTCACATTGGGTTTGTGCTAGTTGTTATTGCTATGCTAAATAAAGTAGAAATCCAAGTGGTATCTTTTGTTCATTATGCATCTTCATCTTCATTTTCTTTCTTTGTTAGTTTAAATTGCTAATTACTTTATTTACTTCTAATATTCACAAATCCAAACTCAATTGATTGTTTAATAGTGATGATAATATATTATGCATTTTCATCTTCATTTTCTTGCTTAGTTAGTTTAAATTGCTAATTACTTTATATACATCTAATATTCACGAATCCAAACTCAATTGAACAGTTAAATAGTGATGATAATGTAGTATTGGGGGCCATTGTGTCCACGGATCGATACTCAGTCTTTGCCTAAAACTATACAACTATACGATAGGTGCACTTGCTTGTTATGTGTAGTTGGTTTAGTGGTGATAATCGTTTCTTAAATTAAAACTCAATTGTGTGAAAAATCCTTACTAAAAATATATTTAAGTTTACCCGCATCAGGTTTGTTTGATTTGCTAAGAGCTTTTCACGTGATGATACGGTGACGACGTTTGGTCCTTCCTGCTGACCTGTTATTTGTGTTAAAATGTGTTGTATAAGTTTCATTTAATACATTTACCAATCCTTCAGTAGCATATGGTTTGTGCCAGCACATTTAATTATAATAATCATAAGTTCATAGACATGATCATCAGAGTATTACATGATGAAATGTTAGTATCTATCATTTATATTTTTCTTAACATGAATTCTTAGCTTTTTAAAATAAATCCCTCACATCTAATATTTTATGAGATTTGAACTTTGAACCATATTATTTTATTTACCGTATATACCTTTGTTGAATACTGCAGGTGCGATTGGAGGGCCTTATGTAGATTATGGTAGGATATTTGTTGGGCCATGAAGAAGCTTCTACAACCTAGTTGGGTACAAAAGTGAGGATAGCTGAGAGCTTGTCAGGTGATGCTACAGAGATGTCATTTGGTGTTGCCTGTGGACCTCCTAGTTGCATTAATATGGGTTGCATTAGTAAATTTTTTTGATCGACGACGACGACGATGACGACACAACAACAACAATAACAACCACAACCACAACCACAACAGCAACAGTAGCAGCAGCAGCACCACCACCACCACCAGCAGCACCAGCAGCACCAGCAGCACCAGCAGCACCAGCAGCACCAGCAGCACCAGCAGCACCAGCAGCACCAGCAGCACCAGCAGCACCAGCATATGACAACCGGTCCCAAGGTCACTATTCTAAACCCTAATTTAATTGCATCATTTCCCATCTTATGAGTACTAATAATAGAAACAATTTAATTATATCAATAATATTAAAATCACCATTTGTTAATTGATCCATTTTTATGATTCAATGTGATTTTTGTGAATTTTAGTTATTTCAAGTCTTAACTTTTAGAAACTTAGTGCCCGAGGATATTAACTAGTCACCCTAAGTAGGATTTACAATATTAATTTAAACAAGTAAAAGTGTGTGTGCATACACACATGAAATTTTTAGCCTAATGCATGCATGTCCATGCATAGCACTTAACCAACTAACTAAAACTTATCACCTAAAACACTACATTATACTACACACTACACTATATAATAATATCAATTACTAATTAAAATTTAAATCAAAACCCACAAAAAAACAAACTCAGCCGCCCCCTTGTCCCCCAATGAAATCCTTAGCTTGCCACTACACACCACCCACTCTATCACCCATACATTTCTCATGCATTCTTCTTTTTGCAAGACATTCACTGCATTCTACTCCACTCCTCCCTCTCTCGAATTCTCAGCTGAACACATACAAACTCTCTCCAATCCTCTCCATTTCTAGCCTCAAAATCACGAACAACAAGCTTGCATCCATCGGCCAAGCTCAAACCGCAAGAAGGGTGTCTCTTTTGTGAAGTTTTGGTGCTTGAATCTTGCAAAACCGTGGGTTCCAGCCTTTGTTCGAGATTCTACAGCCAAGTCCAAGGAGATTCTAGCCATCCACGACCATCAACACCTTCCAAACCGTGAGTTACATCAAGTGTAAGCTCCATGTTGTCGGTTTTGGTCATTTCTCATGTTTTCTTCATTTTTCACCTAAAAACCTTACCTTTCCTTGTTATAGCATAAACTTCTCACCATCACTTCGTTCTTGAGGAGTTCCCAACGTTCTTGAAGGTAAATCACATGATATGATAGCCATTCCAAAGGGTAGAACCCGATTTACCCCTTGAAAACCTTATTTTTGGTGTTTTTGCACCATCTAACTTGTGTACCTTGAAACCTTTGAAAACTAAGCTTGTAACCTGCTTTTTAATGGTTCATGAAACTTCTAATAACCTGTTTTGAATGTTACAAATGGGTGTACACCATGAATGGGAGGTTATAGCACATGAACACCTTGAAAAATCCCTTTTTCTATATGTAACAACACACTTTAAACACTTGCTTGAAAACCCTCTCAAACAAGGGTCATAACCTGCTCAAAATAACTTTTAAACACCCCAACAATCTGATTTTTAAGTTAAATAAAGTTTTGGTGATGTTTAAACTCAAGTTACAATGATTTACACATGTGTAATGGTCGGTTATGACACTTTCTATATATTTGAAGTCTATGGATGTGTAGAACAACTAGGCCATGATTTGAGACTGAAATTTCAGGAGGTTTTGATGAATATTAAGATTATTAATAGTGTTTAATCTCTGGAATAAAGGACATTTTGTGTTTAGACCTATTTTAGTCACTTTCGAGACCCGAAAACATGGTAAAAGTACTTAAAAACAAGAAAGCTTGGGCTATAAACTTTTTAAAGGGAATTACAGGTTCATTAAGGATTAAAAATTGTTCTGGAGTCAATGGAAAATTTTAGTGGTTAAAAGGTAATTTAAATGGATTTTTAAGTGAAAACGGGTACTAACCGAGAGACGTTTTATGAGGAAAATCTAAGAAAAATGAGTATAAAGTTAGAAATTATAAAAACCATGTTATTTCAGTAGATTAAATGATAAAATAACTTATAAAGTAGAAAATTTGGTCAAACAAGCTTTTAAAATGGTCAAACTCGGTTAAAAACGTGTTTTAACGGGTTAAGTGTAAAAATGAGTCTTTCAACTACTAGAGGCAAATTTTGTGATTTAAAAAGGGTTGAAAACTTATAAAAATGTCTTTTAAAAGTTAGCTACTGGTCCAAGACCCAAAAACATGAAAAATCATAGGTAACCATTTAAAACCCTTCGATTTTACCGTAATCGGGAACGTTAAACGCGTAATTAATAAACCGAACCCATAATCTGAAAATTGGTGTATATGTTCTTAAAAATAAGCTAGTTTGAGGTCATGAACCTGATTTTTTGTTATAAATGTCATCTAATACAAGAAACCAAACTTAAGGATAGAAACTGTCAATTTTGAAACTTCAGGGGCTAAACTGTAAAATTTTGTCAAACTTCATAACCGACTCAAATGAGACCTTTAGTCACTTGAATAGCATATCTACCATATATTCTTGACTTAATAATGTAAAAACCCTTGATTGTATGAGAAACCTTGACTTACCATAAAAGGAAACTTTTTATGCAAACCCTAATCGAATCAAAGTCGAATCCGACAAACTAAGACTTAGACACTTTTGTTGCACCTTAAATAGGTATAGAGCAGTAGCTAATCACTTAATATATTCATGTTAGGGTGGTATACTTGAGATATTCCCGGCACACGAAGAGTTTCTTTTGCTTAACACCTAAGGTGAGTTCTAGTGATCCCCTTTTTACTTACTGTTTTTGGGATGAAACATGCTCTGTTGTTTTATGAACTATGATTGTGCTTTACTTGATGCTTGTATGTGGGACTTATGGATACCTGCTGATACTTATATCATGATCATTAATTCTTTTGTGAACCGCTTGTTTTATATGGATAGATCTATTTGGGGAATCCCCCACACACAGTGGCTCCCGCTACAAGGAGGTACCCCACTGAGATCCTGAGGGATCGTATGTGGCATGTAATAGGTTTTGAGTAAGAAACCATGGTGAACCATCCTGGCAGGAATGGTTCACTGTTTTGAGGCTTGGTTCCTTCCTTCGGGAATATCCGATTAAACACAAGTTTAAAAGAGGCCAACCGGGGACAGAGTGCAGGGTTGATTGTGATACCCCATGATGATTGATACCAAAAATGATGCTTTCAAAAATCAAATGAGATTTTTCATGAACTTTCACACTTAATTCTAACCTTTAATGTGGACTTTAAGTGTCCCTTTTATTGTTTTTAAAAGTTTAAGCACTTGAATTCACCAACTTTTTAGTTGACTCTATTTTCTTTTGAGCATGTTTCAGGTAACCCGTGAAGACTCTTAGCTATTATGGAAGACTTAGACTCAACCCCCGAGACCATGGCATTTGCTTGTGTGACCAAAATCATGATTTGAACAATTTGAACAATGATGAAAAATGTTGATACAATGACTATTTGATTTTTATTAAACTATGTAAACATTTGGGGCTGGATCTGTTTCCAGCCCAGTGTCTTTTTAAAACTTTAAAATGCCATGTGATGTTCTCTCCCTTTGAGCTCCTATATTGGTTTGTTTCCGCTGCCATGTATGTTGTTGCTAGTCTGTGATGTCCCACCCTACCTGGGCCCGGGGTGTGACAGATTGGTATCAGAGCCAAAGGTTGTAGAGAAGTCGGGAATACCATAGTAGACCTTAGGCTAGAACCCTGATACCCTAGTACTGTCCTTGTGGGGAAAGTGTTGGGATGATCGGGTTGGGTAAATTGATGATTACACTTGATCAACGTAATCATGAATTTACCGGACGCGTAATTTCCATCACGAACCTCTAAGTTATGTTTGGGTTTTTCTGTTTAATACTGATGAACTTTGAAACTTATTTTGACTGGGGATTTGAAATGGATTTTAAAGATGAACTGTTTTACCTGACATTATTTTAAGAAACAATTGATTCTAATATCATTGATGAGGAATACATAGAGATTCCTGATACTAATGCCATCACTAGTACTATGAGTATATTATTATTAGTAAGACTATCATGAGCTATGAGAAACCAAATTACTCATGATGTCTTTTTACAGAAAACAAACTATGGCTGACAAAGGAAAAGCACCTGCTTACCCTACTGAGAGCAGTGCAGCAACAGGGGACAGCAAGAAGACAAAACCTTAGGAGGTGTGGACACCCGGGTTGGATATCCGTCACGTCAGAGGATACTGAAGCATCTAAGGACTCTTCTTCGACGACACCTTCCAGGAGCCGGACACGCTCCCACTCGCCGCATGTTGCCGCTCCATCCCGCTCACCTATCCCGCCTATTGGAAATAGGGGACCAGGCGTCATCTCCCATCCACGCAAGAGTGCTAGGCCTGGACCTTCAGTTTCATTTAGGATGCCACCTCCTCCTCCACCACCTGTTAGGACTCCTATACCCGCACCACCGTCGTTTGACCCACTCTGACGCCACCCACAGGATGAGCCTCGGATGCCTCCGAGGCACAGCATGTACGACGGCCCTAGCGTACTGGCAGGGGATAGGTACTCCCAATCCAGTCGTCAGGCAAGTGACGTAGAACCAAGTGATGCAGCACTGGAGGAGCTCTTGAAGACCGTCCATCGCCACGAGCTGATTCTTCAGCACGCTACCCAGATCTCCCAGTCTGCTCAATTCCAGACTATGATGGCTTCACATGGGGTGCAGAGGTTGGAGCAGGAACAGAAGAAGAAGAGCTCTGGATGGATAGGATGGCTAAAGAAGAAGTGGATGTGAAGGTGACATGTAGAAGGAGGAAGAATATCTGTCTTTGAACAGTTGAAGGAAACAATCTTATCGTTATCTAACACTATTATTATTATTATTATTCATGGGTGATGGCACCTTCCACATTGTAAGAGCTAGACTCTGATACTATCGACTTTGTCTTATTTTGAACTGATTTCTATAGTGCAATGCTGATGAAACAATTATGATTATCTGCCATGTGTTTTGTATTTCGTGGTGTTGGGCCATGCTATTCTTGATGATTGTTTAAATTGTTTAAATTTGTAATCTGTGGGAAATTGGAAGGTTGTGAATAATTATACACCGTATTCTCTCCTCATATAGAAGGAGCCTTGTAGGGAATTGATGCATAGATTGTTTGAAACAAATTATGAGACGCTAAAACGACTTTATCTGTGATACTATCAGAATGCCTACCAGAAGAGGAACACGTATCGGGAGGCAAGGAGCCTACTGAGGTCGTCATGAAGGAGCAAGGCGAACCAGAAATCAACCTCCTACTCCTCCAGAGACTCCCATCGGGGGAATGCTAACCCAGGGAATGACGAGAGGATAACAAATCTCGTAGCATAGCAAATTGCTCACGCGATACCAACCATCATCGCTCAGATTAATGCTGACCGGAACGATGCCGGAGGTAGTAATGGGACTGAAAACAATGAGGAATCTGAGGCGTTAAGAAATGGATGCTCCTATAAGACCTTTATGGCATGCAAACCTAAGGACTTCTATGGCACTGAGGGTGCTATAGAGACTTACAGATGGATTGACGAGATGGAGGCTGTACTAGACATCAGTGAATGCAAACTGGACCATATGGTGAGATTCGCTTCTCAATCACTGAAATGATCAGCATTGGAGTGGTGGAAGTCGATCACTCAAGCTCGGGGAAGGAAGGCTGCAAATCAAATGAGCTGGACCGAATTCAGAGAGCTGATATCCAACAAGTATTGCCCCATCAATCTACTTGAGAAGCTAGAATCGGAGTTCCTGATCCTAGAGAAGAAAGGTCCCAATTACACGGAGTACATCAATCGTTTCTTAGCCCTATCCCGGCTGGTGCCACATCTGGTGACACCTAAATCTAAAGGCGTAGCACGATTCATCTGGGGGCTACATCCCAGAGTTAGGGGAATGGTCCAATCCTCCAAGCCCTTGACTCTACAATCCATAATTGACCTCACCAGCAGTTTGACCGATGACCTAGTTAGGGCTGGATGGACTGAGCAAGCTAGGAGTGATGAGAAGAAGAAGTTTGTTGGAGAGAAAAGAAGGTGGTTTGAAGCAAAGAAAGTAGTTGGAAGTAGTAGCGGGTCAGGAAGAAAGAGTTTCGAAGGTGTGAGACGTGATGATCAGGGAAGCAAGACCCGGAGACTGTACTCGGGGACAAGCCTATTTTGCAACAAGTGCAATCTACACCATCAAGGGGGAATGCAATCCAATGCCCTACTTTAGGTGCAAAAGGACTGGGCACCTGATCAAGGATTGTACTTACACACCAGGGAAGCAATGCTATGAATATGGGGATCCAGGACACATGAGGAGCAAGTGTCCTAAGCTGGGTAGAGATAAGGATGCCAAGCCCAACAAGCCTAAGGGGAGAGCATTTGTGATGGACCCAGCTGGAGCTCGAAAGGAACCTAATGTGGTTAACGGTACGTTCCTTGTAAACAATCATCCTGTTACCGTTTTGTTTGATACTGGAGCGACTGCTAGTTTTATCTCTAGTGCTTTTAGATCCTTGATTGACCTAGATACGTGCATCTTAGCCGATACGTTTACCGTTGAATTAGCTGATGGCAACATTTTAGAGACTAATGAAATCGTCAAGGATTGTTGAATGAATCTAAATGGAAATACATTTAAAATAGATCTGATGCCCATTAAGTTAGGAGGATTCGATGTGGTTGTTGGCATGGACTGGCTAGCTAAGAATAGAGTCGAAATTGTATGTGAAGAACGCCTACTAAAAATACCGTTGAACGACAAGGAAGTGTTAGTGGTGCAAGGAGAAAGGAGTAACACTTTATGCCCCATGATATCCCATTTAAAAGCTACCAAGAGCTTGAAGAAGGGATGCTCCGCTTTCATAGTCTACGTGATGAAGACCAAAGAGGAGAAGAAGATTGCAGATATCCCAGTGGTTTCTGAATACACTGAAGTGTTTCCGGAAGACCTACCGGGACTTTCCCCGAATCGGCAAGTTGAGTTCCAAATATATTTGCTGCCTGGCGATGCACCGGTAGCCAAAGCGCCGTATCGACTCGCCCCTCTTGAAATGAAGGAACTGATGATGCAAATTCAAGAACTATTGGACAAAGGATTCATACGTCCGAGTGTCTCTCCATGGGGTGCCCCGGTGCTATTTGTGAAAAAGAAGGATGGAACCTTACGTATGTGCATTGACTACCGGAAATTAAATAAGCTGACCATAAAGAACCGTTACCCTCTTCCGAGGACAGACGACCTGTTCGATCAACTTCAAGGAGCAAGCTACTTCTCCAAGATAGATTTGAGATCCGGTTACCACCAACTGAAGATAAGAGAAGAAGACATACCCAAGACGGCTTTCCGAACTAGGTATGGACACTATGAGTACTTAGTCATGCCCTTTGGGCTGACTAATGCACCAGCAGCATTCATGGATCTCATGAACCGTGTATGCCGCCTATATCTCGACAAGTTTGTGATTGTGTTCATCGACGACATTTTGATCTACTCCAGTAATAAGGAAGAGCACGAGAAGCATCTCAGACTAATTCTTGAGTTACTCAAGAATGAGCAACTATACTCCAAATTTTCTAAATGTGAATTTTGGATGCGAGAGATCTAATTTCTGGGGCATGTAGTGAATGAGAAAGGGATTCAAGTTGACCCTTCTAAGATTGAAGCCATAAAGAATTGGAAGATTCCTGAAACTCCCATTGAGATTAGGCAATTCCTAGGATTGGCTGGATACTACCAACGATTCATAAAGGACTTCTCACGCATTGTGCAACCCTTGACCGCACTGACTAAGAAGAACAAAACCTTTGTGTGGGAACAAGAGCAAGATGACGCATTTGAGACGCTTAAGGAAAAGTTATGCAGTGCACCTGTTCTGGCCCTTCCAGAAGGAGTCGAAGACTTCGTAGTCTATTGTGACGCCTCACGTCAAGGGCTAGGATGCGTGCTAATGCAACGCAACAAGGTCATTGCCTATGCATCTAGACTGCTAAACGAACACGAGAAGAACTATACTACGCACGATTTGGAATTAGGTGTCATGGTGTTTGCTCTCAAAATGTGGAGGCACTACCTCTATGGCACGAAGTGCATCATTTACACTGACCATCGAAGTTTGCAACATATTCTCGACCAGAAGATGCTAAACATGCGTCAGAGAAGATGGGTTGAGCTATTAAACGACTACGAGTGTGAAATCCGTTACCATCCCGGTAAGGCCAATGTGGTGGCAAATTCCTTGAGCAGAAAGGAGAGAGAAAAACCTCTTTGTGTACGAGCCTTAAGGATAAGTGTGTACACCGACCTAATTCCAAGGCTGAAAGAAGCTCAAAGTGAAGCATTAAAGGAGGAAAATTTAGCAGGAGAAGGGTTAATGGAATGGAAAAGCGATTTGAAACAGAAAACGATGGTACATACAAGTGCGAAGGGAGAACATGGGTGCCAAAGCATGGGGGAATTCGAGAGGTAATTCTCGACGAAGCTCACAAATCTAGGTATTCGGTTCACCCTGTAAGTGATAAAATGTACCAGGATTTAAAGGCACTTTTCTGGTGGCCTGGAATCAAGAAATCAATCGCTGTTTATGTCGAAAAATGTCTAACTTGTGCCATGGTAAAAGCTGAAAACCAAAAACCATCAGGGACGTTACAGCAGCCAGAAATCCCAGAATGGAAATGGGATAACGTCATGATGGATTTTGTTACTAAGTTGCCTAGAACATCTAGAGGTCATGATGCTATATGGGTAATAGTGGATAGACTAGCTAAATCAGCTCACTTCTTACCAATTCGTGAAGATTATGACATGACAAGATTGGCTCAACTGTATATCAATGAAATAGTGGCTAGGCATGGTGTACCACTATCAATAATCTCTGACCGTGATAGCCGTTTCACTTCGCATTTCTGGAAATCACTCCAACAAGCCTTAGGAACCCGTCTGGACTTAAGCACTTCTTACCACCTGCAAACTGACGGTCAAAGCAAAAGGACTATTCAAACTTTAGAAGATATGCTGAGAGCTTGCGTGATTGACTTTGGTGGGAACTGGGATAACCATCTCCCATTGGTGGAGTTCTCTTATAATAACAGTTACCATGCAAGTATCAATGCAGCTCTGTATGAGGCTCTCTATGGTAGGAAATGTCGGTCACCATTGAGTTGGAATGAAATTGGTGATAGCCAAGTGTTAGGCCCCGACATCGTATTGGAGACCACCGATAAGATTTTCAAAATCAAGGAGCGTCTACGGGCAGCAAGGGACCGTCAGAAGAAGTACGCTGACAGGAGACGATAACCATTAGAGTTTCAGATAGGTGATAGAGTAATGTTGAAGGTAGCACCATGGAAGGGAACCGTCAGGTTCAGAAAAAGAGGAAAGTTAAGCCCGAGATACATTGGACCATTCGAAATACTTGCCAGAATTGATCCTGTGGCTTACAAGTTGAAACTACCTCAGAAGTTGAGTTATATACACGACACCTTCCATGTGTCAAACTTGAATAAATGCCTGGTAGACAAAACCTTGGAGCTACCGTTGAAGGAGACAAGAATCAATGATAAGCTGAACTTCGTGGAAGAACCCATAGAGATCACGGACCGCTTGGTTAAGCAACTCAGGCGAAGCCGCATACCCAAGGTCAAGGTTAGATGGAACTCGAGACGAGGGCCGGAATTCACTTGGGAACGTGAAGACGATATGAGGAAGAGTTACCCGCATCTCTTCAAACCCACCCGTTCAGAGCCTAATCGAAGCTAAAATTTCGGGATAAAATTTCCTAAACGGTGGGAGAATGTGACAACCGGTCCTAAGGTCACTATTCTAAACCCTAATTTAATTGCATCATTTCCTATCTTATGAGTACTAATAATAGAAACAATTTAATTATATCAATAATATTAGAATCATCATTTGCTAATTGATCCATTTTTATGATTCTATGTGATTTTTGTGAATTTTAGTTATTTCAAGTCTTAACTTTTAGAAACTTAGTACCCGGGGATATTAACACCTTCCAAACCGTGAGTTACATCAAGTGTAAGCTCCATGTTGTCGGTTTTGGTCATTTCTCATGTTTTCTTCATTTTTCACCTAAAAACCTTACCTTTCCTTGTTGTAGCAGAAAATTCTCACCATCACTTTATTCTTGAGGAGTTCCCAACGTTCTTGAAGGTAAATCACATGATATGATAGCCATTCCAAAGGGTAGAACCCGATTTACCCCTTGAAAACCCTATTTTTGGTGTTTTGCAGCATCTAACTTGTGTACCTTGTAACCTTTGAAAACTAAGCTTGTAACCTGCTTTTTAATGGTTCATGAAACTTCTAATAACCTTTTTTGAATGTTACAAATGGGTGTACACCATGAATGGGAGGTTATAGCACAAGAACACCTTGAAAAATCACTCTTTCTACATGTAACAACACACTTTAAACGCTTGCTTGAAAACCCTTTCAAAAAAGGGTCATAACCTGCTCAAAAATAACTTTTACACACCCCAAAAATCTGATATTTAAGTTAAATAAAGTTTTGGTGATGTTTAAACTCAAGTTACAATGATTTACACATGTGTAATGGTCGGTTATGACACTTTCTATATATTTGAAGTCTATGGATGTGTAGAACAACTAGGCCACGATTTGAGACTGAAATTTCAGGAGGTTTTGATGAATATTAAGATTATTAATAGTGTTTAATCTCTAGAATAAAGGACATTTTGTGTTTAGACCTATTTTAGTCACTTTCGGGACCCGAAAATATGGTAAAAGTACTTAAAAACAAGAAAGCTTGGGCTATAAACTTTTTAAAGATCATTCCAGGTTCATTAAGTATTAATAAAGTGTTATGGAGTCAATGGGAAATTTTAGTGGTCAAAAGGTAATTTAAATGGATTTTTAAGTGAAAACGGGTACTAACCGAGAGACGTTTTATGAGGAAAATCTAAGAAAAATGAGTATAAAGTTAGAAATTATAAAAACAATGTTATTTCAGTAGTTTTAAAATAAAATAACTTATAAAGTAGAAAAGTTGGTCAAACAAGCTTTTAAAATGGTCAAACTCGGTTAAAAACGCGTTTTAACGGGCTAAGTGTAAAAATGAGTCTTTCAACTAATAGAGGTAAATTTTGTGATTTAAAAAGGGTTGGAAACTTATAAAAATTTCTTTTAAAAGTTATCTACTGGTCCAAGACCCAAAAACATGAAAACTCATAGGTAACCATTTAAAACCCTCCGGTTTTACCATAACCGGGAACGTTAAACGCATAATTAATAAACCGAACCCATAATCTAAAAATTTGTGTATATGTTATTAAAAATAAGTTAGTTTGAGGTCATGAACCTGATTTTTGTTAAAAATGTCATCTAATACAAGAAACCAAACTTAAGGGTAGAAACTGTCAATTTTGAAACTTCAGAAGCTAAACTGTAAAATTTTGCCAAACTTCATAACCGACTCAAATGAGACCTTTAGTCACTTGAATAGAATATTTACCATATATTCTTGACTTAATAATGTAAAATCCCTTGATTGTACGAGAAACCTTGACTTTCCATAAAAGGAAACTTTTTGTGCAAACCTTAATCGAATCAAAGCCGAATCCGACAAACTAAGACTTAGACACTTTTGTTACACCTTAAATAGGTTTAGAGCAGTAGCTAATTACTTAATATATTCATGTTAGGGTGGTAGACTTGAGATATTCCCGGCACACGAAGAGTTTCTTTTGCTTAACACCTAAGGTGAGTTCTGGTGATCCCCTTTTTACTTACTGTTTTTGGGATGAAACATGCTCTGTTGTTTTATGAACTATGATTGTGCTTTACTTGATGCTTGTATGTGGGACTTATGGATACTGATACTTATATCAGGATCATTAATTCTTTTGTGAACCGCTTGTTTTATATGGATAGATCTATTTGGGGAATCCCCCACACACAGTGGCTCCCGCTAGAGGGAGGTACCCCACTGAGATCTTGAGGGATTATATGTGGCATGTAATAGGTTTTGAGTAAGAAACCATGGTGAACCATCCTGACAGGAATGGTTCACTGTTTTGAGGCTTGGTTCCTTCCTTCAGGAATATCCGGTTAAACACAAGCTTAGAAGAGGCCAACTGGGGACCGAGTGCAGGGTTGATTGTGATACCCCACGATGATTGATACCAAAAATGATGCTTTCAAAAATCAAATAAGATTTTTCATAAACTTTCACACTTGATTCTAACCTTTAATATGGACTTTAAGAGTCCCTTTTATTGTTTTTAAAAGTTTAAGCACTTGAATTCACCAACTTTTTAGTTGACTCTATTTTCTTTTGAGCATGTTTCAGGTAACCCGTGAAGACTCTTAGCTATTATGGAAGACTTAGACTCAACCCCCGAGACCATGGCATTTGCTTGTGTGACCAAAATCATGATTTGAACAATTTGAACAATGATGGAAAATGTTGATCAATGACTATTTGATTTTTATTGAACTATGTAAACATTTGGGGCTGGATCTGTTTCCAGCCCGGTGTCTTTTTAAAACTTTAAAATGCCATGTGATGTTCTCTCCCTTTGAGCTCCTATATTGGTTTGTTTCCGCTGTCATGTATGTTGTTGCTAGTCTATGACGTCTCACCATACCTGGGCCCGGGGTGTTACAGATCAGCACCAACAGCACCAGCAGCACCAGCAGCAGCACCAGCAGCAGTACCAACAGCAGCAGTAGCAGCACCACCACCACCACCAGCAGCAGCACCACCACTAGCAGCAGCACCACCAGCAGCAGCACCAGCAGCAGTAGCACCAGCAGCAGCAGCACCACCACCACCAGCAGCACTGGCACCAGTTGCAGCAGCACCACCACCACCAGCAGCACCACCACCACCAGCAGCACCACCAGCAGCAGCAACACCAGCAGCAGCAACAACACCAGCAGCAGCAATAACAACAACAGCAGCAACAACAACAGCAGCAGCAGCAACAATAGCAGCAGCAACAACAACAACAACAACAACAAGAGCAGCAACAAGAACAACAACAACAACAAAAAAAACAGTAGTAGTAGTAGCAGCAGCAACAACAACAACGACGACGACGACAACAACAACAACAACAACAACAACAACAACAACAATAACAACAACAACAACAAAAACATCAACAACAACAATAACAATAACAATAGTAATAAAAATAGTAATAATAGTAATAATAGTAATAATAATATAACAACTCATAAATCATTTAAATAATAATAACAATAATAATAATAATAATAATAATAATAATAATAATAATAATAATAATAATAATAATAATAATAATAATAATGTGACAACCCGAGTTTTCGGTTAATATTATTAAACTAACCTTCACCGCTTATCGCCAATTTAATCCATTTTACTATTATTTAAGAATAATAATAAATAATAATAATAATAATAATAATAATAATATTGTTTTATAAGAATTAAAAAGCTTAGGGGGTTAAAATGTAAATTTTAAAACTTGTTTTAAAAGTTTTCTGCAAAAAATAATAATAATACAAACCACAGGGACCATTTGTGTAATTAACCAAACCCAACCCCCCTTCCCCCGTGTTTCCGGCCGACCCTCCGGCCACCACCGGAGCGGCTCCGGCCACCTAACATACTCAATTTTAAGCCGTTTTAAACACAAAAACCGGTCCCGAACACTTTTAGAACAAGAATCGAACCAATACCCCACTTAAATCTGAAAATTGGAGTGCGATTTATTACCAAACCCACTCACCCGATTGTCGGCCGCTTTACGGGTCACAAAACGCACTAAACAATAATAATAATCAAAAGAAATCGCATATTCACGATCCTTTTGTCGTCTCTAAGCTTCCACTAAATTCAATTCGGTATAAAGCAAGCTCAAACACCACCAATCGATCATCCTCACTACCACGACCTGCAACATAGTCGAATTCCCCTTTCTGAGTTCTATTTCATGAAATTAACATAGGGCTTTTCATCCTTAGAGCCATTAGAAACCTTCTGTGGAAGTAATTTGATTTTCATCAACATTTGAACACCCATCAATCACTCGTCATTCACGACCTGTTCATCGTAGCATTCATCATCAAATCACACCTTTCGGGTAAATTAAACACATTATCATACATGAAATTACATGGGGAATCAAAGCCCCATGTTTATTTCTGTGATTACTGTCGAATTGGGTTTCAATTTTGGATTCAAACGGATTAGGGTTCTTCGGATTTGGGAATTGTTGATGTTTGTGTTTAAAAGATTTGGAACTTGGGGATAATCGCGGTTTAGGCTTTTGTTCCACTGGTTCCTGCGCTCCATGTCAAACAGGAGGTCCCGGGTTCGAACCGGGCTACCTCCATATATTTTTTAAGGGCTTTTAGCCCAAATTAATTTTACAGAAAATTTTTAATAAATATAAAAATTATTTTTGTAAACTTTTAATATTTTTCGGACCACCAAATAATTTTCTGGATTTTTCTATTCTTAAATAATTGTTCTAAAAACATTTTAAAAAAAATATTATTCTTGGTTAAATCCTATTAAAAATGGGTTTCAACTAATAAATTTATTTTGGTTCAAATGTTATTCTTTTAAAATCATAGTTATCTTAAAATGTTTATTTAAAACTTATATTTAAACCTTATATGTTGATACAAATAAGTTCTTTATGTAAAATCGAACTTGAAACAATAAAATCTTTATAATATTAATAGGCATTATTAATTAAAGTCATTTCTAGAATATTTAAATGAATAGTCCTTTTAATTGAATCCAAACATAAATAATTACGTTAAAAACATATTACTTATAAAAATCCCAAATTCTTATCGAAACCCTAGTTCGCGTATAATCGTTAAACCTTATTAATAACCTAAATCTTAAAATATATATATACATGTTTAGGTACCTCGTGAAGGCGTTCGTTGAAACAACAATTATCATCCTATTTAATCATCTTATATACATACTTACACACCAAGTGAGTTTACAGCCCCATTTTTACTTTATACTCTTTTTGGGGGAGAGAAACATGTTGTTTTCATAAACGTTACATTACATTGGGTTTTTATAATACTGCATATACTTGATACTATGGTGTTATACTTTGCCCTTCGGACCGTTAATATGCAAATAGCGAGGTGATTGTTAATAGATCTACTGGGATTGACATACCCCACCCGGGCTAGTCGCGCTAGCACAACGTTCGCAAACGGGTGAACAGTTAGCCTGTTAAAGGTTGTGGTGTGTGATCCACAACCGGGCCTACTTTATTATTTGATTACATGTCAGCTCGGTCGCGACTTCATACACATAGTGATCATTATGGATTAGCTACCCACTATATGCTTTGATTACATAATCCGGGAATTTCATTACTGGTACTTACTGTTTCTGATAAACCTGTGAACTCACCAGTCTTGTACTGACTTTTCGTATGTTTTCTCTCAGGACAATGATGTGGCAAGTTTAGGAGCACAGCATCCATCGCATGTCATTCCGCATTCACCACAAAATGTTTTCAAGATTAAATTTTCATTTACTTTATATAAATTGGATTGGACGCGTATTTGCGTGTTCCAGAAACTATTGTTAAATGTTATCTTGTTTTCGCTTCCGCAATCCTTAAACATAATTGGTTTGTTTCATTATTATTAAGTAATCTATATGTTTTGTAATTATCGAGTCGTTTGGTGTAACTGATGCTTATCTGAGATCCTGGTTATGTCACACGCCTGACAGTAAAACCCGTTAGTGGATTTTGAGGGTGTGACAAATAATATAACAACTCATAAACCATTTATATTAAACTGATTAAATAACTATTCATTCTCATGAATCTAAAATTGATCCCCGCGCTTCGGGTCGGAAGATTTGCTTGCCTCGAGTTGAGTTTTGTTAGGCATGATATGCTTATTTACAATGGTGGCTTACTAAACATTGTGCTTAAGAAACATCGCATTTTCCAAGTTTCATAACCTACTTAACGTGAACATATCACATAATTATGTACAATGGTCATATGCCTTTTACAAAAGGATGGCTTTTACAGCCTTCGATCAGTGTGCATGCCTTATATGTGACCACAGATGTTGTTTACGAGGCTTTTTGATATGCATAATTGCACAAATGAGCTTTCATTTGCTTCAGCCTGCGACCTTAATCATGTGACCTCAGTTCTGCGACTCGGAAGAGCTTTCGATGGTTTACCTTTTTCTAAGGCTAAAGTCTGTGGAATACAGGAAAAAATGTCAACCATTGATTAAAAAATTGAATCATATGCGTAGTTAGCAAAGAGAATGGGAAAACTAAAAATCTATCCTAGTATTGAAGACTAACATGGCAAACCTTGCAAAAAATCCTAATTACGTTGATAAAAAAAATATGTTATCTTAATGATTAAATAAAATATACTTGATCCCTTCTCATTGTAAATATAATTTGCAAACTAAGATTAACAAACAGCGACAATCTTCTCATAATCTACTTATTTTCTTTTAGCAAAATTTACTATTAAGAAAGCATAGTATTAGATAAAACTTTATACAATAATACATTATAATATGATGTATTGTACCTGGAGTGTTATAGAGTGCTTTTTTCACTAATAGGCCTATTGAGCAGGGTTGATAACAACTTCATCTAGAGGTAGGGTCTCTTTCGATTCCTTGTGTGCTTATTGCTGATGGATGAGTGTTAGCACAGGTATTGTTTTTGTTGTGTTTTGATATGCTAATATTTACACGTACAAATAATGTGTATTCATTTGAGAATTTTTTACTATGAATCATTCAATTAGACACTTATTTATGTTTAAGTTGAATGTTTTAATTTAATGATTTTGTGGAAAAACTCAAGATTTGGTGAAGAGAAAACATTCTAACATGCCCATATTGAAAAACTAAAATTTAATTTTTCTTGACCAATTTAGAACATGCCCATGTACTAATGAACATGACCATTTTCGAGCTAAAATCGTGATATGTACTCAAATATCCCCCATTTAAGACATATTCCCCTTTTTACATGATACCCTAGTTTTCTCAAGTCTCTTAGGTGATTTTGGGAAACTCTTTGAAGATTCAAGTCTAAGATTGAAGATCGAGCACTTTCAAGAAGTGACTAACATCATCCAACCCATTTTCACTTGATTTGGTTTGAATTCCTCTAGATCTACTATGAGTTCTTCTATTTTCTTGAGTTGGGTGTGATTTTTGTAAGCCTCATGGGCTAAACTTTTATTATCATTTAGATTAGATGAAACTTAGCATGATTTAACAACCTGTAATGATTCTTGGTGTTGTTTATGTTAATGTTATGATGAAACTTGATTATTCTTCAATGCTTGTGTGTATTTGTTCTAGTTTGACGTAATGTTTAACCTTATGGGTGTTGTAAGCATGTTATGTTAAAAAAACCTCATGTTCTTACAAGACTTATGCATATGATTGTATCTTTTGTTTATAATCTTGTGACATTTGACTAGGAATAGTGAATGAGGGTTGAAGATTTAGTAAACTTGGTCAAATGTGCATCCTTATGATTATGTTTGAGAATGCCATAGTGTATGTCATCAATCTTTGTTGTCATTGGTTATGATTTGTTTTGTAATCGTGATATGTTGCTTACGAGTTGAAAGGTAATTGTAGTTTCGTCTATTTTGCGCAAGTGGAGATGGTTATCATGTGTTTATCGTGTTAACTTTCCAAAGATTTGTGGAGTTAGATACCGTGAAGGGAGTTTAATTAAGCTTTCATATTAACATAATTTCCTTATTAGTTTCTCATTGCATGACTTTGGTAGCTATTGTGTGTTTATCCTTCTAGTTTTCCGAAGAGTTATATGTTTAAAAACCCTTGATAGGGGTTTAAACTACTTCCATGTATTATGTGTAAAACAATGATCTCACATTGGGTTTGTGCTAGTTGTTATTGCTATGCTAAATGAAGTCGAGATCCAAGTGGTATCTTTTGTTGATTGTGCATCTTCATCTTCATTTTCTTGCTTTGTTAGTTTAAATTGCTAATTACTTTATTTACTTCTAATATTCACAAATCCAAACTCAATTGATTGATTTAATAGTGATGATAATATATTATGCATTTTCATCTTCATTTTCTTGCTTAGTTAGTTTAGATTGCTAATTACTTTATGTACATCTAATATTCACGAATCCAAACTCAATTGATTAATTAAATAGTGATAATAATGTAGTATTGGGAGCTATTGTGTCCACGGTGTTAGACTTAATATTGATATTATCCTAAGTTAGCATTATTATTAGTTTAGTCTATGTTTAGTATTAATGTGTATTATTATTGTATAACATAAGTGTCGGCGGTTATGGTAGTTACCACCCTCACCGACAACTATAAATAGGGGTTAACACCCTCATTTGTAAGATGATGATGATTGTATGTAAAAGCAAGTTTCTGTAAATTCCCTCTTCATCATCCTTCAATTGGCATCAGAGCGTTACGCTCTTGGGAAGAAGAAATCGTGTAAAGAAACATTGGTTCCAAGAATTCACGAAGAACACAAGCGATAGGCTTCATCCCTACTTTACGCATAAAACAGAGATACGGATTTGGAACCAAAAATCAACAACTACGAGACTTTTGTTGATTCAGATTTGATCATCGTTCATTCCCTGTGGTTTCAAGAAGAACAAGAGTGAAATCTTTCGTCCCTGTTTCACGGAGAAAAAAACAGAGACACATATTGAACGAATTCGATATCAAAGAAGTGGATATCGATATACAAGTCATTCCCGTCGCCAATAGATCAAAAACGTGATCAATATCATCAATTGATTAAGAGGATC
Source organism: Flaveria linearis (assembly GCA_024085815.1). Lineage (NCBI taxonomy): Eukaryota > Viridiplantae > Streptophyta > Magnoliopsida > Asterales > Asteraceae > Flaveria > Flaveria linearis. Next base: position 19,794,642 of record CM044001.1, read on the forward strand.
AATTGATTTTTGGAATCCAGAAACGCTTGGTCAAGAACCGATCGGAATTTTCAGAAATTTCGGCGACTCCGGTGAGAACCCGATTTGACAAACAAAACAGAGACTCCGTTCTCCCGAACCCGCTTCAATCAAAAGGAAAACGAATTAGTTTTGCATTCTTAATCAAGTATTCGATCGTTAGTAAGACGTTTTCAATTGTTGAATCTTCTACTGCATCACTTTGGTCAGACGATTGCAGGGATATCATTGATGTTTTGTCAATTTTGATTTTTTTTGAAAAGTCAACAGTAGTTTTTTTTGGAAAGAAAAATTAATTTGGAATATTATATTTTACTTTAAAATTATAAGTCAAAATGTTATTTGACTTTAATTTTTGGAGGATTCATGTTTCCCAAACATTTTTGATATATTTAAAAAAAACTATAATTTTAATATTCTAAATAAAAAAACACAAATTTAGCAAGTCAAAATTATTGAAAATTCTTCAATAATTAGCAAGTCAAAAAAACGAACTTTTGTGGTTCACATAGCAAGATAAATCGGATCACAAAGATTCGAATAGCAAGTAGCAAGATACTCCGAGCCTTTTGTGGTTCATTGAGAAAAGCAAGTAGCAAGTGACTCCGAGACTTCGTGACTCGTTGAGTATAGCAAGTTAGTGCATAAAAACCTGATTAGCAAGTGGGTCAGGAGCACATAAAACCTGATTAGCAAGTAGGTCAGGAACACAAAGCCCCGATTAGCAAGTTGGTTGGGAGCGAAGAAAATTTGGTTAGCAAGTTGGCCAAAAGCAAGTTATAGCAAGTATCAAGAAAGCAAGACGATTCATTCTTGAATCAATTAGCAAGAAGCAAAGTTCAAGCAAGTAAGGTAAGAACATAGAAAGAAAAAAATCGAAGAAGATTAAGCAAGAAAACATGGCAGAAAAATCAGCAAGTACATTGACATCAACACGTGAACAAGGGAACATATCACTTCAATGTCCAAAATTAACTTAGTCAAACTACACCTCATGGGCACTTTTAATGGAAACAATCTTAAAGGCTTATGGTCTTTGGGAAACAATTGATTCGAAAGGAGATGTAGATGAAAAGAAAGCGCATACGACTAAAGCAATGATTTTTCAAACATTACCCGAAGATATACTAATGCAAGTTGCATAATGTGAAAATGCAAAAGAAGTTTGGGAATCAATTAAAGTTCGACACCTTGGAGCAGATCTAGTTCAAAAGGCACGTCTACAAACCTTAAGAAGCGAGTTAGAGACGTTAAAGATGAAAGAAAATGATAGCGTAAGTAACTTCGCAAACAAGTTAAGCAGCATAAGAGCCAAATTCAAAAGTCTTGGCACTACTCTTAAAGATAAGATAATCGTAAGAAAGTTACTTAATTCCGTTCCTAAGAAGTTTTTACCAATAGTGACATCTATCGAGCAATATTTAGAAATAGATAAAATGCCATTTGAAGAAGCAGTGGGGAGAATAACAGCATTTGAGGAACGCCTCAAAAGTCACGACGAAGTAGAAGAAAATCATCAAAACAAACTCCTAATTGCAAACTCAAGTAACCATTTAGAAAGTTGGCATCATGGTAAAGCACGTGGCAATCAAAACCAAGCAAAAGGACGAGCAAGAAGCTTTGACAAAAGAGAAAGAAGACCCGAAAGAAGCACGAGCCAAGAGAGCCAAGAAAACAAAGATAAGAGTAAGTTTAGGTGTTATGATTGTGGAAGACTTGGACATTTCGCAAACGAATGTACCAAATGGAAAGACAAAAAGAAAGATAAGAATGAGCAAGAATCCCTTCTCATTTATGAAGAAGATGATCCAATCCTACTATGAAGCATGAAAGGATAAATCAAAATTAAGGGGGAGAATGTTAGACTTAATATTGATATTATCCTAAGTTAGCATTATTATTAGTTTAGTCTATGTTTAGTATTAATGTGTATTATTATTGTATAATATAAGTGTCGGCGGTTATGGTAGTTAATTACCACCCTCACCGACAACTATAAATAGGGGTTAACACCCTCATTTGTAAGATGATGATGATTGTATGTAAAAGCAAGTTTCTGTAAATTCCCTCTCCATCATCCTTCACACGGATCGATACTTAGTCTTTGCCTAAAACTATACTACTATACGATAGGTGCACTTGCTTGTTATGTGTAGTTGGTTTAGTGGTGATAATCGGTTCTTAAATTAAAACTCAATTGTGTGAAAAATCCTTACTAAAAATTATATATAAGATTACACGCCTCATGTTTGTTTGATTTGCTAAGAGCTTTTCACGTGATGATACAGTGATGACGTTTGGTCCTTCCTGCTGACCTGTTATTTGTGTTAAAATGTGTTGTATAAGTTTCATTTAATACCTTTACCAATCCTTCAGTAGCATATGATTTGTGCCAGCACATTTAATTATAATAATCATAAGTTCATAGACATGATCATCAGAGTGTTACATGATGAAATGTTAGTATCTATCATTTATATTTTTCTTAACATGAATTCTTAGCTTTTTAAAATAAATCCCCCACATCTGATATTTTGTGAGATTTGAACTTTGAACCATATTATTTTATTTACCGTATATACCTTTGTTGAATACTGCAGGTGCGATTGGTGGGCTTATGTAGATTATGGTAGGATATTTGTTGGGCCATGAAGAAGCTTCTACCACCTAGTTGGGTACAAAAGTGAGGACAGCTGAGAGCTTGTTAGGTGATGATACAGAGATGTCATTTGGTTTTGCCTGTGGACCTCCTAGTTGCATTAATATATATGGGTTGCATTAGTGAATTTTTTGATAATTTAATGTGTTTAGAATGTTTTACAGTGTATTTACCTTCATTGATTGTTGCTGGTATGATTGGAGGGCCTTGTGGGGCTTATGGTGGGAGGGGTTGGGGAAGGGCTACCGGTATATGTGGCTCTTTTACAACTTGGTTGACTATGAAAGTGGTTGATCCTTGCTAAGCACGATTGTTGAATTATAAGTTGCTGCTCATCCGATGGCTTGGATTGGCTCTAGTATAGTGAATGGGTCATTATAACCTTGTTGAAGAATCATCTGGGCACAATCAGCTTGAACCAAAGAGATTACATCAAGTCAAAGAGAGTAACCATTGCGGTTCCTGTATTGTTACGCCAATGCAGTAGCTGTTGTAGGTATTTCGGGTTATTTCTTAGTAATGATGCAAAGATGTGTAGTATATTCTAAACAGTATGTGTGTAATAATGTATAACGTGTATTTTTACATGAGTTTTGATTGGACATCATTTGAGTGGTGTCCACAAACGTACACGTCTGACCTCCTTGAGAGCCTTCTGTTGCAATGTGTGCAGCCTTTGTAGAACCATGTTCTATTTGGGAGGAACTCAACAACTAATGCTGAACATGTGGACCTTCTTTCCTACAAGAATTATAATAAAATTAAATTGGTATTTTGCAACTTATATATGAATACAAATGTTTCTTACAAGATTTTGAGTTGGATTTTTTTTCGAGGAGCTCTGCTATTGTGAGCATGTTTCTCTTGTTTGGAATGTCCATGAATCTTTCTCTAAATCTACAAATAGAAAACCAAAAATAAGTTTCCCAAGTAAGAATGAAATTGTTGGTGTGGATCTCAATGATAATTATAAGCATGAAGCAAGATAAGGTTTGGCATGCAGCCACGAGTATTATGTTTGAATTGGTTTTATTATGTACGTCTCTGGCAGATCATGTGCAGCGCGGTACATCTGGATCTATATAAACATGGGTTGCTGATGTGGAAGTGAGGTGAATACGTTCATATTTGGTTACTCTCATTGATGTCATATCAACAATGCAAGGGAACACTACTACCTATTTGTGTCGACTATACGCGAGATCTCCTCCCATAGAACAACTTCAATTAAGTTACTGCAATGCACGAAAAAATAACACTACTTATTAAATGTTATGAAATAGATATAGTATTTTAGAAACGGTTGTGCATCTTCTAAAATGAACTTCAGTAGCCTTCTTCCTGATGTAGTTATCGAATAAAAAGATGATAGCCTTAAATCTCTCAATATAGTCTGTGATTGGTTAACAAAGCAAAAATAATTTAGTATTTTGGTTAGGCGATGGTTGTTGAATTTAAGGAAACAGTTATGAGGAAATATTGATGCACTAAACTTTTGGTGCTATTTCACCGTGTGATTATAGCTACATTTTGAAGTCAAAGTACGGTTTGTTCTGGATGCTACCAAAAGCTTCAATCACAATACCTTGTTAACTTTGACTTAATTTGTTTTTTTTTTTTTTTTTTGTCTGTATGTGTTGACATGCATATAGAGAATATTACAATGGATGAAGTATAAAAGCAGAGTGGTATCTCCTTGTCTACAAGCAGATAGCAGCATTCGTTTTTATTTATGAATGGTAACCAACTTCTAATGATACGGACTTCAATTGGAGATGCAACATCTTCAGGCCTAATGGATGACATTGTTCTAGTAGGAGACATTTGTAGTTTGTTTCTAGAGAAATGTAAAAAGGATGTAAAACATGACAGGTTACCAAGAAATTGTAAACTAATAAGGACTTTGCGGTAAATATGCAGGCATATGCAGATACATCTATGAAGCCTGTAAGTGTAAATCGTTGTGATTCAATGTAAGTGTAAATCGTTGTGATTCAATGTATTAAATTAGTGAGCACTAAACATCCATGTACTATATGCATTAGATTACTACCTAAAACTACCTCTAATTTTTCCCACTTTTTTTTTTCTTTTAGTTGGTTGCAAGTTGTCTTGCTTGCAATTATAGGGTATAATTGAATCACCCAAACTAACAATGGGATTTTTGCTAAGGAACTTCAGCTGGTCAAATTTTTGGTATTCACATGTGATTTTTTTTTCTTGGTCTTATTTTTAGCTCATGAACTAAGAATATTTTGGATCAGGGAGGGTGTGAAACTGATGTAAAGGACAAGAGCATGCAAAATACGGAAACAAATCTAAATTGTAAAAGGATATAGGTGAAAGAGTTAGCAACATATTAAGCCTCAAAAGAACATCCTCAGATTATTGTTATCAACAATTAATCAAGCGGACACATAACACATAAGGAACAAATAACAATCCTCAAGTTCCTAGACCAAACGAAATCACTATGTAATAGGGCCTCCTCGCAGTTGCTTACTTCATTACAATGAAATTAGAGCCTGAAAATAAAACAAAGTAAGATTTACAAACAAAATATTGTCATAAGTATATATAATTGAGTGTACTTACAAAACCTAGTGAACATTTACTTGAATATGATAGACCACACACATTTAAACTAAATATTAAATAGTTCCAAGACCAAGGAAAAAAGCTTAGTTCATAAGCTAATTATACAGACATCACAAGAAAACTAAATTTAACCAGCGGTAAAAGGCTAGCAAACGAAACACAAATCAACTCCAGGAACATCAACATGCAATAAAAGATCTGAAGACCACACACATTGTGTATTAGTGAGGGACTCATTGTGTAATATTGCATTAGTGTGAGGGGGCTGATTGTCATTAGTGAATCTAGTTAGTTAAGTTTGTTAGTTAGTCGATTAGTATAAGAAGAAGTTCATCATCTGTATCTTCATCATCTGTATCTTCATCATCTGTATCTTCATCATCTGTATCTTCATCATCTTCTTCCAATTCTCTTGTAGTCTTAATTCACATAGTAAAATTCTTTTTGATCTTCTTATTACCTTTGTTTGTAATCTTGAATTCCGCTAACAATTGGTATCAGAGCTGCGGCTCAATGACAAGGGGGATCTCAATTGATCTGTATTGAAGGATGGTGAATTCGGCAAAGTTTGACATTGAAAATTTCGACGGCAAGAACGATTTCAACCTATGGCGATTGAAGATAAGGGTGTTGCTTGTTCATCAGGATGTTGACGCATTAAAGGGCGAAACAGGCTTGCCGCCGACGATGTCTGAAAAAGAGAATAAAGAGATGATAGAGAAGGCGCATAGTACCATCATCTTTGAGTCTAGGTGATAGAGTTCTTCGAGAAGTCTCAAAAGAAACCATGGCAGCAGGTGTATGGTCGAAGTTGGAGGGACTGTACATGACAAAGTCACGGGCCAATAGGTTGTACTTGAAGAAGAGTTTGTACATGTTTCAGATGTCCTCTGGAAGGTTGCTCGAAGATCACATCGATGAGTTTAACAAAATCCTACTGGATCGTTAGAACATAGAAGTGGAAATTGATGATGAGGACAGAGTAATTATCTTCTTGGCATCTTTGCCGACTACATACGAACATTTTGTAGATACTCTTATGTTTGGGCGAGAAAGCTTGTCCATGGAAGAGGTGGTCTCAGCTATGAACTCTAAAGGAACTGCACAAGATAGGTGATGTCAAGGAAGAGAGGTCAGAAGGCCTGATTGTAAGGGGGAGGCCTGAAACTAGACACAACAAGAATAAGAACATCCGGCCTAGATCGAAGTCCAGGGCAAAACTAAGGTACTTTGTTTGTAATTTTGATAAACACCTTAAGAGAGAATGCCCAGAGTAGAGGAGAAAGAGGGCTGAGTAGACCAAGGGCAAGAATCATAGCAACATCACTCAAGATGATGCAGCGGATGGCTATGAAAGTGCTAACGTTCTAATGGTGTCAAGATCAGAATCAAACGATGTATGGATTCTAGATTCTAGGAGCTCTTATCACATGTCTCCACATAAGAAATTCTTTAATGACCATATGTTGGAAGATCATAGTATAGTCCACCTGAGTGATAATAGTGTAACATCCGGTTTTTAAATCCGGACTTGTAATTATATTATAGTTATGATTAATTAACTAAGTTGAGTTTGTTTGATTGTTTAAGTGATCAGTCGCATGAGTCACATGCGAATGAACTTCAGTCGCACCCCTTACGTGCGATTGAGACTCAGTCGTACAAATAAGTAGGCGCATGAGCTTCAGTCGCACGACTCAGTCGTGCGAATGGTTCAGTCGTGCGACTGGGTGTAAGGCGGTTAAGTTGCATATGTGAATAAGTAAGGCGGTGAAAGGAGATGAAAAGCAGATTTCCATCTGCATCTACTTCATTCTCCTGTTCTCTTTACACCCAAACACCCCTGTTCTTGCCAATCGACTAGGCTAAACTCCGTTTTGGTAAGTTTTGAACATTACGGATCAATCCAGAGATGTTATAAGCTGTGTAAATGGTTAAATTTGATCCAATAACGTGTTTTAAATCATTGAATTGGTCTGGTTCATTTCTAAATTAAAATCCTGGAATTCGGATCCGAGTTTTTGTGTAATTTTGATGAAATAATGATCCGAAACTATTATAAACGATGTGTATATGATCTGTTTTGAATATAACATGATTTGGATGGTTAAAACTCAAATTTTGAGTAAGTTTGGATCAAAACGTCAAGAACACAGCTGCTGATCCGTTTCAGACGAATGGGCTCAATCGCATGTCTCAGTCGTGCGAATGAGAGTCTAGTCGTGCGACTGAGTGCGAATGGAGGTTCAGTCGTGCGATTGGGAACCCAGTCGCCTGGTTAGAAAGCCGAATGAAGACGAGTGAACACTGGGTACGAATGAGAACTCAGTCGTGCGAATGAGTGGCTAGTCGTACGGCTGAAGGTTCAGTCGCATGGTTCATCCGCATAGGTCCAGTCGCGTGGGTGCTCATTCTCATAAGTGTTCAATCGCATGAGGGTCCTGTTTGAGAATAAGTTTCCTGAATTAAGGTTTATTGCTTTAGATATACCTTGATTAGAGGAAGGACTAAGTTACCTTGTGTACGTGGATTGTGTAGACTGTTGTGAGGAAGTTGATAAGGTGAGTTCTGAGCCCTTTTCAAATGTTTGGTTTTAACAGTCAGACTAGCACACATACAATGATAAATGAATTGAATGTTTTAGCACCAGAAATATGATAGTGATGTTTATATATTTCTAACAGTTTGTAAAGCTATTAGGGGAAAAGTGGGGGTAATGAAGGATTATCTGAACATTGTTAATCCTTACGTGATGGTAATGATTTCAATGGGTCAGAAAGAGTGTAAAGAATGGTTATCTAAACATTATTAATCATTACGTGATGGTGATGATTCCAATGGGTCTGATGGGGTGTAATGATAAACGAAAATGTATTAAAACTGGTATTAAAAGAAAGAATGTGTGGGGTGTAAATGAATGTGATAATATTAGCAATAAGTAAAAGAAATGTTTTTGAAGTGGTAATGTGATGTAAATCTGAACAGGCCAGCTAGGGTAAGATGGCTGGGTGTATAAACTGTACAGTTAGATAGGAGTGATGACGATCACTCAGCTTTATGAACATCTTGTGGTGACGACCCTAGATGATTAATTGGCATCCTACTGGATAAGAGATAATAATAAAAGTTGCTAGATGTGGGTAACTGACGTCTGTCAGTTTCTGGATGTGGGAAACTGAAAAGTTGCTAGATGTGGGCAACTGACGTCTGATAGTTTCTGGATGTGGGAAACTGACAGTTGCTAGATGTGGGCAACTGATGTTCGGTGGGACAAGTCCGGTGGGACAAAGTAATGATAAAAGTTGATTTTATTATATTTCCAATATAAATATGACTTTTGTATGTGTAATTTTAATAAAAATTTAGAACTCACCAGTTTATCTGATGTTTTGAGTATGTTGTGTGTGCTAGGTAAGGAATAAAGTAAGTATGAGCTGAACGAGGATGCTATCCCGGAGTAGCTGCTGGCATAGGACATAGGACCTGCTAATAATGTAAATAGGGAAATGTATAATTAAATACAACCATATGTAAAGTGTCTTAAAAAGTTGAGTTAATATGTAATGTTGTTTAAGTCTTCCGCTGTAAGTAGAAAGCTCTGATTTGTGTTTAAAATGTTAATCCAACTGCGTGACGTGACTCCGGTGCCCTGCCGGGTTTAGGGCGTCACAGGTTGGTATCAGAGCAGTAGTTAAAGGGATCTAGTGTCATAATAACTAGACTTTAACTAGAAAATAGATATGCCAGCAGGGATAGCTAGGTAGAATAGTTTATTAAAACAAGAAAAGGTGATGAGACTATCATAAGAAGGAATAACGAGAATAGTAAAAGTAAAGTAAACAATTAATAGTACTTGGACAATATTATTAATAATTTACTTTACTTATAGTATTCTGGTTATATACTTACATGCGAGTACCAAATAATCCTGATCTCGTTTTAATAGGTTATGGCTGATAGGGAGAGTGAAAGAATGCAAGGTGGAACCTCGGAAAGAAATATTGATGAAAGCACAGAGGTGCTTAGTATGACGAGGCAGCAATTCCGTGATGCAATTGCTGAGGAGGTTCGTAAAGCCTTGAATGTAGCTAGACCTGATGAAAGTAGGAATGTTGATAAAGCTGAGGGGTCTAGCGAGAGAAAGGGAGTTACGTATAGTCAGTTTAAAGAATGTAATCCTCCATGATTTTTTGGGGCTATGGATGTGGTATCCACTTATAAATGGCTTCGTGAAATGGAAGCCGTGATCAAGTTGAGTGAGTGTAGGGAGGATCAGAAAGTAAAGTTTGCAGCCCACTCGTTTGTAGGTGAGGCTCTGTATTGGTGGGATACGATTATCCAAACGTTAGGCGAGGAGGCTACTGATAAAATGTTGTGGCCTGAATTTAGAAAGTTAGTGTCGGATAAGTTTTGTCCGAAGGGTGAAATGGATCGAATAGAGATGAGTTTCCTGCAGTTTCAGGCAGGTAATATGTCCTATAGGGAGTACACGTCTAAGTTTGAGGAGATGGCGCGATTGGTGCCTCATCTGGTGGTTCCTAAAGAGAAGAAAATTTTGAGGTATACAAAGGGGTTGCCTCAGGAGGTTAGAAAGTTGGTTAGATCATGTGCTCCGAGTAGTTATCAGTTGATGGTAAACTTAGCAGCAGATATGTATCAAGAAGTTTATGGTAGTAATGTTGCTCCTAATTGGAGTAAAAGGAGGCGTGAAGAACCTGTAGTGCAAAGAAGATTTGAGAATCCAAGTTTTCAGAAGAAGGGTAAGTTTGGAAGGGGCCAATTCCAAAGGAATGTTAGAAATGATCTACCATGTTGCGGGAAATGTGGCAAGCTACATCAGGGTGAATGTATGATTGGTGGTAGGGCTTGCTTTAGATGTGGGAAGTTGGGGCATTATGCTAATGAATGTAGTGAAGGTCCTCGTAGATGTTATGAGTGTGGAGAAACGGGGCATATTCGTAGTGAATGTCCAAGATTAACCGTTAGAAAGCCTGAACCAATTAGATCGATGAAAGGGTCGGGAGAAGGGTCGAGTGTGGCAAAGGGGCGATCTTATTCTATGACAGCTAGCGAGGCTAAAGCTTTGCCAGATGTAGTCTTAGGTACGTTTCTAGTTAATGGAATTCCAGCTAACATGTTGTTTGATTCTGGTGCAAGTGGAAGTTTCGTATCTGTTGATTTTTGTCCTATGCTTGCGTGTGAAATTTGACCATTAGAAGTAGCTTTCGTAGTTGAAACTGCTAATGATAGGTCAGTGATGATTAGTAGTATGATTGACGGTTGTTTTATTGAGTTAGAAGGATATAGATTGCCTGTTAAACTATATCCTGTGGTGTTAGGAGGGTTTGATGTAGTTTTGGGTATGGATTGGTTGGCAAACCATGAAGCCCAGATTGTATGTCACAAGAAGCTAATTCAGTTAAGAGCACCAGATGGGAAAACGATTAATGTGTATGGTGATAGAGAGGAGTCAACAGTGAAAATAGTATCTATGATGAAGGCTGATAAGTTAATGAGTCGCGGGTGTACATCTTACTTAATATATGTAATTGATTTCCAAAAGTCTGTGAGAAAGATAGAGGATATTCCTGTGGTTAGAGATTTTGTAGATGTGTTCCCAGAGGAATTACCGGGTCTTCCCCCAGATCGTAAAGTCGAGTTTAGAATTGATTTGATTCCGGGTGCTAAGCCAGTTGCCAAGTCACCTTACAGACTAGCTCCATCGGAATTGAAGGAGTTAATGAAGCAGACTGAAGATTTGCTTGAAAGAGGTTTCATTAGACCTAGTTCCTCCTCGTGGGGTGCTCCAGTGTTATTTGTAAAGAGGAAAGATGGGAGTATGCGTATGTGTATCGATTATAGGGAGCTAAATAAGTTGATGATAAAGAACAAGTATCCACTCCCATGAATAGATGATTTATTTGATCAGCTACAGGGAGCCAGTTGGTTTTCTAAGATAGACCTTCGTTCGGGGTATCATCAGTTGAAAGTCAAGGAAGAAGATATACCTAAAACGGCATTTTGTACACGTTATGACCATTATGAATTTTTGGTTATGTCCTTTGGGTTAACAAATGCACCTGCTGCTTTCATGGATTTGATGAATAGGGTGTGTAAGCCAATGTTGGATCGATCAGTAATTGTGTTTATAGATGATATACTGATCTATTCGAAGAGTGAGGGAGATCATGCCTGCCATCTTCGTAAAGTGTTGGAAAAATTGAGAAGAGAAAGGCTTTATGCAAAATTTTCTAAGTGTGAATTTTGGTTGTGGGAAGTACAGTTTTTAGGACATGTGATCAATGCAGAAGGCATTTTAGTAGACCCTACCAAGATTGAAACAGTAGTGAAGTGGAGTCCTCCAAAGACACCATCTGAAATTCGCAGTTTCTTGGGTCTGGCTGGTTATTATAGAAGGTTTATTCAGGATTTTGCCAAAATCGCATCCCCGTTAACGAAACTGACGAGGAAGAATGAAGAGTACGTTTGGGGACCAGAACAAGAAAATGCATTTCAAGAACTGAAGCAGAAATTAACCCAATCACCAGTGTTGTCGTTGCCAGATGGAAATGAAGACTTGGTGATTTATTCAGATGCTTCTTATCAAGGTTTAGGTTGTGTATTGATGCAGAGGGGAGGGGTGATTGCTTATGCTTCTAGACAGTTGAAAGAGCATGAAAAGAATTATCCGACGCATGATCTGGAACTGGCAGCAGTGGTATTCGCCTTAAAAATATGGAGGCATTACTTGTATGGGGTGAAATGTACGATTTACACGGATCATAAGAGCTTGAAATATTTCTTTGATCAGAAGGAATTAAACATGCGCCAGCGGAGATGGTTAGAGTTGGTGAAAGATTATGATTGTGAAATACTTTACCACCCTGGTAAAGCAAATGTAGTTGCTGACGCGTTAAGTAGAAAGAATGAACACCCTCCGATCCTAGTTAAGTCATATAAGTTAGTAATAACCCCAGATTTTATGTATCAATTACGGGAAGCTCAATTAGAAGCATTAAAGGAAGAGAACGTGAAGCGGGAACGAATGAAGGGTCAAACCAAGGATCTGGAAGAAAATAGTTTTGGGGTTAAGACAAAATATGGTCGTATGTGGGTTCCGATTAAGATAAGAGAGTTGGTACTAGATGAAGCTCATAAATCAAGATATTCTATACATCCTGGTGCTACTAAGATGTACAAAGATTTAAAACAAGAATATTGGTGGCCCGGTATGAAGTTTAATGTGATGCAGTGTGTGAATAGGTGTTTGATGTGTCTTCAGGTCAAAGCTGAGCATCAAAAGCCATATGGTAAGCTTCAACCCTTAGAGATCCCAAAATGGAAGTGGGAGGAGTTGATAATGGATTTCATAACTAAGCTTCCACGTACAGCTAAAGGTTATGATACCATTTGGGTCATAGTGGATAGATTGACCCGTAGCAGGCATTTCTTACCAATTAAAGAGACATATAACTCCGAGAAGTTAGCAGAACTATTTATTCGGGAGATTATTGCTCGTCATGGAGTACCAGTATCTATTGTGTCGGATAGAGATACGCGTTTTACTTCGAGGTTTTGGAGAAAGTTTCATGAAGATATGGGTACTTGTTTATTACACAGCACATCTTTTCACCCAGAAACTGATGGGTTGACTGAAAGGACTATCCAAACAGTTGAAGACATGTTACGAGCTTGTGTTATAGATTTCGGGGGTAGCTGGGATAGTCATTTGCCGTTACTTGAATTCTCCTACAACAATAGTTATCATTCCACAATTGGGAGAGCCCCTTATGAGATATTATATGTCAGAAAGTGCAGGAGTCCTATATGTTGGGGAGAAATTGGGCAGAAAGAGTTGGGTAGTCTAGAAATTATACAGGCTACAAATGAGAAATTGGATCAGATCAAAGCTCGGTTTAAAGCTGCTCAGGATCAACAAAAGTCTTATGAAGATAAAAGGCGGAGGCATATAGAATTTGAAATAGGGGATAGAGTTATGTTGAAAGTATCTCCTTGGAAGGGAATTATCAGATTCAGAAAGAGAGGTAAATTAAGTCCTCATTTTATAGGACCGTTTAGGATCATAGCACGAGTTGGAGAAGTGGCTTATAGACTAGAATTACCCGATCAGTTGCAAGGAATTCACCCAACCTTTCATGTATCACAGTTGCGCAAGTGTTTGGCCGATGAGAATGCTTATGTGCCTTTAGATGATATAGAGGTGGATAATAAGTTGAACTATGTTGAGAAACCTACTGCTATAGTAGTCAGGAAGGTGAAAAGACTGAGAAATAAAACTATTGAGTTAGTTAAAGTGAAGTGGTCGAATAGAAAAGGGTCTAATTTCACTTGGGAATCAGAAGATGAGATGAAGAGAGATTATCCCCAGTTGTTTGAATAAGTCGGTTTCGAGGACGAAACCTATTTAAGGGGGGAGAGTTGTAACATCCGGTTTTTAAATCCGGACTTGTAATTATATTATAGTTATGATTAATTAACTAAGTTGAGTTTGTTTGATTGTTTAAGTGATCAGTCGCATGAGTCACATGCGAATGAACTTCAGTCGCACCCCTTACGTGCGATTGAGACTCAGTCGTACGAATAAGTAGGCGCATGAGCTTCAGTCGCACGACTCAGTCGTGCGAATGGTTCAGTCGTGCGACTGGGTGTAAGGCGGTTAAGTTGCACATGTGAATAAGTAAGGCGGTGAAAGGAGATGAAAAGCAGATTTCCATCTGCATCTACTTCATTCTCCTGTTCTCTTTACACCCAAACACCCCTGTTCTTGCCAATCGACTAGGCTAAACTCCGTTTTGGTAAGTTTTGAACATTATGGATCAATCCAGAGATGTTATAAGCTGTGTAAATGGTTGAATTTGATCCAACAACGTGTTTTAAATCATTGAATTGGTCTGGTTCATTTCTAAATTAAAATCCAGGAATTCGGATCCGAGTTTTTGTGTAATTTTGATGAAATAATGACCCGAAACTATTATAAACGATGTGTATATGATCTGTTTTGAATATAACATGATTTGGATGGTTAAAACTCAAATTTTGAGCAAGTTTGGATCAAAAACGTCAAGAACACAGCTGCTGATCCGTTTCAGACGAATGGGCTCAATCGCATGTCTCAATTGTGCGAATGAGAGTCTAGTCGTGCGACTGAGTGCGAATGGAGGTTCAGTCGTGCGATTGGGAACCCAGTCGCCTGGTTAGAAGGCCGAATGAAGACGAGTGAACACTGGGTACGAATGAGAACTCAGTCGTGCGAATGAGTGGCTAGTCGTACGGCTGAAGGTTCAGTCGCATGGTTCATCCGCATAGGTCCAGTCACGTGGGTGCTCATTCTCATAAGTGTTCAATCGCATGAGGGTCCTGTTTGAGAATAAGTTTCCTGAATCAAGGGTTATTGCTTTAGATATACCTTGATTAGAGGAAGGACTAAGTTACCTTGTGTACGTGGATTGTGTAGACTGCTGTGAGGAAGTTGATAAGGTGAGGGCTGATCCCTTTTCAAATGTTTGGTTTTAACAGTCGGACTAGCACACATACAATGATAAATGAATTGAATGTTTTAGCACCAGAAATGTGATAGTGATGTTTATATGTTTCTAACAGTTTGTAAAGCTGTTAGGGGGAAAAGTGGGGGTAATGAAGGATTATCTGAACATTGTTAATCCTTACGTGATGATAATGATTTCAATGGGTCAGAAAGAGTTTAAAGAATGGTTATCTAAACATTATTAATCATTACGTGATGGTGATGATTCCAATGGGTCAGATGGGGTGTAATGATAAATGAAAATGTATTAAAACTGGTATTAAAACTGGTATTAAAAGAAAGAATGTGTGGGGTGTAAATAAATGCGATAATATTGGCAATAAGTAAAATAAATGTTTTTGAAGTGGTAATGTGATGTAAATCTCAACAGACCAGCTAGGGTAAGATGCCTGGGTGTATAAACTATAGAGTTAGATAGGAGTGATGACGATCACTCAGCTTTGTGAACATCTTGTGGTGACGACCCTAGATGATTAGTTGGCATCCTATTGGATGAGAGATAATAATAAAAGTTGCTAGATGTGGCAACTGACGTCTGTCAGTTTCTGGATGTGGGAAACTGAAAAGTTGCTAGATGTGGGCAACTGATGTCTGGCAGTTTCTGGATGTGGGAAACTGACAGTTGCTAGATGTGGGCAGCTGAAGTTTGGTGGGACAAGTCCGGTGGGACAAAGTAATGATAGAAGTTGATTTTATTATATTGCCAATATAAATATGACTTTTGTGTGTGTAAAGGTGCTGTTGTTAGGTCCCTTAAAAGATTAACATTTAGTCTTTATTCTTGGTTTTGTAGTTTATGCTAGTATAGGGACTAGTTATGTAATTTTAGTTCTTTAGTTCTAGTATAAATAGCTTAGACGTAGTATAGATTGATGAGTTGTATGTTTTTATGATAACTGCTCTCTATCATTTGTAATCGTCTTTGCTATCAATGAAATATGATTTTTGTTGATTTTGCATGATTTGATTACAATAGATTGTATTTTGCTTTGAATTGTTCATATAATTGATACAAATTTGAATTGTCAATTGATACAGATTGTATCAATTGGTATCAGAGTTTTCGGTTGAGTGTTTTTGAGATTCTGTCGAAGATAGAAACTTCAAAAATCCACTGAAATCTGTAATCAATTGACAATTCAAGTGAAATATTGTGAATCGAAGCTGTGTTTCATCATCAGAAACATGTTTTGAATCACAATTTGCAGTTTATCTCATAAAAATCGAGTGAATTAGTAAAAAAAAACAGTTCGAATATGTGTTCTTGAGTGTTCGATCTAAAAACTCTGAAATTCATCGAAATTTGTTGATAATTACTGAAATTGAGGTTATAGGATTGATTATCGGTATAATCATGAACTAATTGTGAAATTTCAGCTCAATTCATCAACAATTGAAGGATTTTGAGATTTCTGAGTTCGTTATATTCATATGAAGCTGATGAATGTGTCGTATTAGGGCTGAAAAACACTGAAATTTGCCCAAGTGTTTGGTCGTTTAAGAACTGTTGGACTTTTCTCAACTGTTTCAGTCGTTTTACCCTAGCAGTATAACCACTGTGGACTTATAATCACTGTACTTGGTTAGACACATCACCACTGAGTAGCCGTATAACCACTGTTAGTCGTATAACTACTGTTGGTAGTTTCAGCTTGTGGTCGTATAACTACTGTTGGTAGTTTCAGCATTGTGTTGGAAATTTTTCTAAGGCAATTCCTTAGACTCATCAGCTATTGGACTTATCACCACTGTTGGACGTTTCACTGTTGGACTTATTACCACTGTTGGACATTTCACTGCTGGTCGTATCATCACTGTTGGGCGTTTGACTACTGTTTCGGACTTTTCAGCCTTAACACTTAGAAATTTTTCATAAAATTTCAAAAAAAAAATCCAAAAATATTTTTTTCTTAATTCAAAAGATTAGAAAAACAACAAAAATATAAAAATGGCTAAATCAGAAGATTCTGAGAATAGAGTTCCAAAACTTAAAAACAGAGCTGATTTTAAAAATTGGTCTCTTAGGCTGAAACATCATTTGAATTCCATAGACACTGATCTGTGGAAATCAATTGAAAAGGGTCCATACATTCCTGTGACTACTGATGGTCCAGACAGAGGATTTGTGTATTCTAAAGATTCACAAGAGCCTTATCCAGAAGATAATCTTCATGGTGATGATTTAAAAAAGGTAAAGAATGACATCAAAGCATATTCTCTCATGTGTAAAGGACTACCACTGGAAGTTCTTTCAAGGCTTGAAAACTATCAGACTGGATATACAATGTATAAAGCCTTGAAGATTATATGTGAAGGCGGGAAAGAGATTCAAGATCTGAAAAAGCAGAAACTGAAAAGGCAATTGGAACTTTTTGAGCACATCTCAGGAGAAACAATAAACCAAACGATGAACAGGTTTGTGCAATTAACTACAGAGATGTCTACTTTGGGAATCAAGAATGATCTTGAGGACTTAAACAATAGACTTCTGAATGCACTACCATCTTCTTGGAAACAAACTGTCACTTTATTAAAACATACTGAGAAGTTTCCAATGGATCTTGATCTGCTCATTGCTAAAATTGAATCTGTAGAAATTGATGAGAGCTCAAGAAATAATGATAGACATGCATCAACAACTCAGTATAAGTATGTTGCTTCACCAGCAAATACTGTTGAGAATGCATTTTTGGCTAAAGACCAATCCACTCCTGAAGATGAAGGTGATCTATTTGTGGGAGCAGGATTCTTCACCAGTACACCTGCTTACTCCACTCAACCACAACCACAGTCTTCACCTAAAGCTCAAATGCCAAAACCTTCAACTGAGATGCCATCCTCCTCAAACTCTCCCAATCCAAGTAAAGTGAAAGATGTGATCAACATTCTTTTACAAGATGAAGAGTCAAAAACTGCTTTCACTGCTTTCATGGCAAGCTTTCAAGCTTATCAAGGAAGTCATCTGACTCAAGTGGAGCTAGTTCTACAGGATTTGTTTGAAATGGATCCAGATGATGTAGAAGAAATGGATCTTAATTGGCAGATGGTCATGATAGCTTACAGAACTCAAAAGCATGCTTACACTAACAGAAATTACAAACCCAGTGCAAACAAAACTGTTGGGTTTGATAAATCAAAATCAAGATGCTTTAACTGTAACAGCTATGGTCATTTTTCAAGAGAATGTAAAGCTCCAAGAAACCAAGGAGGAAATACTCAAGGCAGCTCAAATGGTCAAAAGTATCAGCAACAGGCAAACAAGACTTTTCAGAAGCCATACCAAAGTCTACCAATGCCAGAACCCAAAGAAGAGAAGAACAGTGAGGAAACTAAGAAGGCACTGGTTGTAAACATCAAAGATGGTTATGACTGGAGTGCATATGCAGAGCAATTTACTGCTGATCTCACTGCTAATCTGGCATTAGTTGCTGAAGTTGATGATGAAGACTGGTCTGAATTTAAAGATCCTAAATATGATGAATCAGATCAAGAAGAAGAGTATGATTGGAGCGACAAATCAGACCCAAAGGATACCACTGAAGAAGTTGCTCTTATGGCTCAATCAGAACAGCCAAAGGTTGTTAATTCTTCTGATACTAAATCTTCACACTCATATCCTGAAATACCAGTAGAAGTGAGAGAGAAAATGTGCACAAAAGCATGTTTTGAACTAGTTGAACACTACAGAACATATTCATTTAAAATTTGTGACAAGCTCAAACAAGAAGAATCAAAACACAATAAGCTAAAATCAGATCACAAAATTGCTGATGAAAAGATCATATCTCTTCAAGCTTCATGGAACAAAACCATTAAAGAACTTGAACTTGTCAAACAACAACTTGAAGAGATGAACAAAACTTTTGAAAAAGAAAAATTGGCACATGCAGCAACTCAAATAGAGTTAGCCAAAGTCAAAAGCTCAAAGAAAATTGTTGAGCAACTGGTGAATGCAAGAAATGACAAAGACAAAACAGGACTAGGATTCACACATGAACCTATGCCTGAATCTATCTCAAAAACATTACCAGAAAATTTCAATACTCATGATCATTCACCGGAAAACAAAGCTAAACTGAAAGAATTTCAAGATCAAAATAACTTTAAAAAGAAAAATGTTGAAGTTTATGAAGAAACTGACTTAGACAAGATCAAAAATGGTCATCCAATCAAAGTCAAATCATATGAACCTCAACAAAAGCAAAAGAAGCTGTTTGTACCAAAAGGTGAAACTGTTATTGAACAAAGTGAACAAATGAGTGAAAAATTTATTGAATTCAATAACAAACTCAAAGGAAAATGTGAAGAA
The DNA here is from genome assembly GCA_024085815.1 of Flaveria linearis. Taxonomy (NCBI): domain Eukaryota; kingdom Viridiplantae; phylum Streptophyta; class Magnoliopsida; order Asterales; family Asteraceae; genus Flaveria; species Flaveria linearis. The sequence continues at coordinate 19,813,791 of CM044001.1, forward strand.
GCTAAAACAGATAATAATATTTCTGATGATTCAAGTTCTAATGAACTAACTGAAATACAAGAGTGTCAAAAGGAATCTTCTCAAGATTCAACTAAACTTCAAAGCAAGAAAACTTCATCAAGATTGAGAAATCAAAGACGAAGAAAAGCTGCAAAAGCAAAGAAAACTGAATCAATTAATCAGTCACAGAACAATACTCAAATTAAACCTGTGAAGTTTGTGTCTGCAGGAACTTTTGACTTGAACACAAACACAAAAATAACAACTACACCTAAGATCAAATCTAACTCTGATCTGAGAACAAGTTCAGATCATAAGACTTCCGCTGTGTATAAAAGATTTGAGTCAAAGGAGTCAAAGAATTCTGTTCAAGTTCAAAAGAAAAATCCTAAAGATCAAAAGACCAAATTCACACCAATTAAACAACAAATTAAATTGCCTAACCCAAAATTCAAACAAGTATCAAATGTTGCTTCAACATCAAGGGTTAACAAAATGTTGTTTAAACATTCTGAAAAGTATTGTGATATCTGTGACATGTACAATCATGACATTTCAGAATGTTACTTTAACAAGTATTGCTACATATGTGATATGACAAATCACACCACAGCTGAGTGTTATTTTAACAAATACTGTGCCTTGTGTGATGAAAGAAATCACAACACCAATGATTGTTACTTCAGGAAGAACTCTTCAAGGAAGGAATTCAATAATCAAGGCTTTGTAAATCCACAATTTATAAGAAATCAAAATATTGGATTTAAATTTTCACAACAACAACCTTCCTTGGGTTTGAGATCTTTCAGAAGAAATAATTCTGATTTTGTCAAATCACAGCAATACCATCAAGAAAAGTTTATTCCTCGATCTGTGAGAATAAACCAAGGAACATTCTCAAATGATTCATACAAGAGTTCAAGATTTCTTGATAATGCTTTGAAATCAAAATCTCAAAGAGATAATCAGTTGGTTTCTCAAAAAGGATTTGAATATGTTAAAATTCAAAAGAAACCAGATGTCAACAAACTTCATTTCAAACAATTTACAATTGTTGACAAGTTTGGCAAGCCCAAGACCATCTCGGCTTGGGTTACTAACTCACCTTAAATGTTTGTGACTGCAGGTACGCCCGCGGAGACCAATCAACTCATGGTATGTTGACAGTTGGTGTAGCCGGCATATGACAGGCAATAAAGCCTTGTTGAAAGACTTTAAGTTAAAGGATGGTACTCATGTTGCTTTTGGAGGTGATGCAGGTGGAAAGATAACAGGAGAGGGAACAGTGTCCAATGGGATTATCAGTTTTGATAAAGTCAACTTTTGCTCACAGTTGAACTTTAATCTTCTAAGTGTATCCCAAATTTGTGACAAATCTTATTCAGTTCTTTTTGATGAATCTCACTGTTATGTCTTGAAACCAGGTTTTCAGATTAGCAATGACTGGGTGATAGTTAAAGCTGCTAGAGACAGAGATGTATACAAATTGGATATGTCTCAAGTGGATCCTGCAACTGAAACTACTTGCCTGATTGCTAAAGCCTCAAATGATGAAAGCCAGCTTTGGCATAGACGTCTTGGTCATTCAAACTTCAAAAACATGAACAAGCTTGTAGCAGGAAATCATGTTATTGGACTTCCTTCCAAGAAGTTTTCAACAACTGATCATTGCTCAGCATGTCTGAAGGGAAAACAATATAGAGCGTCTTATAAGTCCAAACTAATAAACTCAAACACCAAACCACTCCAGATGTTACATATGGACCTTTTTGGACCAACTAACGTTAGGAGTATTGGTCGAAAATCATATTGTTTAGTCATTATAGATGATTATACAAGATTTTCATGGGTTTTCTTTCTTCAAGCTACATCTGAAACTGCAGATCTTCTAAAAGAATTTATTAATAAAGTTGAAAATCAGCTTGATCAAAAAGTAAAAATAATAAGAAGTGACAATGGAACTGAATTTAAAAATGCTAACATTGATTTGTTTTGTGCAGAAAAAGGGATAGTTCATCAGTTCAGTGCTCCCAGAACTCCACAACAAAATGGAGTTGCTGAAAGGAAAAACCGAACTCTGATTGAAGCTGCCCGGTCTATGTTAGCTGATGCTAAAATTCCAATCACTTTCTGGGACGAAGCAATATCCACAGCATGTTTTGTTCAGAACAGAATCTTGCTTGTTAAAGATAAAAAGAAAACTCCATATGAGTTGATGTTTGACAGGAAACCAAATATAAATTTTTTAAAATCATTTGGTTGTCCAGTTATGATTCTCAACTCAAGTGATCATTTAGGAAAATTTGAAGAAAAAGCTGATAATGGATTTTTCGTTGGATATTCATCTGTTTCAAAAGCCTATCGAGTGTATAACTCTAGGACAAACACTATTAATGAAACATTCAACGTTAAATTTTTGGAAAATTCTTTTCCATCAGTTTCAAATGGTCCTGCATGGTTATTTGATTTGGATTCTTTGTCAAACTCATTTCAGTCTAACTTGTTTAATCAATCTGATGATTTTTCAGGTAAGAAGAACTCAAGAGGAGATCTTGGATCTTTCAGTGATGATTTAGATTCTGATGATTCAGATGATGCTCATCCAGATTATCCATTTTTTTCATTTGTCAAGGATTCAACAATCCATTTCCATGACAATGTTCCTGATTCTTCAGCTTCAGATCATTCTGTTTCAGCTGCTCAAGAAGCATCACAACCTTTTCCTAATGATGGTACAGAAATTGGACATCCTGAGTCTGGCACATCTTCTATCTCTGGAGATGCAATTGATCATAGTAACTTTGATTACTTTCTCAATTCACCGACTCAAGTACCAAATTTCACTCCACATTCTTCTACCTTATTGCAACAGCTCTCCAATCTGAACCAAACCAATCTTGATGTTACTGTTCAAGGAAATGAGATTCCGATATCTCGTATCCACCGGAACCATCCAACATCACAGATTATTGGTCCTCTGAATGAAAGAACTACTAGGAGTAAATCTGAACATGCAAATGTTTGTTTATACTCGTGTTTCCTTTCTCAGAATGTTCCTAAAAATGTCACCGAGGCATTACAGGACAATGGTTGGATTGAAGCTATGCAGGAGGAACTTCTACAATTTCGAAAACAAGAAGTGTGGAAGTTGGTGGAATTACCTGAAGGAGAAAATGCCATAGGCACCAAATGGTTGTTCAGAAATAAAACTGATGATCGTGGCATTGTAATCAGAAACAAAGCAATACTTGTTGCACAAGGATATACACAGGAAGAAGGAATTGACTATGATGAAGTATTTGCTCCAGTTGCAAGACTCGAATCTATTCGTGTTTTCCTGGCTTATGCATCATTCATGAAATTCAAGGTGTATCAAATGGACGTAAAAGGTGCATTTCTGTATGGTCCAATCACTGATGATGTGTATGTCAAGCAACCTCCGGGCTTTGAGGATGCAGAATTTCCACATCATGTGTATAAGCTTAGCAAAGCTTTATATGGCCTACATCAAGCTCCTAGAATTTGGTATGAGACATTATCTCAACACTTGATCCAACATGGATATACAAGAGGGAAAATCGATCCAACTTTATTCATAAAGAAGGATAATGATGATCTCTTATGTGTGCAAGTGTATGTAGATGATATCATATTTGGTTCTACCAGTCCAACTTTGTGCAAAGAATTTGAAGAGATCATGAAATCTCGGTTTCAAATGAGTTCTATGGGAGAAATCAATTTCTTTCTTGGATTGCAAGTTCAACAATCTACAGATGGTATTTTTATCAATCAAGAGAAGTTCGTTGATAAACTCTTGAAGAAATTCAAACTGTATGATTGTCAATCCATAAGAACTCCAGCTGACGTAAACACCAAGATTGAACCTGATCCTAAAGGAAAATCAGTAGACCAAACTTTATACAGATCTATGATTGGTTCTTTGATGTATCTTACTGCATCACGACCAGACATAATGTATGCTGTTTGTGTCTGTGCAAGGTATCAATCAGACCCGAAAGAATCTCACTTAATTGCTGTCAAAAGAATATTCAGGTATCTCAAAGGTAAACAAGCCTTAGGGCTTTGGTATCCTTCTGAGGGTAATTTTGAGTTACATGGATACACAGATAGTGATTATGGTGGATGTTGTCAAGACAGAAAATCTACAACGGGTGGTTGTCAGTTTCTTGGACCCAGATTAGTTTCATGGCAATGTAAGAAACAAACAAATGTTTCTGTATCAACTGCAGAAGCTGAGTACATAGCTGCATCAGCAGGATGTTCTCAAATCCTTTGGTTGCAAAACCAACTGCTAGATTATGGGTTCAATTTTCTTAAAACACCCATTTACATTGATAACACTGCTGCTATGTTCATTACAGCTAATCCAGTTCAACACTCAAAAACAAAACATATCAAAATTCGATATCATTTTCTAAGAGATAATTCTGAAAAAGGTTTAATCATTTTGATTCAAATAGCAACTGAAAAACAGTTGGCAGACCTATTTACTAAAGCTTTTCTACCAGGAAGGTTTGAGTATTTAGTGGAGTCAATTGGCCTTATTAACCATGTGTAAACCTGGTTACAAATTTGAATCTTTTCATGATCAAATACTTTCCTAAATCTGATATTTTCATAAGGATAACTTTTCATAGTTATTTGCCTGATTGTTTGTGTGTGTGTGCTTTCTTTTATAGAAAAACAAATACAAAATTAGAAAACTCAAAAAAAAATCAAATAGAAAATTATAAATAAAAAAAATCCAAAAATAGAGTGCTTTTCATTTTTCATTCATTATTTTAGGAATGAATCTGTATTTGCCTTCTGTGAGAAATGATAGTACATTAGTAAGATCAGTTACATACTTCACTCGCTAATAAAGTCTGACATGATCAGGAATTGTTGTGTAGACACTATCGTGCTAGTATACTGAACAAGTAAATTCTTGTGATTACCCACATCCTTATGCTTGTTTGTGTATTCATCTAAGTACATTTGAGTGTATTAGCTTATCAGATTGACTGCTTGTTAAGCTACTCCTGCTCACACCTAATGGTAGTGTGACTAATCATGAGATCTGTTACAAGCATCATTTACTTCTCTGTTATGAGTCATCATAGACCTGAAGTACTGAGATATCCTCTGTTGTAAGTCATTACAGACCTGGATATTCTCATTTGATGCAAAAGATGCCAATGTGCACAACCCATTCAAAAGGATGGTTAGAGTTGATCAAATGGTTATCCATGATCATTCTCTGTTAAATTAAGTAACATGAACTCTGATTATGCATATTTGTTAGGTAATAAGTTGAGAATATGTGCTTTCTTGCATGTCTTGATGATGGTTGATCCTCTTTGTCTTGGTATGAGTCACATCTTGTCATATACCTCTACCATACTCATCCAAGAATTGAAAAAGTAAGTGAGCTGATAGTTTATGTCAAAAACACTCATTTGTTGTCCTTAGATCTTGTGTCTCCTTTGCTGTGATATCACTGACCTGGAACACACTTGATCAGGATTTAATCATTGTCTATGACTATCCACATAATTTTTTATTTTAATGTTCTGATCTTATCTAATATGATCTCACTGCAATCTATGATTCTATTGTAAATATTAGATTTTCATTCTGCTTTAATTTTGATTTTATGCATGTTTTCTTGTGTGCAGGCAATATAACAATGTTAAGTATGATATTCTTATGATCTATTAATAAACTTCTAAGTTTTGTGAAACTTAAAAGTTTAGGGGGAGTAATAAACCAATAAGAATATTCTCAGAAAATCAAAATGAAAATGATCATGTTGAATTGAACGGATGATGCTTTAATTTCAAAGTATGTGTGTGTTTATCAAATGATAAAATGATCTCATAATTTTTAGCAAGGAAAAGCTTCTTTGAAAAGTTTAAATCAAGACAGATGTTGAAATATTTGGTTGTTCATTTTGAAACTAAGATGAAGGGTCGAACTTGTAAAAAGTTCAAATTTGAGGTTAAAAATGAAAATTTGAAACTTTGAGGGTCAAAAGTGTAAGTTTGAAATTTTGAGGGTCAAAAGTGTAAGTTTGAAATTTTGAGGGTCAAAATGTAAAAATATGCAATATTGTTTGAATATTAGTATGAAATATTACTAATTTGTTTAAACAGTGTGCAGGTGGAAGATTTGAAAATTCCAAGTGCAAAAATGCACAAACAGTTGTTATATGTTTGATTAGTTGATGTGTGGACATTTCAGATTTATTATGCTACTAACAGTGCTTATGCTACTAACAGTTCTCATAAGTCTGAAACAGTTCTCATACGGCTAGACTAATGTGTCTAACAGTGCTAATACGACTAGACTCACAAGGCTGTATAGTGCTCATATGTCTCAATACTTAGTGAAATTTTTGACCTAATGAGTCTGAACGATCCTAAAACGACCAACAGTGCTTATAAGTCTAAAATTTTTATACTTAGTATAAATAGAACACTTGTGATATTCATTTCATTCTCAATTCAAAAACCCTCATAAAACCCTCTGAACTCTCGAACTCTCGAACTTTCTTCGACCAAAACCCTCATTCATCGATTGAATCCACTTCGAACAAAAATTTCAGATTATTGATAGTATTCTTATGATTGTGAATGTAAGTGAATGAATCATATTCAACTGATTTCATTTTAAATGAAACTTTTTGATGGTCGTTCGATCCCTGTACGGTCGTATGAACCCTAACACTTACAAAATCACAGATTATTCTTCAAATCGAAAAAAAAAATGTAAAAATTGATGATTGAATCTTGTTCATCTTATGATTTCGATCATGTTGTTAGGTTAAACTTGTGTTAATTTGATATTTGATTGAAATTGCGATTAATGGTCTCTGATGAACATTCTCAATGAAGAAGATGAACAGATTCATAAATTTTTAATAAAAATAAAAATAAAACAAAATTCAAAATAAAATTAAAATTGATAAAAATCATCACATCAGGAACTTAAGAGTGATTAATAAACTGATTTAAGATAACATGAACAGAAGTGTTAAACTGTTAATCAAAATCAATCTTGAAAATTCATCTTGTATCAAAATTAAGTGTTTACACTTAAAATTAAAATTCAGGTTGTTTTTAAAATTCAAAATCATGTTAACACATCAGTTTATAATATCTTAAATCTTCATAATTTTAAACTCAAAATAAAACATTTGCTTCAAAATACACAGTGTCTAATATCATTGTTTTTAAATTTTGCAGATGGTAGAATTGAAGTTTGTACCTAAGCATAACATTGCTGCATTTTTGAATGAGGAAGCTCAAGATGCCTTATCTTATGAAGAAATGATCAGATTTCTTCTAAGAACAAAATATGTTTATGCAATGTGTTACCAAACTGTAATCTATGATAGACTTATTAGACTGTTTTGGAACACTACAAAGGTTGAAGTAGAGAATGGAAGAAAAGTGGTAAGAGGATTTGTGACTAGAGACAGAATGATAGAAGTGTCTGAAGATTCTATCAGAAATGCTCTAAGACTGGGTGAAAATGATCCAGAAGATCCCTGTGAGTTTTCATTTGATGAATGCAGAGAAATTTTCATGGCTATGGGTCACCCAGATCAGTTTCCTAAGAAACAATTCTTTAGAGCAAGGGTCTATAATCACTGGAAGCTTCTTTGTTACATCTTCCAACATTGTTTATCCAAGAGGAGTGCTGGATGGAATTCATTTCCAGTGGACATAGCTTCACCTATTGTTGCTTTAGCTACAAACAGAAGGTTCAATATGTCAAGATGGATACTGAATGGATTTGCTTTTAATTTGGGAAAAGGAACAAGGCACAAATACTTAATGTATCCAAGATTCCTCCAAATGATCATCAATGAGGAATATCCAGATATACATGTTTATGGTGTTGGTGGAGATCGACTGGAGTTGGAAAATATGTCTGAAATGACATATAAGAAGTTAACAATGATAACAGGTGCTCAGAATGTTCCTATGTTTGACTACATGTTAAATGTAGCAAATGATGAAGTTGACATTACTGTAGAGCATTATCATTTGTTAGAAGGTGAACCAATTGATCCTGCTGATCTGATAGATGAGTTTCCTATAGAGGAAGATGATCAAGATGAGGAAGGTGATCAAGATGATAATGATCAAGATGATAATGATCAAGATAATGATGCTCATGATAATGATGATGATGATGGTGGTGTAGCTGAGACACACCAGGATATAATTCATGAACCACCAATTTCTGAGCATGAAAATGAAGCTCAAAATGAAGATGAAGAAATAGTGGGTGATGGAGTTCATGATGAAGACAGTGAGCATGAAGCAGTTGATAATGCAGATGCTTTCATTATTGATGAAACTGCTCATGAAGAGGTACATGAAGAGGAACAGGCTCACTTTGAGACTGAACAAGAGATGAATGTTGATGATCAAATTCTTGATTATGAATTCATTGAAACGTTCCAAATTAATCAAGATATACCTGTTTCTACAACCCATGTGGCTGTTCAAACAGAGGAAATACTTGATGTTGATGAACTTGTAAGACTGAAAGATGAAAATGAATCAAAAGAAAAGGAAATTGCTGATCTAAAGGTTGAGATTGATTTGTTGAAGATAGAAAATGAAAAATTGAAAGAAGAAAGTCTTAGCAAAGATGAAAAGATTGTGTCTTATGCTAAAGACAAAGAAGATGTGATTAAAAATTTTGAGGTGATGATAAAAGACTATGATCTTCTTGAAGAAAAATTCAAGAAATTGACTGAGGAAAATGAAGGGTTGAAAGAAGAGTTGATAAAATTGAAAGAATTAGCAAAACCAAAGTCTCCAGAAGTTGAAATTATTTCAGAAACCATTCCAATTGATGTTGAGAAGGTATCTGCAATGGAGAAAGGGAAGAGAAAAATAGATGAAATAGATGCAGAAGTTGTACCTGAATCATCTTTAAAGGTTCAGAGAACTGAAGAGTTAATTGAAGAAGAAATTCAAGAAAGTCAAGAACCAAGTACTCAAGATAAAATTGGTGCTTTGGAAGACTTGGAAGATGAATTTGATGATAATTGGTATAATGAAGTTCTTGATGATGAAGATATAAATGAAGAATTTGAAAATCTTCCTTTGGAACATGATCAAGGATTTGATGATATTCCAACTGACTTTGAAGAAAGATACAACTTCTTGGTGAAAATGAAGTACAACAGAGTGTTCTTAGATGGGCTAACAGTTTCTCAAATCAACGATGAATATGAGAAATGCTTAGCTGCTGAGTCTTCTGCACCTGTGGATCCAAATGAAATAATCTTGGAACATGGTGAATGGGATAGAAGACAGGAGAGCATAAATGTTGAAGAAATTTCTAGTTCTGAATTGCACCATCCAGATCCAGATGAGATGAGCATAACTGCTTTACGATCATGGTTGCAAGCTAGAAATTATCCATGGAAAAGATTAAAGAGATTACAAGGAGAATCTTTGAGGAATTTAGTAAAAAGCTTTCAATTGACTGAAAAACAATCGAACAAAATGATCATTCTAGATACTGATAATCCTCAGTATTTAGACATTACAAAAAGAACTCGGATTTTGAAACCCCAAGAAATCAAACAGATGGCTCAAAATCCAGTATGCTTGAAAGGAGGAAAGAATTGATGAGCATGTTTCCACAGACAGAGAAACAAGTATACAAAGCTTCTTCTGATCAAATTCAAATTTTTGATTAGTCTAGATCAACTGGTGATCTAGTGAGAAATGTGTTACAGAGAGGACAATCAGTTGCTGAGCTTTTACATGCAATGATTGCTCCAGATTTTACAAATCAAGTTAAAATCGTAACATGGAAGTATGATGAGATTTTTGATGCATTTTTGATAAAACGAGTAAATGCTGTGTGTGATGTATATCATTTCTACTCAAGCATCATTAAACTTCCAGTGCAAGATTCGAAAGAGTTAAGTAAGCTTGACTTGATAAACCCGACTGAATCAAAAAGGGGATCAATGTTTGTAGAACTCTTGAGAAGAGGATTAGCAAGGACTAGTAACTTTCTTGAAACAAGATGCGATCAGGAAGACAAGGAGTACTTTACTTTGATAAAGAAAAACAAAAAGTTAAGGGGTTTACAAACAGAAGAAGAACATTTTATGATTGAATTTTCTGATAAGTATTTCGAGAAAGTAACTTCACCGGGATTGAAGGTCATTGAAGGAAATCAAAAGACAAAACCAATTTTGAGATGGTTCTATAACACCTCAACTTTTGAGTTGAAGTTGGTCCGAAATCTCACAAACTGGGATGAGGACATGATTTCATTGTTTGGTACTTTTGAATTAAAACTACTTCACCCGAGTTATATTTCATTCTTGGCTGTACAAAAGTTTGAGAAGGTGATTCCTGATATTGCAGAACAAGATAAGAAATACTTTATCTCAATTATCAATGTGATGAATGCTGCAATGGAGCGAATTTCGTTGAGAAAGGCTCTTGCTTATGCAAACATCGTGAAGAAAGATATTCCAGATATTGAGTTTATGAGAATATCAAGAAAAGGTGTGCTTGAATTGTACACAAAAGACTGCGGAATTCCAATTGAACTATATGCTAATGTTGATATAGCATGTTTGTCAAAGAACACGTTGGAAAGAATGAAGCAGTTAGACATAAAAACAAATGAATCAAAACCAGAGCAAGCTGTGCTAGCAAAGAAATTCAAGTCAGCAATAGAGAATGAATTGAAAGAAACAGAGATTTACAAGAAGAAACCAATGTTCTCTGTTAAAGAAGAACCTGAAGAGTTATTTGAAGATTGAGGATAAAAGAAGAAGTCAAAGGATGCAGAAAAGATAAGCTGAAGACAAAGACAAGATCATGAAGAAAAGAAAGGATGGAACAGAACTGAAGACTGAAGACTATGTAAATCTTAGGGGGAGTATTGTTAGGTCCCTTAAAAGATTAACATTTAGTCTTTATTCTTGGTTTTGTAGTTTATGCTAGTATAGGGACTAGTTATGTAATTTTAGTTCCTTAGTTCTAGTATAAATAGCTTAGACGTAGTATAGATTGATGAGTTGTATGTTTTTATGATAACTGCTCTCTATCATTTGTAATCGTCTTTGCTATCAATGAAATATGAATTTTGTTGATTTTGCATGATTTGATTACAATAGATTGTATTTTGCTTTGAATTGTTCATATAATTGATACAGATTGCTCTAATTGATCCTATCAGCTGTTAATGTTTTAATGAAAATTCAAACACTAACACGGTCATTCAAGGAAACAGCTCAGTTTATGTCAAGTATAGTAAGTCTCTAATTACAGTGGCCAGTTGTGATTAGCCACTTACTTTACTCTTCACACCCCAAGCATTTCATATCCTGACTACATCAGCATTTAAATCTACTAAGAACACATAAGTCAAATAGCACACACATAATACCGGTTAACATTTATAAAAGACATACCTGATGGCACGTAGCTACTCGGGCTGACATCCCTCTAACTGTCCCATTTTCAGTTTAAGTTTAGGTTTTTGAAAATATTTTACCCAATTCACTTAAACTATGGCTCTGATACCAACTTGTAAGGCCCCGTGCCCGGGCACCTCACAGTTGGTCATTCATTGCATCATAGTTACATATTAATATAAATTTTATAAAATAAGTAGCGGAATTGCATTTAACAAAAGCCATTCATTGTCTTATAACTACTGTTGTTAAGCAATACAATAACGTTCGAGTTACCAAAAGATTGTTTAATTGCATTACGAAACAACAATAGAATCAAAATACAAGTGGATGTCAGTCTTGTCTCGCCGAGTAGCTTTACCCTCGTGCCATCCTCAGCAATGCTTACCTGCCAACTGAAAATGTATAAAAGTCAGCGTTGCTAAGTGAGTTCTAGTTTTAAAAGTAGTAAAATACTTTCTGTAAGGTGTACATATGAAAATACTCTTTCTGTGAAAATACATCTCTTTATAAGTGAGCACACATGAATATACAACAAGGTAATGTTTCTTCTCTTTACTGCATGCCTTGTTTATTCTGTACTCTTTAATCTTTATCTTTCACTGTCTATGTGGACCAATGAGCAATACCCTAAACTATGTGCGCGAAGAAACTAGTGCTGGGCCCCCTCCAGTCTATATTCTGAATTACTGCAACAAGGCCGGCCCAGTCACCTAGGGCATGCTACAATGGTCCGCCAATCTCAATTGATTGGCCCCGTGAGCGTAAGGGGTAGCTAACCCGCATCACGGTTGAGCTAACGACAACATGGTCGTGCACCTCCTATATGCTTGCAAGACTTGTTAACTCTTTTAATTAAGTTCCACTTCTCTTCATCATTAATCTTTCACTTCATTAATGATAATACTTTACGTTATAGTTATAAACATACCACGTAAAGTTACATAATATAAGGTAATAATAATAATAATAAATATAATAATAATAATGCTAAGAGTCATAATAACAATCATGCATAATCATGAAAATGAGCATTTATTAAACCCTAGTCAATAATAGTCAAAACCCTAATTGCACAGACTCCTACGAAAATTCTGCAACGAATTCTAAGTGTTGGGCGTACCAACACTATTTGGGCGCATGAGCCCTGTCTGGGTGCATTTCAACTATGCAGGCGTCTCATCAAAACACTTAACAGTTTAACACTTAGGCGTATGAGATCACTTGGGCGCATGGGAGGTCCAGGTGTATGGGCACTATTGGGGCGCATGAGCCCCAACACTTAGGCTCCTGGTCAAAAATCCTGGGCGCATGAACCACTGTTCAGGCACATGAACTACACTTAGAAATTTTCTAAGGAAATTTCAGGCGTATGAGGTACTATTTGGGCGTATGAGCCTACACTTGGTATTCTAAGGTAATTTCTTAGCCGCATGAGCCCTATTTGACCACATCACCTTACTTAAAAACTTTTCTAAGGCAATTACTAGGCGCATGAGCCCTATTTGAGCACATCACCTTAATTAAAAACTTTTCTAAGGCAATTACTAGGCGCATGAGCCCTATTTGAGCACATCACCTTACTTAAAAACTTTTCTAAGGCAATTACTAGGCGCATGAGCCCTATTTGAGCACATCACCTTACTTAAAAACTTTTCTAAGGCAATTACTAGGCGCATGAGCCCTATTTGAGCACATCACCTTACTTAAAAACTTTTCTAAGGCAATTACTAGGCGTATGAGCCCTGTTTGGGCGCATGTGTACCTACTTACACGTTTCTAAGTTGTTTTCCAAACCCAAACATTACTATAACCTGTTCTACTTGTTACATCCATTCTAAACCTCAAACAAGCACTTACAACCATAAAACATCAACATATAAGCATAAAACATACGGGCGTACATACATAATAATTATAAAACCATTTTTAATACATTTTCAGCCCCCAAAAGAGTTAAAACATGTAAAAAGACGGGGTCTAGAACTCACTTGGTGCAACTTTGGGTGTTTCTTCCTTCTGACCCGAATGCGTATGAGCTTAAACACCTAGAACCCACCAAACGCACCCACACGAACACACACAAACACATAAGCACATAACCGAGGCTAATTCTAACCAAGAACAACTTAAAACACTAATTCTTACCTTAAATCTGGTTTCTTCTTGTTCTTCTTCAAAGTCCGAGAGCTTCTGTTCTTTCTCTTTCTAAAACCAATTGCAAAAAGGTGATTGTACAAAATATAATATATAACTTTGCGCTTTGACATATTTAACCCCTCCACTTGGGTTAAATTTGCATTTCCTTCTTTTATTCTTCATTTCTTATCTTTCTTTTAAAAGAATAACCGGGTGTTACAATTCCACCCCCTTATTTAGGTTTCGTTCCCGAAACCTGTTATTCCTCAAACAGATGAGGGTAATGCTGCCTCATCTCCTCCTTAGTCTCCCATGTAGATTCGGATCCCTTTCTTTGCTTCCACTGTACACGCACAAGGGGAACCACTTTATTCGTTAACCTCTTCTCCTTCCGATCAATGACTGCCACCGGTTGCTCTACGTAATTAAGCTGTTCATCCACCTCGATATCCTCCAGTGGTACAACCATGTCTTCATCAGCCAAACACTTTCTCAAATGAGATACATGGAATGTGGGATGAATTCCACTTAACTCATCCGGTAACTCCAGTCTATAGGCCACCTCTCCTACTCGAGAAATCATTCGGAAAGGGCCTATGTACCTTGGGCTCAACTTGCCCCGCTTCCTGAACCGAATGATACCCTTCCACGGTAAGACCTTCAACATAACCCGGTCACCCACCTGGAACTCAATTGGTCTACGCCGCTTATCGGCATACGACTTTTGCCTATCCTTGGCTGCCTTCATGAAGGCTTTAATCCTTTCAAGCTTCTCCGTCGTAGCCTCAATCACTTCAATGCTCCCTAACTCCTTCTGACCAATATCACCCCAGCAAACGGGTGTCCTACATCTCCTACCATATAGCATCTCGTAAGGTGGCATACCAATGCTGGCATGGTAACTGTTGTTGTACGAGAATTCCCCTAACGGCAGATGGTCATCCCAACTTCGTCCAAAATCGATCACGCATGCTCGAAGCATGTCCTCGAGTGTCTGGATCGTCCTCTCAGACTGACCGTCCGTCTGAGGGTGATAAGCCGTGCTGATATGGAGTCTCGTCCCCATCGCATCATGGAATTTCTTCCAAAACTTGGAGGTAAACCGGGTGTCACGATGAGACACAATAGACACCGGCACACCATGACGAGCCATAATCTCCTTGATGAATAGATCCGCGAGTCTCTCAGAAGAATACGTCTCTCGAATCGGTAGGAAGTGAGCACTCTTCGTTAAACGATCAACCACCACCCATATAATGTCATACCCTTTCTGGGTGCGTGGTACTTCGTAATGAAGTCCATAGTGATGTGCTCCCATTTCCACTCGGGTATATCTAACGGTTGGATTTTCCCGTACGGCTTCTGGTGTTTCACCTTCACTTGTAAACAGGTAAGGCATTTACTCACATACTCCGCTACGTCACGCTTCATACCCGGCCACCGGTAATCTTTCTTCATATCGTGATACATCTTGGTAGCACCGCGATGAATGGAGTATCGAGTCTTATGGGCCTCGTCCATAATCTTTCCACGTAACTAGACCTCTCATCCTTTCCCGTATCGAGGAATCCACATTCATCCGAATCGGATCATAACACCAAGAGTGTTCTCACCCAATTCCGTAACTAGACCTCTCATCCTTTCAGAGTTAAGACGATCTTCTTTCAAAGCCTCGTCTTGAAACTCCTTAACCTGTGTCATCACGTCAGAGGTCATAATTAGCTGACAAGCCTTCACCCGGATCGGCTCGGGCCTTTCCTTTCGGCTAAGGGCATCAGCCACCACGTTGGCCTTACCCGGATGGTAGTGGATTTCATAATCGTAATCCTTTATGAGCTCCAACCATCACCTCTGCCTCATGTTCAGGTCCTTTTGCTCGAAGAAGTACTTCAAGCTTTTGTGGTATGTGAAGATAGTGCACTTCGTCCCGTATAAATAGTGCCGCCAAATCTTCAACGCGAAAACCACCGCAACTAGTTCTAGATCGTGCGTGGGATAGTTGACTTCGTGGGTCTTCAGCTGTCGAAATGCATAAGCTATTACCCTTCCGCGTTGCATTAACACGCATCCTAGCCCAGAATAGGATGCATCCGAATAGACCACTAAGTCTTCATTTCCCTCGGGCAGTGTCAAAACAGGAGCTTGTGTTAGTCTCGTCTTCAACTCTTCAAAAGCACTCTCCTGTTCTGGACCCCACACGAACTTTACATCCTTGCGAGTTAACTTTGTCAAAGGCGAGGCTATCTTGGAAAAGTCTTGAATAAACCTCCGGTAGTAGTCTGCCAATCCCAAGAAGCTACGAATCTCGGATGGCGTCTTAGGAGACTTCCATTGCATCACGGCCTCAACCTTTGCTGGGTCCATCATGATTCCCTCTGCATTTGCCACGTGACCCAGAAATTGTACCTCGCGTAACCAAAAAGCACACTTGGAGAACTTGGCATACAGCTTCTCCTTTCTCAACGTCTCCAACACCTCCCGAATGTGACCGGCATGCTCTTCTTCGCTCCTTGAATAAATAAGGATATCATCAATAAACACGATCACTGATTTATCCAACATTGGCCGACACACTCAATTCATCAAATCCATAAAAGCAGCTGGCGCATTGGTTAAACCAAAGGACATAACGAGAAACTCGTAGTGTCCATAACGCGTGCAAAAAGCTGTTTTAGGAATATCTTGCTCCATCACTTTCAATTGATGGTAGCCAGATCGAAGATCTATCCTCGAGAACCAACTGGCACCCTGGAGCTGATCGAACAAGTCATCAACCCTCGGTAATGGATACCGATTCTTCACCGTCAACTTGTTCAATTCACGGTAGTCAATACACATCCTCATGCTACCGTACTTCTTCTTTACAAACAAGACCGGAGCACCCCAAGGAGAGATGCTCGGTCTGATAAAACCCTTGTCAAGCAACTCTTGCAGTTGCTCCATTAACTCCTTCATCTCAGTCGGAGCCAGTCAATACGGTGCCTTAGCGACAGGCTGGGCACCGGGTATCAAGTCAATTTGAAATTTGATTTCGCGATCCGGTGGCACACATGATAAGTCTTCTGGAAACACATCGGGAAAGTCACACACCACCGGTACATCGGACAATTGTGGTGTTGACGTGTCCATATCTTTCACGTAGGCCAAGTAAGCGCTAGATCCACGCCTCATGCACTTTCCCACCACCGTTATTGAAATCACTTTCGAGATCGTCGTAACTCGATCGTCGTATATTATCACCGAACTCCCGTCAGACGCCGTCAGTTTAATCATCTTCTTACGACACACGATATTCGCTTCGTAGGTTGCTAACCAATCCATCCCCAGAACTACGTCAAATCCACCTAGGGGCATCACATATAATTTAGCAGCAAACCTATGACCTTCTAATTTTATGGCACAGTCCTCTATCACATCAGTAACTCTAATGGACATACCGATAGCATTTTCTACGTCAAAAGGCTCACTAATACTCCTACTGCTAACAGACAATGCTGGACCAAAAGAACTAATGAGCCAAGATCAGGAAACCTCTAAGTCCCACAAGACATCACAACAACTGCTGAAAGCTTCATCAGCAGTTTGACAAGGACTGAAGACTTCAACAGCTAAAGATCAAAGAACTAAAGAACAACAGCTGAAGACCTCAAGTACTAAAGACACAAGTACTGAAGTCTGAAGTACTAAAGATACAAGTACTGAAGACTTCAAGTACTGAAGACTCAAGTGCTGAAGATCAACAGCTGAAGAACTGAAGTACTGAAGATCAACAACTGATGTACAAATGCTGAAGACAAAGACTGAAGACATCAGCTGATGACAACTACTGAAGTCATCAGCTGATGAAACGTCTGAAGTTCAAAGTCTGAAGACCAAGTGCTGAAGCATCAGAGTTTGTCACAACAGCTGAAGAAGTCCTCTTCAGTTGTTGTGATGGTTTTACATTTCAGTAGTTTGTATTTTTCCTTTCAGTAGTTTGTAAAACGACTGAAGAGTTTGTTCTTCAGTCGTTGTAGTTCAGTAGTTGTAAACGACTGAAGAGTTTGTTCTTCAGTCGTTGTAGTACTTTCAGTAGTTTCTTTTCTCTTCAGTAGTTTGTAATAAGTTAGAACACTTAGCATTTTGTAAGAAGATGTCAGCTGTTTGACATCTTCAGTAGTTTAGGTGTTCTTATTAGTAGTTTGTTAATAACGGTTTGATGTCACTATCAAGTGACATCAGCTGACGTCATTCTTCCTATAAAAGGAAGATGACCTAATTGTAACCGTGCCGAAACATGTGATCAAATAGAAAATACCTTTTTGGTAGAATTGTTCTCTCTCTCTATAACTTTACTGTTACATGCAAAATCATTTGTGTTCTTGCTTGTTTGCTTAATTCTAGTGCTAAATCTGCTACGAATACAACTTAATTGATCAAACTAGAGGCTGATATCCTGTCAGACAACTTAGCACAAAAGGTAGTAGAAATAAAACTCCTACTAGCACCAGAATCAAATAATACAGAGGCACAAGTTTGATTAACTAGAAACATACCTGACACGACATCAGGATCCACTCTGGCTTCTTCCCGGGTCATGGTGTAAGCTCTAGCACTTGCCCTCTGCCCTCCTTACTCCGGCCTCTCCTTCACCCCAGAGCTCTCCGCCCTCGGCTTCATGCAGT
Organism: Flaveria linearis; assembly: GCA_024085815.1. NCBI lineage: Eukaryota > Viridiplantae > Streptophyta > Magnoliopsida > Asterales > Asteraceae > Flaveria > Flaveria linearis. Next base: position 19,832,067 of record CM044001.1, read on the forward strand.
CTTTGGTAGCGTGGCCCTCCTTGCCACAGTTATAACACTTCGGCACCCTACAATCTCTAGCGATGTGGTCGGGTCTGCCACACCTGAAGCATACATTCAGTCCCAACCTACACTCACCGGTATGCTCCCTTCCACATTTGCCACACTTATTTGACCCCGAGCTTGACAACACCCTACGATCATCTACCCTCATCCTCTTGTTGTTTGGGGTGAAACCACCACGCCCAAACCTCTTCCCATTCCAATTCCGGTCACCACCACCAGCTTTCTTCACCTCCACTACCGTCACTTCCCTCTCATCATAGAGCCTCCCAGCCAAATCCACTGCTGACCTAAAGGTGCTCGGTCTAGCAGCAATCAAGTGCCTGCGAATGTCAGCTGGCAGTCCCTGAATGTACCGGTAAATCTTTCGAGACACCGGCGTCAACTGATCCGGCCCAAGTCTCGCCATCTCGTTAAATTTGGTGGTGTACTGTTGGTGGGTCATAGTTCCTGCCTCGAGTTGTAGGAACTCCCTCTCGATCTTATCGAGTTCCCTGTGAGGACAGAATTCCTCAATTACCAGCTTCTTCAACTCTTTCCATCGCATTTTCCCGATGGCCCTGGAACCCTCAGCTTGGACGATATTGTCCCACCAACATAGGGCTAAGTCAGTAAAGGAGTGACTCGTGAACTTCACCTTCTGGTCTTCGCGGCACTCGCTGATCTCCAATACTGCTTCCATCTCCCTCACCCATCGGTGAGCGGCAGCAGCATTGCCATTGCCATCGAAAGTCGGGGCTTGCACCTCTGGAATGCCCCATAACTTCATCCCTTGGTCGTCACCCCTACTGCATCATCCTCTTCCTCGTCGGACACTACCGTCTCAGGCTCCGGCCGTTCCTCCTCTCCCTTGCTTTCCTTCCCAGTCGACTTTTCTGTTAACCTTCTCCTTTCTCTCCCCGTTCCTCACAGCTCGGATAACTTCAGTCACTACAGACGGTAAGACTGTCTGCATGACCTGGTGCACCTCGTCAGCAATCGCCTCCCGAGCTGAGGCATTTAGGCTGGCATTCTCGTTTCCTTCAATCCAGTCATGAACCTCAGGGTTCTCATAGGTCGCCTCAGGAACCTTAGCACTGCTCCTAGTTACAAGTGGTCGACCTCTGCCTCTAGAAGCCTTGGAAGATTTCTTCACAGCCATTTCCTAAGCGCTATAAGATTCAAACACTAACACGGTCATTCAAGGAAACAGCTCAGTTTATGTCAAGTATAGTAAGTCCCTAATTACAGTGACCAGTTGTGATTAGCCACTTACTTTACTCTTCACACCCCAAGCATTTCAAATCCTGACTATATCAGTATTTAAATCTACTAAGAACACATAAGTCAAATAGCACACACACATAATACCGGTTAACATTTATAAAAGACATACTTAATGGCACGTAGCTACTCGGGCTGACATCCCTCTAACTGTCCCATTTTCAGTTTAAGTTTAGGTTTTCGAAAATATTTTACCCAATTCACTTAAACTATGGCTCTGATACCAACTTGTAAGGCCCCGTGCCCGGGCACCTCACAGTTGGTCATTCATTGCATCATAGTTACATATTAATATGAATTTTATAAAATAAGTAGCGGACTTGCATTTAACAAAAGCCATTCATTGTCTTATAACTACTGTTGTTAAGCAATACAATAATGTTCGAGTTACCAAAAGACTGTTTAATTGCATTACGAAACAACAATAGAATCAAAATACAAGTGGATGTCAGTCTTGTCTCGCCGAGTAGCTTTACCCTCGTGCCATCCTCAGCAATGCTTACCTGCCAACTGAAAATGTATAAAAGTCAGTGTTGCTGAGTGAGTTCTAGTTTTAAAGTAAAATACTTTCTGTAAGGTGTACATATGAAAATACTCTTTCTGTGAAAATACATCTCTTTATAAGTGAGCACACATGAATATAAAACAAGGTAATGCTTCTTCTCTTTACTGTTTGCCTTATTTATGCTGTACTCTTTAATCTTTATCTTTCACTGTCTATGTGGACCAAGGAGCAATACCCTAAACTATGTGCGCGAAGAAACTAGTGCTGGACCTCCTCCAGTCTATATTCTGAATTACTGTAACAAGGCCGGCCCAGTCACCTAGGGCATGCTACAGTGGTCCGCCAATCTCAATTGATTGGCCCCGTGAGCATAAGGGGTAGCTAACCCGCGTCACGGTTGAGCTAACGATAACATGGTCATGCACCTCCTATATGCTTGCAAGACTAGTTAACTCTTTTAATTAAGCTTCACTTCTCTTCATCATTAATCTTTCACTTCGTTAATGATAATACTTTACGTTACAGTTATAAACATACCACGTAAAGTTACATAATATAAGGTAATAATAATAATAAATATAATAATAATAATGATAAGAGTCATAATAACAATCATGCATAATCATGCAAATGAGCATTTATTAAACCCTAGTCAATAATAGTCAAAACCCTAACTGCACAGACTCCCACGAAAATTCTACAACGAATTCTAAGTGTTGGGCGCACCAACACTATTTGGGCGCATGAGACCTGTCTGGGCGTATTTTAACTATGCAGGCGTCTCATCAAAACACTTAACAGTTTAACACTTAGGCGCATGAGATCACTTGGGCGCATGGGAGGTCCAGGTGTATGGGCACTATTGGGGCGCATGAGCCCCAACACTTAGGCTCCTGGTCAAAAATCCTGGGCGCATGAACCACTGTTCAGGCGCATGAACTACACTTAGAAATTTTCTAAGGAAATTTCAGGCGCATGAGGTACTATTTGGGCGTATGAGCCTACACTTGGTATTTCTAAGGTAATTTCTTAGGCGTATGAGCCCTATTTGAGTACATCACCATACTTAAAAACTTTTCTAAGGCAATTACTAGGCGCATGAGCCCTATTTGAGCACATTGCCTTACTTAAAAACTTTTCTAAGGCAATTACTAGGCGCATGAGCCCTATTTGAGCACATCACCTTACTTAAAAACTTTTCTAAGGCAATTACTAGGTGCATGAGCCCTATTTGAGCACATCACCTTACTTAAAAACTTTTCTAAGGCGATTACTAGGCGCATGAGCCCTATTTGAGCACATCACCTTACTTAAAAACTTTTCTAAGGCAATTACTAGGCGTATGAGCCCTGTTTGGGCGCATGTGTACCTACTTACACGTTTCTAAGTTGTTTTCCAGACCCAAACATTACTATAACCTGTTCTACTTGTTACATCCATTCTAAACCTCAAACAAGCACTTACAACCATAAAACATCAACATATAAGCATAAAACATACGGGCGTACATACATAATAATTATAAAACCATTTTTAATACATTTTCAGCCCCCAATAGAGTTAAAACATGTAAAAAGACGGGGTCTAGAACTCACTTGGTGCAACTTTGGGTGTTTCTTCCTTCTAACCCGAATGCGTATGAGCTTAAACACCTAGAACCCACCAAACGCACCCACACGAACACACACAAACACATAAGCAGATAACCGAGGCTAATTCTAGCCAAGAACAACTTAAAACACTAATTCTTACCTTAAATCCGATTTCTTCTTGTTCTTCTTCAAAGTTCGAGAGATTCTGTTCTTTCTCTTTCTAAAACCGATTGCAAAAAGGTGATGTGAAGTTATGTATGGGCGGCCATGCCCTTTTGTACAAAATATAATATATTACTTTGTGCTTTGACATATTTAACCCCTCCACTTGGGTTAAATTTGCATTTCCTTCTTTTATTCTTCATTTCTTATCTTTCTTTTAAAAGAATAACCGGGTGTTACAAGTCCACCCCCTTATTTAGGTTTTGTTCCCGAAACCTGTTATTCCTCAAACAGATGAGGGTAATGCTGCCTCATCTCCTCCTTAGTCTCCCATGTAGATTCGGATCCCTTTCTTTGCTTCCACTGTACACGCACAAGGGGAACCACTTTATTCCTTAACCTCTTTTCCTTACGATCAATGATTGCCACCGGTTGCTCTACGTAATTGAGCTGTTCATCCACCTCGATATCCTCCAGTGGTACAACCATGTCTTCATCAGCCAAGCACTTTCTCAAATGAGATACATGGAATGTGGGATGAATTCCACTTAACTCATCCGGTAACTCCAGTCTATAGGCCACCTCTCCTACTCGAGAAATGATTCGGAAAGGGCCTATGTACCCTGGGCTCAACTTGCCCCGCTTCCTGAACTGAATGATACCCTTCCACGGTGAGACCTTCAACATAACCCGGTCACCCACCTGGAACTCAATCGGTTTACGCCACTTACCGGCATACGACTTTTGCCTATACTTGGCTACCTTCATGAAGGCTTTAATCCTTTCGAGCTTCTCCGTCGTAGCCTCAATCACTTCAATGCTACCTAACTCCTTCTGACCAATATCACCCCAGCAAACGGGTGTCCTACATCTCCTACCATATAGCATCTCGTAAGGTGGCATGCCAATGCTGGCATGGTAACTGTTATTGTACGAGAATTCCCCTAACGGCAGATGGTCATCCCAACTTCCTCCAAAATCGATCACGCACGCTCGAAGCATGTCCTCGAGTGTCTGGATCGTCCTCTCAGATTGACCGTCCGTGTGAGGGTGATAAGCCGTGCTGATATGGAGTCTCGTCCCCATCACATCATGGAATTTATTCCAAAACTTGGATGTAAACTGGGTGTCACGATCAGACACAATAGACACCGGCACACCATGACGAGCCATAATCTCCTTGATGAATAGATCCGCGAGTCTCTGAGAAGAATACATCTCTCAAATCGGTAGGAAGTGAGCACTCTTCGTCAAACGATCAACCACCACCCATATAGTGTCATACCCTTTCTGGGTGTGTGGTAGCTTCGTAATGAAGTCCATAGTGATGTGCTCCCATTTCCACTCGGGTATATCTAACGGTTGGATTTTCCCGTACGGCTTCTGGTGTTCCGCCTTCACTTGTAAACAGGTAAGGCATTTACTCACATACTCCGCTACGTCGTGCTTCATACCCGGCCACCAGTAATCTTTCTTCATATCGTGATACATCTTGGTAGCACCGGGATGAATGGAGTATCGAGTCTTATGGGCCTCATCCATAATCTTTCCACGTAGATCCCCGTATCGAGGAATCCACATTCGTCCGAATCGGGTCTTAACACCAAGAGTGTTCTCACCTAATTCCGTAACTAGACCTCTCATCCTTTCAGAGTTAAGACATCTTCTTTCAAAGCCTCGTCTTGAAACTCCTTAACCTGTGTCATCACGTCAGAGGTCATAATTAGCTGACAAGCCTTCACCCGGATCAGCTCGGGCCTTTCCTTTCGGCTAAGGGCATCAGCCACCACGTTGGCCTTGCCCGGATGGTAGTGGATTTCACAATCGTAATCCTTTATGAGCTCCAACCATCGCCTCTGCCTCATGTTCAGGTCCTTTTGCTTGAAGAAGTACTTCAAGCTTTTGTGGTCTGTGAAGATGGTGCACTTCGTCTTGTATAAATAGTGCCGCCAAATCTTCAACGCACGACAGGTCATATGACTGAGAGCTCAATGGCACAGGTCCATTCACATAGCTGTTCAGTCGTACGACTGAGGGTTCAGTCGCATAGGAGCCCATTCGTATAAGTCCATTCGCACGATTGGGTGTTCATCCGCATGGATGCTCATCCGCATTGGTCCAATCGCTTGGTGTTCAGTCGCATGGATACCATGCGACTGAGGGTTGCCCAATCGCTCGAATAGGGCTGTAGCGTACGAGGAGAAGCATAGTTTGATCAGTGACCCTCGGGAAAAGAGCATGGGTAGGTAATGATGTGGTAGTTCCCGTAGGAACACGTGTGAAGACCGTGAGACGTTAGAAGTTATATTAGGCACGATGATGATAGAGTTGCATGTTAAGTATGATGTCGCCACGATAGATGGTGATGACTGATGGTTAGTAAGTGCTGACGTTCCTTGTTCGATGTATGTTTATCTTTTCGTACCTTTACGTATATGTTTATGAACGAATGAAAAGTATTATGTAACGTAAAGTGAAAGATAATGAAAGAGGAACGTAATGAATGAATGCATGCACTAATGAACGAATGAACGAACGTAAAGCTAATAAAGTGTATGTATGAGGTGAGCGACTCTGTGTCGCAACAGACTCGATGGAGGATCTTTGTCGCGTACCCCGGTACTATGTCAGTCTTCGGACATGATTCGGGGGTTTGTTTGTTAAGCCCCGACACAGTATCAGTCTTCGGACATAAGTCGGGGGTATTGTATGAGACAAGATGGAGAGATGGGATCTCTGTCACGTATCCCGGTACTGTGTCAGTCTTCGGACATGAGTCGGGGGTTTGTTTGTCAAGCCCCGGCACAGTATCAGTCTTCGGACATGAGTCGGGGATATTGCATGAGACGAGATAGTGAGGTGAGCAACCTTGTGCTGCAACAGACTCGGATGGAGTTCAATCCAGGTGATTGACTCGACGGGATCTTTATCGCGTATCTCGGTATTGTGTCAGTCTTCAGACATGAGTCGGGGGTTTGTTTGTCAAGCCCCAGCACAGTATCAGTCTTCGGACATGAGTCGGGGATATTACATGAGACAAGATCTAGATGAACGAGACGAGAAATGAGAAAGAGAAATATGAAAGAAAGAAAGTACGAAATGAATGAAAGTTAACGAACGTAATGAAAGCTAAAGAACGAACGAATGAAAGAAAAGAACGAAAGGAACATAATGATAGCGTATGAAATGGGGGCCTTGTCACTCGACCTCAGTAATCATGGCTGTGTGCTATGAAGTGGGTAAAGTGTGACCGGATCCAGATAGAAGTAAAAGATAGAGAATGCATGAAAGTTGAAGATAGATATTGAACGAATGACAGACAGAGAACGAATGAAAGTAAAGTTAAAGAATGAATGAGCAAAGAAAGATAATAATGAAATTATCTATGTGTACGTATGTGGTGTGATCGCCTGTAAGTAAAGAGACAGTTTTAAAGGAAAGAAAAGTATGTTTTTAGTATAAAACTAGAACTCACTCAGCAACGCTGACTTTGATATGTTTCCAGTTGGCAGGTAAGGTTGCTGAGGATGGCACGCGGCGGCTACTCAACTCTTTTGGGATGGCATTCCTTTGTTAAATGTTTTTTTTGCAATAAATTATGTTGCATGCATTTGTAAAAGAAAATGGTGTTTGTAGAGGATTCGGATAAACAGGATTACGTAAGGGATCCTCTTAAAAGAAAGATGATGTTTTAATTGATTCCACTGCAACGATCGTAATGTAATGTAATGTTATGAAATGACATGTTTTTAGTTATTAATGAAAGTTTTAAATTCCGCTGCAAAGTAAATGTACATTTGAAATATTTTAGTGCGATGAATGACCAGCCGTGAGGTGCCCGGGTTCGGGGGCCTTACAAGTTGGTATCAGAACCAAAGTTTAAGTGAAATGGGTAAATTTTCAAAATAAACCTAAACTTAAACTCAGAATGGGACGGAAAGGGAAGGAATGCCAATCTGAGTAGCTACGTGCCATCAGGTATTTTCTTAAAGATAACCGGTATTATGTGCGCATGTTATGTGTTTATGTGTTGCTGGTAGATCTAGATACTGATATAGTCAGGATAGGAAATGCTCGGGGTGTGAAGAGTAGAGTAAGTGGCTAATCACAACTGATCACTGTAATTAGAGACTTACTATACTTGACATAAACTGAGCTATTCCCTTGAATGACTATGTTAGTGTTTGAATCTTTCAGTGTGTTATAGAGGATGGCCGGTGGTAGATCTTCTAAGGCTTCACGTGGTGGAGGTGGTGGCGGACGTGGTGTTGAACCACGAGTCACGAGAGGAAGACCTAGAGTTGAACAGGTGGTTTATGAAGAACCCGAAACCCTTCAACTGGAGGGCGGTGATGAGAGTGCTAACTTGAGAGCCTCGGTGAAAGAGGCGGTAGTTGAAAAAGTGCATCAGGTCATGCAGACAATCCAACCGTCTGTAGTGACCGAGGTGATAAAGGCTGTTAGAGACGAGGAGAGACAGGAAAGGGGTAGACCATCGAGCGAAAGGAGACGGCCTGAGACTGAAACGGTTTTCTTCGATGCCGAGGAGGAAGAGCCTGCGCCGGAGGCGGCACGAGGCTGTAATTATGGGGCATTTCAACGATGCAGGCCCCAACTTTTGATGGTAATGGCACTTCCGCTGCTGCTCACCGATGGGTGAGGGAAATGGAAGCCGTTCTAAACATCAGCGAGTGTCTAGAAGATCAGAAGGTAAAGTTTGTTGCCCACTCTTTCGTGGACTCAGCTTTGTGCTGGTGGGATAACATAGTCCAAGTTGAGGGTAGTCGGGCTGTCAGAAGGATGAGATGGTCAGAGTTGAAAAGGTTGGTGATCGAGGAGTTCTGTCCTCACCGTGAAATGGATAAAGTTGAAAGAGAGTTCCATTAGTTGGAAGCAGGGACGATGACGCATTAGCAGTACACCACCAAATTGAATGAGATGGCACGACTGGTGCCGGATCAAGTAACACCCCTCTCGCGGAAAATCAAGAGGTATATTCAGGGCTTGCCAGTGGATGTCCGTAGGCACATGATTGTTGCCCGACCAAGCAGGTTTAGGTCGGCAATTGACTTGGCGAGAAGGTTGTATGACGAGCGGGAGGCGGTGGCGATAACAGGCGAAGCGGAGGAGCGAGCCTATATTAAGAAAGGGAGAGGAAGGCGAGATGGTGATGACGGAATGGTGGCCGAAGGCAAGGTGAAGAGGATCGATGATCGGGAGGGGATAACAAGAAAGAATGAGGTATGCAAGAAGTGTGGTAGAGGTCACGAAGGGGAGTGCGAATGGGGACTGAGCATTTGTTTTCAGTATGGAAAGGAAGGTCACAGGGCAAGAGAATACCGCGTGGCTAAGTGCTACAGCTGTGGTGAGACGGGACATCTGAGCAGGGATTGTAAGAAGTCAAGGGCAGGAAACTCCGGTGCGAGGAAGGAGGACAGAGGGTAAAGGCTAGAGCGGACTTCGACTGGACGACAGGTACGTTTCTGGTAATTTAAGTTGTGCCCTTATGTTGGAGCATATATAGTCATATATAGTGTGTCCGTCGCTTGACGAATTGTCTAGTCTTAATGTTATACACCTTGTAAACACATGAAACTGGGTCATTCGCAGGAGCATATGCGAATGAGACTCAGTCGTACGACTGAGCCATGCTAATGGACCAGTCGTGCGACTGAGAGATGCGATTGGGGCATTCGTAAGACTGAACCATAAGAATGGTCTAGTCGTACGATTGAACCATACGCATGGTCCAATCACACGAGTGGGCCCAATCGCATCTAATATGGGCCGAGGCCTATATATACCAGTTTCAATGTGTAGAAACGTAAGGGTTTTCAGAGAGTGTGCTCGGCGCCTAGGTGCTGCCGGATGAGAGGGGAGATCATGCTCGATCTCCCCTTGCCAAAAGTCTTGATTCTTAAGTTGTAACGAGCTTAAAATCGTTATGTTGTATCAATAAAATCATTCGATTATTGTTCGTACTATTGTTTGTCTTTTGGTTTTTATCCTTCCGTCAAGAACACGCTCGGATGTTCATCGATCCAGTGACTTCACACCTTACGCCTTGAATGCGATGCTAGTAGTAGTTTGTTCCTACTACCTTCTATTGTGAGTTGCATGTTAGGAGAAGAATCATCAATGAGCCCTTCGATGTACAGATTACTATTAGTGGATTCACTAGGTTATCTGATGCCCTAGAGGATTGCGTGATGCAATTGAAAAAGCTGTGTCATCCGTTGTCTGAGGAACAGTTTCAGGCTATGAATTGTTCATTGAACGGCAACGTACGCATAGTTTCGACGTTGTAGCAAACAAGTAGAATAGGAGATCGGAAGCAAAAGAAAAAGATGAATTCGGTTTGGGTCACCAAAGAAGCCGATTTGCCTTATCACAGTGTATCTGCAAGGAACCTGAGAAAAACCGATCTCGGTGTAGTTATATTTAGAACAACACGTAACACGATTAATGAATGCCTTACTTGTTAGTTGTTTGGTTTGCCAGAGCGTCATTGTTCATGCATAAAGAACATCAAACAAGGGCTTGTGGTATTTCAATAAGCAGCAACTTTACGCAAGTTGAGGGCCGTGTTCTTCAAGCACTAAAGCTGAGGGTTCTCAGTGATGCTCTGAAGCTCAATGATTATGGCGCCGAGCCTTTGCTCAGATATTGTGATGTTTCTTTTAATTATAGTGACCGCACTCTATATGGCATATTTGAGGCCGCAGGTCCTGGTCAAATGAACATTGATCAGTATGCATGGGTTTCCGATGGAGATGGTCAAAGATAGACCAGAAGTCAAATGTTGATGAACGAGGTAGAGCGATAGGATTCTAGGTGAGAGACTGGAAATGAGATGGGACAGTATTGTCCGCAAAGGTTTAAGGAACAACTGGTTTCGGGGACGAAACCCGTTTAAGGGGGGTGGACTTGTAACACCCGAAAATTTCTGATTTGGAGTGTCATGCGACTGGAGGCCCAAACGTATGGAAGTCATGCGACTGAAGCTCCATAGCACGAATGGAGCTCCATACGCATGATAGTCGCACGACTGGAGCTCCATATGTATGATAGTCGCACGACTGGAGCTCCATACGCATGATAGTCGCACGACTGGAGCTCCATACGCATGATAATCGCACGACTGGAGTGTCCAATCGCATGGAGCTCAGGCGACTGGAGCGTCCATATGGTTGGAGCTCGGGCGACTGGACTGGGGGTATTTAAGGGAGAGGGCAGCCCTTAACTTCTCCCCACACTTGCAAAACTAAGTCAAAAAGAAGAGAAGAGAGAAAGAAGAGAAGAAGAAGAGAAAAAGAGAGAAAAGTGGTGATTCAGGCTCGAAACTCGTCGAGTGACTAGTCCAAACGAAGCTCTTCATCTTCTTCTTGTTTATGTGAGTTCTAAGACCTCTCTTTTACACGTTTTTGAAGAATTTTAGGGCTGGAACACATCTAAAACACTATTTTTGGGTTTTGGGTGTTTAACCCGTGTATGTATGAATATGTATATGTATGACTCGCTTAGGGCTTGATTTTAGGCTTAGATAGGCTTGAATGAGGTCGTGGTATGCTCCCCTATGGATTAGAAGGGTTGATTTGAGCTCAAACGAGGTCTGGAAGGGCCTAGAGGACGAGCGACGCGGCTGCAGTTCGGGATGAACTGCAATCGCTGCCCAGCTAGGGCTAGGCGACTGGAAGGTCATTCGCACGACTGAGGGACGACTGAAGTTCAATCGCACGACTGAAGCTCAATCACCTGACTGGAGGTTCATTCGCACGACAGGTCATACGACTGAGAGCTCAGTCGCACAGGTCCATTCGCATAGTTGTTCAGTCGTACGACTGAGGGTTCAGTCGCATAGGAGCCCATTCTCATAAGTCCATTCACATGATTGGGTGTCCATCCGCATGGATGCTCATCCGCATTGGTCCAATCGCTTGGTGTTCAGTCGCATGGATGCCATGCGACTGAGGGTTGCCCAATCGCCCAAATAGGGCTGTAGCGTATGAGGAGAAGTATAGTTTGATCAGTGACCCTCGGGAAAAAAGCAAGGGTAGGTAATGATGTGGTAGTTCCCGTAGGAACACGTGTGACGACCATGAGATGTTAGAAGTTATATTAGGCATGATGATGATAGAGTTGCATGTTAAGTATGATGTCGCCATGATAGATGGTGATGACTGATGGTTAGTAAGTGCTGACGTTCCTTGTTCGATGTATGTTTATCTTTTCGTACCTTTACGTATATGTTTATGAACGAATGAAAAGTATTATGTAAAATAAAGTGAAAGATAATGAAAGAGGAACGTAATGAATGAATGCATGCATTAATGAATGAATGAACGAACGTAAAGCTAATAAAGTGTATGTATGAGGTGAGCGACTCTGTGTCCCAACAGACTCGATGGAGGATCTTTGTCGCGTACCCCGGTACCGTGTCAGTCTTCGGACATGAGTCGGGGGTTTGTTTGTCAAGCCCCAGCACAGTATCAGTCTTCGGACATGAGTCGGGGGTATTGCATGAGACAAGATGGAGAGATGAGATCTCTGTCGCGTATCTCGGTACAATTGTCAGTCTTCGAACATGAGCCGGGGGTTTGTTTGTCAAGCCCCGGCACAGTATCAGTCTTCGGACATGAGTCGGGGATATTGCATGAGAAGAGATAGTGAGGTGAGCAACCTTGTGTTGCAACAGACTCGGATGGAGTTCAATCCAGGTGATTGACTCGATGGGATCTTTGTCGCATATCCCGATACTGTGTCAGTCTTCGGACATGAGTCGAGGGTTTGTTTGTCAAGCCCCGGCACAGTATCAGTCTTCGGACATGAGTCGGGGATATTGCATGAGACAAGATCTAGATGAACGAGACGAGAAATGAGAAAGTCAAATATGAAAGAAAGAAAGTACGAAATGAACGAAAGTTAACGAACGTAATGAAAGCTAGAGAACGAATGAATAAAAGAAAAGAACGAAAGGAACATAATGATAACGTATGAATGGGATCCTTGTCACTCGACCTCAGTAATCATGGCTGTGTGCTATGAAGTGGGTAAAGTGTGACCGGATCCAGATAGAAGTAAAAGATAGAGAATGCATGAAAGTTGAAGATAGATAATGAACGAATGACAGACAGAGAACGAATGAAAGTAAAGTTAAAGAATGAATGAGCAAAGAAAGATAATAATGAAATTATCTATGTGTGCGTATGTGGTGTGATCGCCTGTAAGTAAAGAGACAGTTTTAAAGGAAAGAAAAGTATGTTTTTAGTATAAAACTAGAACTCACTCAGCAACGCAGACTTTGATGTGTTTCCAGTTGGCAGGTAAGGTTGCTGAGGATGGCACGAGGCGGCTACTCAACTCTTTTGGGATGGCATTCCTTTGTTAAATGTTTTTTTTTGCAATAAATTATGTTGCATGCATTTATAAAACAAAATGGTGTTTGTAAAGGATTCGGATAAACGGGATTACTTAAGGGATCCTCTTAAAAGAAAGATGATGTTTTTAATGATCCGCTGCAATGATCGTAATGTAATGTAATCTTATGAAATGACATGTTTTTAGTTATTAATGAAAGTTTTAAATTCCGCTGCAAACTAAATGTACGTTTGAAATGTTTTAGTGCGATGAATGACCAGCCGTGAGGTGCCCGGGAACGGGGGCCTTACATTAACTCTTTTAATTAAGTTCCACTTCTCTTCATCATTAATCTTTCACTTCTTTAATGATAATACTTTACGTTACAGTTATAAACATACCATGTAAAGTTACATAATATAATGTAATAATAATAATAAATATAATAATAATAATGATAAGAGTCATAATAACAATCATGCATAATCATGCAAATGAGCATTTATTAAACCCTAGTCAATAATAGTCAAAACCCTAACTGCACAGACTCCCACGAAAATTCTACAACGAATTCTAAGTGTTGGGCGCACCAACACTATTTGGGCGCATGAGCCCTGTCTGGGTGCATTTCAACTATGCGGGTGTCTCATCAAAACACTTAACAGTTTAACACTTAGGCGCATGAGATCACTTGGGCGAATGGGAGGTCCAGGCGTATGGGCACTATTGGGGCTCATGAGCCCCAACACTTAGGCTCCTGGTCAAAAATCATGGGCGCATGAACCACTGTTCAGGCGCATGAACTACACTTAGAAATTTTCTAAGAAAATTTCAGGCGCATGAAGTACTATTTAGGCGTATGAGCCTACACTTGGTATTTCTAAGGCAATTTCTTAGGCGTATGAGCCCTATTTGACCACATCACCTTACTTAAAAACTTTTCTAAGGCAATTACTAGGCGCATGAGCCCTATTTGAGCACATCACCTTACTTAAAAACTTTTCTAAGGCAATTACTAGGCGCATGAGCCCTATTTGAGCACATCACCTTACTTAAAAACTTTTCTAAGGCAATTACTAGGCGCATGAGCCCTATTTGAGCACATCACCTTACTTAAAAACTCTTCTAAGGCAATTACTAGGCGCATGAACCCTATTTGAGCACATCACCTTACTTAAAAACTTTTCTAAGGCAATTACTAGGCGCATGAGCCCTGTTTGGGCGCATGTGTACCTACTTACATGTTTTTAAGTTGTTTTCCAGACCCAAACATTACTATAACCTGTTCTACTTGTTACATCCATTCTAAACCTCAAACAAGCACTTACAACCATAAAACATCAACATATACGCATAAAACATACGGGCGTACATACATAATAATTATAAAACCATTTTTAATACATTTTCAGCCCCAAAAAGAGTTAAAACATGTAAAAACACGGGGTCTAGAACTCACTTGGTGCAACTTTGGGTGTTTCTTCCTTCTGACCTGAACGCGTATGAGCTTAAACACCTAGAACCCACCAAACGCACCCACACGAACACACACACAAACACATAAGCACATAACCGAGGCTAATTCTAGCCAAGAACAACTTAAAACACTAATTCTTACCTTAAATCCGGTTTCTTCTTGTTCTTCTTCAAAGTCCGAGAGCTTCTGTTCTTTCTCTTTCTAAAACCGGTTGCAAAAAGGTGATGTGAAGTTATGTATGGGCGGCCATGCCCTTTTGTACAATATATAATATATTACTTTGTACTTTGACATATTTAACCCCTACACTTGGGTTAAATTTGCATTTCGTTCTTTTATTCTTCATTTCTTATCTTTCTTTTAAAAGAATAACAGGGTGTTACACTAAACAAGTATGCTTGTTGAAAAGGTCGTTGTATGGGTTGAAACAGTCTCCCAGGTAATGGTATTTCAGATTTGATGGGTGTATGATTTCCTATGGGTTTAACAGGAGTGAATATGACTCTTGTGTGTACTTTAAGGAGTATAAGCCTGGTGAGTTTGTGTATCTTCTATTATATGTAGATGATATGTTGGTTTCTTGTAAAGAGAAGTGTCAAATAGACGAAGTGAAACCTTTGTTAATGGCTGAATTTGACATAAAGCAACTGGGAGAAGCCAAGAGAATTTTGGGTATGGAGATCTCTAGAGACAGATAGAATGAGGTTGTAAAGTTGTCACAAACATCTTACTTGTTGAAGATCTTAAAGAGTTTTTCCATGGATAAAAGTAAAGTTGTTATAACTCCATTATGTATGCATTTTAAACTGTCAAGTCTAGATTCTCCTAAGAATGCTGCAGAGGAGCAGGCTATGCTGAATATCCCCTATGCCAATGCTGTTGGTAATCTCATGTACCTGATGGTGTGTACCAGACCTGATATTAGCTATGCAATTAGTGTAGTAAGTAGATTTCTTAGTAATCCTGGAAAGCCGCACTAGGAAGTTGTTAAATGGATTCTAAGATATCTAAATGGCACTAGGGAATTAGGGCTGGTGTTTGGTTTGAACTCAGACTTGGGGTCTACTATAGATGGTTTTGTAGACTCAAACTTTGCAAAAGATATTGATAAAGGTAGGTCAATTACTGGGTATGTGTTTAAGGTCCTTAGTGGCACAGTCAGTGGGAAGGCAAGTTTGCAACATTTGGTAGCTCTATCTACTACTGAGGCAGAGTACATTGCCTTGACTGGGGATGTGAAAGAATGTATTTAGTTAAAAGGGTTTATGTCAGAAATGGGTTTGCTGATGTTGGTGCGATGGTGCATTATGACAATATGGGAGCAATTCAGTTGTCTAAGCATCAAGTGTTTCATGAAAGGTCAAAGCATATTAATGTACGGTTGCATTGGATTCGGGAGGTATTGATCTCAAAGGCTGTTGAAGTAGTATATGTTGATACCGGTCAAAATGCAGCTGACATGTTAACCAAGTCATTACTGGGTTCAAAGTTTGAACATAGCTTGGTTAAGCTTCATATTGCTTAAGTTCATATTACATGTTTTTTTCTAAGCATGGATCATCAAGGTGGAGATTGTTGTGAGGTGGTGATGCCATGCGGCTGTTATGTGTATTAGTGTGTTTTCTCAAATTCTAGTTGACATTTATTGTGAGGGACTCATTGTATAATATTGCATTAGTGTAAGGGGGTTGATTAGAATTAGTGAATCTAGTTAGTTAAGTTTCTTAGTTAGTTGATTAGTATAAGAAGAAGTTCATCATCTGTATCTTCATCATCTTCTTCCAATTCTCTTGCAGTCTTAATTCACATAGTAAAATTCTTTTTGATCTTGTTACTACCTTTGTTTGTAATCTTGAATTCCGTTAACAAACACCTAACATGCAAAACAAACAAACCCAAAAACTAAGAAATCGAATACAAGGACAGACGAAGAAACCTTCGAAAACCAGATAAAACAACTATGACGCCGAAGTTGACCAACACCCAAGTGATGGAATTGAATGTTGTAAGTACTTTACACAAAATGCATCGACATGAGACATCCAAATTCAACGAGCATGAGAGAAAGAAACAACCCAAAATAAACGAACTCACCCAGTCATTGAAGTGTACCTGATAAAATAGTAAGAGAAATGACAATGGTGGGTGAGGTATGTGGCCTTAAGTGCGTTTAGATAGTTGTACATATGCTTTAGAAACCTATAACTGACAAGGAAGCTAACATCAATAAGAAGAAACATTGTCCCTTATAATATGAGTTGTAAACTTAGCTTTGAATCTTACAAATCACTATACATCAGGCTATAGTTTGTAAAGTTATATAATTTAATAACTAGACTAAAGACCCGTACAATACACGGGTTCAATATTTAATAATTATTTTTGATTAAAAAGGTTCGTAAGTCATAATATTATTATTAATACTTTGTATATTGATTTTTATGTTTATTTTTTAAAATCAATTATATCTAATATTAGTAGCTTTTATGTATCAATGTTTATAAGTCTAAATGAAACGAAGTGAACTTATCCATAAGAACTTTAAGTGATAAACAAATTATATTAAACATGAGAACATCCATAAACATCCAAAAACTTCTTTGTATACAAAATTTGTTGTTCTATTTGTAAGTTTACCATCATTGTTTAATATTAATAATTTTAATTCATGTCTGCTTGTAACTTGAGATAATACAACATAGAGCTTGAATCGATTTCAGGGACCAAACATGCAATGATTACATAAAATTTTGGACTATCTTTTCAATTTTTCAAGTTTGGAGACCGAACTTGCAATTTGATTAATCACATGGACCATTTATGTAATTTTCTATTTTTGTTGACCAAAAACATAAATCAGTTTCATGCTTATCTTAATTAAAACTAAATCAAAGTTCATGCTTTCATAAGTCAAATTGATGTGAAAAAACAAAATACTAAAGTTTATATTGAAATCAAAATCTTGAATCGTACGAACCGCTGCTACTGTTACAATCGAGATTTGTATATATGAGCATTGAATTAAGACTTTACAGAAAAGTTTATGTGATTTAAAGGTGGGGGTGTGGATGAGATTAAATAGACCAATGAATGGGTAAAAAGATCGATGAGTTGAACTTAAAACATAATGTGATTTGGGATAAATCGAAACCATAATATGCTTGTAAATTGAAATGAATATGAAATAACTCATCTTTCCATTTGAAAATCGATATCATGATTTGGGGAAATTGAAAAGGAAACCAAAATTGATTATTTGAGACATTTGATTTGATAAAATATCTAAAATCGTTTCGAAATAAAAGACGTGTATGAGGTTTCTTCTCATTTGCATAGGACGAGTGAATTAGGGAAACTATAATTGCTTGTTTGAATAATCAAGAATCCAACACATTTCAATTCATAATTTTAATATAATACAACCTGTAAAAACTCATTATATTACCTATTTGATAATGATAAAGTCAACTTGTTCTTTAATAGAAAAAACAGTCAACTATAACTTACAAGGTATTATTTTGGAATCATCACAAATACCCGTTGTAATAAGTTTTTCTTAAAGAAAGGTTGGTAGAAATATAATACAACAAATTGAGCGTTTTAAAAAATATTTATCAAACTGGTTTTTTAGTGTAAAGTTAAATTTTCTTATTCATAATATGGTTAGATAAAAGTACTTCTATTTTTAATAATGTTATATACGTAAAGTTAAAATGATAAAGTTTTAATAAAATAAAAACCAATTTAGAATATGTCATGATTTTGAAAAATATTTTATAGTTCTTTTTATGAAGTTTTTTTAAAACATTTTAAATAACGTTTTCTCATATAAAAATATTAATACTCGTTAATCAGTATATTTTTAATGTCTATTTATAGAATACGTATTCTTTTATAAAAAAGATCTTTTTATGAAATTAAATAGTTTATGTAATTTTTTTAAAATAACGATATATATTATTTAAATGTTTTAAACATAAAATTATATATAGTAATAACAATTTATATAAGTATATACATAAAAGAAAAAATAAATATCAAATACATGCAACACTAATTCGTTTTGCGAGTCGGCTCGATCTCGACATTAAAGCTTGGGCTCAAAACTATTTATTAAATAAGTCATAAAATGAGTTTGAGCTTGTTTATGCTCAACTTAGTTAGAGTTTTTAGCGAGTCGGTCACAAGTGACTTACAAGACGACGTGACTAGTTTCTCCCCTAATTGTTATTGGGAGTCTATTAACAACATACATGCCCTTGGTAATTGATGACTACATTTATAGTTCGTAAAATAAAATAAAACAAACCATTAACTTTTTTTGTTTCTTCATGATATTTATATAAAACATTTAAAAAAGTGTTTTGTTGTTAAAAATAGTTTTTCTTATTACATCTTAAGCTACTTAAAAATATTTTTAAGAAATACATATTTTTGAAAAGAATAAAAAAACAAATGTGCTTATTTTTGTGTGAAATTGAAATAAATTATAGTGAAAAGAATTCAACTATTCTATGTGAAGAGATTATTTAAAATTAAATCTGAGTGAATTAAATAAACAAAAATAACTTTTAAAATCTTTATATTTTTAATTTCGACATATGAACCAAATGGTTTGACAATTTTAACCTTTGTACTTGACTCTGAATGAAATAAATTTAACCAATAGTATTACGGTGAGAAAAAAACACTTCCTTAAACACATATTTTGGTAAATAAATTTTCTATATATAATATTTAAACAAAAAAACTTACTTTGTAATTATAGCAGTAATTGATTTTGTTCAAATTAGGATTGAATTAAGAAAAAACTAAATAAAACGGATGCCACAGATATGTAATTTTTAACTTAATTAATTGTATTTGGAAAAAGATTTTAACATGAAATATGATTTTAACTGGAAAAAAAAGCTAAGAGGTGCTCTAAAAAGATGACACATGACACCTAAGTTATTTCTTTATTTTATAGTATAAATATAGATATAGATATAGATATAGATATAGATATAGATATAGATATAGATATAGATATAGATATAGTTGTATATATATATAGATAAGTATATATAATAATGGTTTGATTTTGTTTTTTAACAACTAAAAACCATTTATGATGATTTGTTTTATGTTTTTACTTAAAAACCAGAGTAAATTACACTTTTCGTCCTTTATATATATCAAATTTTAGGTTTCGTCCTTAAATTAAGGAGATTACAGTAAACGTCTTTAATGATTAAATTTTGTAACAGTTTACATCATTTCCTCTAACGGACGTTAATTTTGTTCGTTAAGTCAGGTCATGTGCATTGCATGTGAGGGTAGTTTAGTTATTTTACCACCCTTATTAATTAAAAGTAGAATATATGATTTATTAAACCCCAACCCACCCCACCCTTAACACACACTTAAGGGGTGTTTGTTTTTTCCAAAAACGTGTGCATGACCTTTATGTTTGTGTCGCGCAGACCACGCGCAGATATAAGACTCTGCAGTGCGTTTGTTTTTTCAAAGACATTTCATTAAAAAAACGTCTGCACGACGTCTTCTTGGTGCAGACATGGTCTTCTCACTTCTACAATCTTTAAACCTCTTATCTTCACAACAAACACCATCCCCAGTACCGCTACCGCCCAGTACCACTACCGTCGGCACACCACCATCGCATCCAACGTTGCCACACCACCACAACTACATCTAACATTCCCACACCACCACTTCACCATCGTCGCAGTGGACCTCCAACAACGACGTTGTCCACTGGTCTAATGGACCTCCGACACCGTCATAATCATCACCGTCACCATCGACATCTTCAACTGATTCACCTTCATTCTAACTAGAGGATGGTGGTGCAGTGATGGTGTCATTCTCGTTGTTCTCACGGGGAACCCCGTTCTCCAAAAGGTGGTGCCATTCTCGCTGAAGATTTGGGCTCACGACAATGGAGATGATGGATGAAGACAGTGATGATGGATGAAGATGATGGATGAAGACAAAGATGATGGATGAGAAGATGATGGATGAAGATGATGGATGAAGACTGATGATGGATGAAGACGAAAATGAAGAAACTGATTGGGAAAGTGGAGGTTGGGAAGGGTGGGGTTTGGTTTATAACAACAACCACAACGACGACGACGTCGACGACGACGACGACGACGACGAAGACGACGACGACGACGACAACGATGACCACAACAACAACAATTATCATTATTATTATTACAGATATTAAAAAAACAAACAGTCTTTTTTTAAGACTGCAGACGTTTGATCCACTTCTTCTTTTACAGATGTCTGCAAATGTGGTCCGTAGACTATAACCATTTTGCTACAGAAAAAAAACAGCACCTTATACATATTCTTTCTACTCCCCCCTCTCTATACTCTCTCTAAACTTGAAACACCTCCCATCGGCCACCCCCACTAGCCACCGCCATCATCGCCCACAACCACTCCTGACAGTCGCTCGTCCACCGTCACCGACCACTGCCACGCGCACTGCCACTCCTCCGCCATGGTGAATCGGAGTGAGTATATAGTGGAAGAGGAAGTTCGTGATGGAGATGATGAGATCTACAAAGACCACCACATCATAGGAGTTGTAGATCTATAAAAACCATTGCTTCAAAAGCTGTCACCCATAAATGTTGATCGTCAGAGTTGCAGGGTATCACTCAGATGAAGAAGGCAATGGTAAGTGGTTGAATCAGTGTTGATGGTGGTTTTATGGTGCAGTGGTGGTGGTTTTATGATGTAAAAGGTGGTTTTAATGGTGGTTTTTATGATGGTTTTAGTGCTTGTTTATGGTAACAACATATTCGAAATGAAATGGCTTGGTCTACTTGCAAAGGCTATACACAAGCAAAAATGGAGCATAGACTTCGTAATTTCTAGATTGTGTTTCAAGATAGAAAACAAGATGAAGACTGAAGACAATCATTTAATTTTAAGTGGTGACATTTTGTGGAGAGAGAGAGAGAGAGTAAAGAGAGAGATAGAGATATAGAGTTGAGGTTGGGTTTGGGTGGAATGAGGCGAGATAATTTAATTAATATTTTACTTTTAATTAATAAGGGTAAAATGACCAAAATACGCTTGCATGCAACGCACATGATCTAATTTAATGGACAAAATTAACGTTCATTAAAGAAAGAACATAAACTGTTATGAAATTTAATTATTAAAAATATTTATTATAATTTATTTAGTTTAAAAACAAAATATAAAATTTATTTAGTATAAACCTAAAGGAAGAAAAATATATCTTAGAGGTTGTTTGGCAGCCTCTTAATCAGCCTCTTAATGGTTCAGATGTCTGAATGGTTCAACACTTAATGATTCAGACTGTTTGTTTCACGAGCAACTATCTGAATGGTTAAGACATTTGCCTCTGAATGGTTAAGCATTATACTAATGCTGAATGATTAAGAGGTCTAATGCTGAATGGTTAAGACCTTTTATCTAAATTGGTCAAACATTTGTCATTGAATAGTTAACCGATATACAAGCTCTTAATGGTTCAGACCTCTTAATGATTCAGCACTTAATGGTTCAGACCTCTTATTGGTTCAGCACTTAATCATTCAGATATTATCAAACAGCCCCTTACTCTAAAACCATTATAACCATAACTTATACTGTTGAAATTGAAAATAAGATTATATTACATGGGGGCCACCAAATAAATAGAAGAATTTTAGGGTTTTACTTATTCTAGATGTTGTTGTATCTAAAATCCTCCACCGCCGGCAACCTCACCTCCTCTCTCTCTCTCTCTGCATTCGTTCATAATCTCTTTCTTCTGATATCGAAGCTTCACACAGGTAGCCAACAACGAAGATGAAGAATCAAGAAAAGAAACTGAAGGAAAAGGATTCGAATCCGACAGAGAAACAACTTCCGAGTGATTCTGATGACGGTAGTGTCAAAAGTCCTGTGGTTTCTGATGACAATTACGAGGTATGTTCGTCTTATGATTTCCAGCACTTCAAGTTCATAATAACTAGAATTGGTAGTTCTAAAAGATTAAATTGGTGTTTGAAAGTTTAATTGTTTTACAAGAGTTGTATTTTGAGTCTCTCTTTGTTGTGTCTGTTGACATTGTTGTTTGTATGGTTTTTAGAGCTTCTCTGAGGGTGATGACTCTTCAAGGGATTCAGATTCAGAATTAGAGTCAGGATCAGGCTCTGAAGAGAGTGAATTCTCAGAAGATGAGGTACATGGTAATTACCTATTAGTGAATTGGAAAAAGATCATTTTATGCTTTTTTTCATTTCAAATCGGCCAATATCAGTTACCTCAAGGTTGGCACAGATGTATTTCTTTTCTTCTCACAATGATAAATTTGACAGTTTAGAAAATTTGTAGGCTTTTTTAAAGAAAGTTTATAGTACCTAATTTTATAAATGTTATATTTAGTTGTCTCTATTGTTATAATACCAGGATGGGGAGAACCCAAACAATGAAGGTGGATTGAGTGATGGAGTTGATAATCTTGATTATGGAGATCAAAGTGGAAGTGATGATTCGTGTGAAGTGGTAGACCAGAGTGATTCATCAGAAGATGAGGTGTGTTATACTATTATTATACATTTATATGGATATATTTTTAGTTTCAGCTCGTACTTTGCTAGACCGATGCAAAGTGTGGCGATTTGTGAGCTAAGACTTCTCTGTTCACAGGGAATTTGCTTATATGGTTATTGTTGATACATCTTTTGTTTAGGTTGCCCCTCGTAACACCATTGGGGATGTTCCTTTAGAGTGGTATAAAGATGAAGAACATATTGGATATGATATTGCTGGAAAGAAAATCAAGAAGAAGGAGAGACTGGATAAACTGGATTCATTTCTAGCCAGAACTGATGATGCAAATAGTTGGTGGGTTGGAGAAATATTTTCACTGAACTTTTAACTTTTTACTAAAAAAATCTGTTTGCTTGGACTTTTAACCTAGAAAGTTTATAGCCTAAACATAATAAGGGAATATGAAATAACCAAGTTACATACAACCCCTGTTGTCAATAGCGGCTATAGCGACCGATACGGCGCTACTAGCGTATAGACAAGGTGTCGCTATTTGTGTTTTGCGACCCAATAGCGACCAGTAGTGATTTTTTTTTTATTTTATTTTTTATAGCTATAAAATCAACCAAAATAGACTATTTTTAATTCGGTGATGTTTGCTTAAATTTTCTGCTACTTTATTACTAAACATGTTTATTTATTGAATGTAAAACATTTCTTAAAGTATCTACTACCTTATTGCTAAACATGAAATAGCGGACACTATTTACCACTATTCGCCAAGTAGCATTTATGTGGCTTGTCGTTATTTACCTCTATTCGCTATTGAAAACTATGCATACAACTAAGGATTAATATTAGGTGAGTAAGTTGTTGTTTGTTTCTGAAGAGGTAAAACGTCTGCAGTCTGCAAACCACATCTGCAGACATCTGTAGGAGAAGAGGTGGACCAAACCTCTGCAGCCTGTATTAAGAAGACTGTTTGTTTTGTAACGTCTGCAGACTGCTGAAATAAACTGAAATTAATAAAAAGTTAAAATAAACAGAAATTTAAATAAACTGTCACAATAAACTAAAATTAAAATAAATTGTTAAAAAAGTTATACAATGCTGAATTAATATAAATTAAACCACAACAACATTTTTTAGATCATTCAACCTTGTATTTCAACCTCATACGTTTTTTAGAAATTTAAATAAACTGTCACAATAAACTGTTTGTTTTTTCACACGTTTTAGTAAAAATCACCTTGTATTTCAACCTCTTACGTATATATAAATCAATATACTTGTAAAACACATATCACTCTTGCTAACACAATCACGAGTAACATCCAAACATCCAAACATCCAATTACATTCCTTATTCATAACAACTTGCATTATTGATGATACACAATCTTCAGATATCAAAACCAAAGCCAAATGAGAGCAACACCAACACCAAAATGGCAACACCACCTACAACAATGTCACGATAAAAAACCATGAGAACCTCCATAATTTCCACAAGTACTTTGAACAGTAGCCGAGCCACTTGCGCACACACCCAAGCCATCGTCCCCGATGACCCCAACCCACTCACATTCTCTAGATCTGAACACAATAACAACCGCAAACACTTCAAATAAAACCTCCAAATCTTATCATCATTTCGATCTCCATCACCATTATCTTCATCTTTTGTTAGATCGTCTGTACCTCCACCTCCTCTATTTCTGTTTGATGCTTCTGATTTGAATCGATTAGGGTTTTTGATCTTCAATTTGAGGTTTAAATGGAGGGACTGTGTGTTTTGATCGGCGACGGGGGGAGTGGCGACGGGGGGAGTGGCGACGGGGGAGTGGCGACGGGGGGAGTGGCGACGGGTGAGTGGCGACAGTGGAGTGGTGACGGGGGGAGTGGCGACGGGAGCAGAGAAGTAAAAATCAGGGAATGGAGGTGGGGTGTGGGTATTTGGGGGAAGAGTAGTTTAGGGTTGAAATGTAAAGAAGAGGTGAGAAGATGTGGGAAGACATTAGTCCACCTCTTCTTTAAGAAGAGGTCACGCAGACGTTAATGAAACGTCTTCAAAAAAACAAACACTCTGCAGACCAGAAACATCTGCCCGCCTCTTTTTGACACAGACAAAACAGCTTTAGAAGCTCTTTTTCAAAAAAACAAACACCACCTAAATAACTTTGCTTGCAAAGGATTGATGCTTTTGAATGATTATTTGCCTTGTTGGTTCTAAGTTGCAGAATTTTTTATTTTTAGGCGCAAGATCTTTGATGACATTGAAGATGAGGAAGTAGAACTTACTAAAGAAGAAACTAAGCTTATTCGTAGATTGTTGAAAGGAAAAGAACCACATGCTGATTTTGATCCACACGCTGTTAGTGCTCTTTTTGTTATTTTTATGTCGAATTGCAGTGGCATATGTATAGCAGGACGTATACCTTTTTCATTGATTAATGGCCTATTATTGTGATATTTTGCCATTTCTACAGCCCTATGTTGATTGGTTCGCCTGGGATGGTGCTAAGCATCCACTCTCAAATGCCCCAGAACCCAAAAGACGGTTTATTCCTTCAAAATGGGAAGCCAAAAAGGTAAATATCTCCAGGTTTTGCTGCTTCTTGACATCTTTTTGCATGAGATAATTATATATTTCAAAGCTTCATAGGCGAAACTTAAATAAAAAACTATTATAATGTCACTTAAATATTACAAGCTATGGTAGTTTCAGTTAAAAAGAAGCTGCTTAGCTTATTGCTGTTTTGTCATCAGGTTGTTAAGTATATTAGGGCAATTAGAAAGGGGCTGATTAAGTTTGACAAGCCAAAAGAACAACCCCGCTTTTATAACCTATGGAGTGATGAAACTGAAAAATCAGGGCATGGATTATCATATATACCTACACCCAAACCTAAATTACCAGGTCTGTAACACCCGTAATTCTTATTAAAGGAATAAAAAAATAAAAGAGAAAAAAAAAGAGAAAAGGAAGTCAACCCCAAAGTTGAGGGACCAAAGGTGTAAAATGATAAAAATCTTACAAAGTTGGTAAAAAGTTGGTGTAAAAAGGCAGTGTGGTGGCCCATACTCACTGCACAATATCTTTGTTCGATTTTTAGAGAGAGAAAGAAGGCAGAAGCTTCGGGTTTGAGAAGGAAATTCAAGCAAAATTCGAATTCAAGGTAAGAATTCGTGAAGTTTAGTTGTTCTTGGCTAACCTTAGCCTCGGTTATATGCTTACATGTGTTTGTATGTGTTCAAGAGTGTGTTTAGAAGGCTTCTAAGTGTTGGAATCGTTTGAAGAAGCTCGGGTGAAGAGTGTTAAGATTGGAAGCAGCAAAGGTGAGTTCTAGACCCCGTGTTTCACATGTTTTTACAAACTTTTGGGGCTGGAAATACATATAAAAATGTTTTACACTTATTTTGAATGTTGCCCGTATGTGCATGCGTATGTATGTTAGTGATTTATGCTATGATTCATGCTTGGTATAGTATGTACATGTTTAGAACTAAGTATTATGCTGTTTGGGGACTAGAATACGACTTAGAAACATGAATAGGCTGCTAATACGACTAATAAGACCAAATAGTGGTCGTATGACCATCAAGAAATTTTCTAAGTGTGGGGTTATACGACTGAATAGTGGTCGTATGACCATTAGAAATATTCTAAGTGTGGGGTCATATGACTGAACAGTGGTCGCATGACCACTGGAAATTTTCTAAGTATGGGATCTTATGACTAAACAGTGGTCGTAAGACCCTTGGAAATGTTCTAAGTATGGGGTAATATGACTAAACAGTGGTCGTATGACCATTAGAAATTTCCCAAGTACGGGGAATGATACGACCGAACGGTGGTCGTATGACCTGTAAAAATTTCCTAAGTCTGGGGATGATACGACTGAACAGTGGTCGTATGACCTAGGAAAATTTTCTAAGTTTAAGGTGAAACGACTGAGAAGGTGATACGACTGAGCAGGGCTCATACGACTGAGCAGTGCTCATACGACTGAACACTTAGAATTTTTTTTCAGAAATTTTCTGGAAAGCTGATTTATGGGATTTTGACCAGAGTTGACTAGGGTTAATAAATGATGATGTTTTATGAATGTAATGATGATAATTGATTTAACCCTTCTTATTGTTACTGATTTTATTATCAGTATTTTATTATCGTTAACAATATTATTATTATATTGTTAAGTATGAAAAAGGCATGATAAGGAATGTTTAAGGATTTAACGAAGAGCATAATCATTAATAAGTAAAATATTAATGATAAAGAGAAATGGAACGTAAAGTGAAAGATAATGAAAAAGGAACACGATGAATGAATGCATGCATTAATAAATGAACGAATGAACGTGAGAAAGGCTTGCAAGCAAATGAATGGAGGTGCACACCCCTGGCAGGTGTTAGCTCAAC
Organism: Flaveria linearis; assembly: GCA_024085815.1. Lineage (NCBI taxonomy): Eukaryota > Viridiplantae > Streptophyta > Magnoliopsida > Asterales > Asteraceae > Flaveria > Flaveria linearis. The sequence goes on from CM044001.1 coordinate 19,859,419, forward strand.
TGTGATGCGGGTTAGCTACCCCGGAGGATGCACACAGGGTCAATCCTCGAGATTGGCATAGAGGTGAGCGACTCGGTGTCGCAACAGACTCACAGGATGTAGGTCATTCTTTGTGACCGACTTAGAGGTGAGCGACTCGGTGTCGCAACAGACTCACAGGATGTAGGTCAATCTTTGTGATCGACTTAGAGGTGAGTGACTTGGTGTCACAACAGACTCACAGTATGTAGGTCAATCCTCGAGATTGGCTTAGAGGTGAGTGACTTGGTGTCGCAACAGACTCACAGCTTAAGTAAAGATTAATGAATGAAAGTACGAAAGAATGTAATGAACGCATGAATGAAAGAAATGATCGTACGTATGCAATGAATGTATGAATGAAATGAATGTATGAACGTATGTAATGCATGAATGAATGAAAGTAAGATACGTACGAATGGAAGAACTAATATGAAAGAAAGAATATGAATGTAAACGATGAACGGCACACGAATGAAAGTTAACGAATGAACGACGAAGATAATAATAATATTATCTGTGTACGTACTTGTGTGACCGCATATAAGTAAAGAAAGGGTTTTTCCTTGAAATGAAAAGTAAAAGTATTTTAATCTACAAAACTAGAACTCACTCAGCAACGCTGACTTTTATGTATTTTCCAGTTGGCAGGTAACAGGTTGCTGAGGATGGCACACGGGGATGGCCTACTTGACGGGCAAGACTGACATCCAAATTATATTTTGACGATACTGTTGTTTTGTAATTCATTCGACTAATTGTTTTGTGACTTAGAAACTAGAATGTATTGCTTAAAAACAGTTTTTATAATGAATGGATGGTTTTTGTTAAAATTAATTCCGCTGCTTTGATTTATAATATATGAATGTTTATGCTGTGAATGACCGACTGTGAGGTGCCCGGGATCGGGGCCTTACAAGTTGGTATCAGAGCAAAAGTTTAAGTAAAATGGGTAAATTTTCAAAATAAACCTTAACTTAAACTGAGAATGGGACGGAAAGAGGGATGTCAGCCCGAGTAGCCATGTGCCATCAGGTATTATTTTTCTTAAGAGTTAATCAGTATTATGTGCGTATGCTATGTGACTTATGTGTTCTTAGTAGATTTAGATGCTGATGTAGTCAGGATGGGAAGTGCTTGGGGTGTGAAGAGTAAAGTAAGTGGCTAATCACAACTGGCCACTGTAATTAGGGACTTACTATACTTGAAATAAACTGAGCTATTTCCTTGAATGACTGTTTTAGTGTTTGAATCTTATAGCGCATAGGAAAATGGCTGGGAAGAAACCTTCTAAGGCTGCTAGAGGTAGAGGTCGTCCGCGTACGACTAGGAGCAGTGCTAAAGCTCCTAAGACGACTCCTGTGAACCCCGAGGTTCCTGACCGGAATGAAGAAACTGAGAATGCTAGCCTGAATGCCTCAGCTAGGGAGGCGATTGCTGATGAGGTACACCAAGTCCTACAGGCAGTTATGCCCTCGGTAGTGACCGATGTTATTCGAGCTATAAGGAACGAGGAAAGGAAGGAGAAGGAGGACAGGAGAGGGTCGACTGGAAAGGAAAGCAAGGGAGAAGAGGGACGACCGGATCCTGAGATAGTAGTATCTGATGAGGAAGGGGATGATGTAGTAGGGGTGTCGACTAAGGGGTGCAGTTACGGGGCATTTCAGAGGTGCAAGCCCCCGACTTTCGATGGCAATGGCACTGCTACAACCGCTCAACGATGGATAAGGGAGATGGAAGCGGTAATCGAGATCAGCGAGTGCCGTGAGGATCAGAAGGTGAAGTTTTCCACCCACTCCTTTACTGACTCAGCACTATGCTGGTGGGACAACATTGTCCAAGCTGAGGGTTCCAGGGCCATCGGGAAAATGAAGTGGTCCGAGTTGAAGAAGCTAGTAATTGAGGAATTCTGTCCTCACAGAGAACTTGATAAGGTCGAGGGGGAGTTCCTACAACTCGAGGCGGGAACCATGACACACCAGCAATACACTACCAAATTCAATGAAATGGTGAGGCTGGTGCCGGATCAAGTGACACCGGTATCCCGAAAGATTAACCGGTACATTCAGGGACTGCCAGCTGATATCCGCAGACACTTGATTACTGCCCGACCAAGCACCTTTAGGTTGGCAGTAGACTTAGCTGGGAGGCTTTATGACGAGAGGGAAGTGATGGTGGTGGAGGCAAAGAAAGCCGGTGGTGCTAACCGGAACTGGAATGGGAAACGGTTCGGGCGTGGTGGCTTTACCCCGAATAACAAAAGGGCGAGAAGGGATGACCGTAGGGTGGGGTCATCAAGCTCGGGACCCAAAAGATGTGACAAGTGTGGTAAGGAGCATGGCGGTGAATGTAAATGGGGGTTAAATGTCTGTTTCAGGTGTGGGAAATCCGGTCATATGGCTAGAGACTGTAAGGCTGCAAGGTGTTTCAACTGCGGCGAAGTGGGGCATATGAGTAAGGATTGCAAGAAGTCGAGGGCCGAGAGTTCCGGGGGAAAGAAGGTGGCCGGGACTGAGGGGCAGAAGACGAGTGCCAGAGCTTTCACCATGACCAGAGAGGAGGCTAGGACGGACCCCGATGTTGTGTCAGGTACGTTTCTAGTAAATCAAACTCTTGCTTCTGTGTTATTTGATTCTGGTGCTAGTAAGAGTTTCATTTCTGCTACCTTCTGTGTTAAGTTGCCTGCTAGTATTAAATGCATTGATGAGCCCTTTGATGTAGAAACTGCTATTGGTAAGTCCACTAGAGTTACTGATGTGATAGAGGACTGTACCATAGAGTTAGAAGGCCATAGGTTTGCTGCTAGATTACATGTGATGCCCCTAGGTGGATTTGATGTAATACTACGGATGGATTGGTTGGCAACCTATGAAGCGAATATCGTATGTCGAAAGAAGATGATTAGATTGACGGCATCTGACGGAAGTCTGGTGACAATATACGGTGATCGGGTAACGATGATTCCGAAGGTGATTTCGATGGCGGTGGCGGGGAAGTGCATGAGGCGTGGGTGCAACGCCTACCTATGTTATGTGAAGGATGTGGAAACGCCAACACCACAACTATCCGACGTTCCGGTTGTGTGCGAGTTTCCAGATGTGTTCCTGGAAGACTTATCGGGATTGCCACCTGACCGCGAAATTGAATTTCAAATTGACTTAATACCCGGTGCCCAACCTGTCGCCAAGGCACCGTATCGATTAGCTCCTACGGAGATGAAAGAGTTGATGGAGCAACTGCAGGAGTTGCTGGATAAGGGCTTCATTAGACCGAGTATCTCTCCTTGGGGTGCTCCGGTCTTATTCGTGAAAAAGAAGGACGGTAGCATGAGAATGTGTATCGACTACCGTGAATTGAACAAGTTGACCATAAAGAATCGGTATCCGTTACCGAGGATCGATGACTTGTTCAACCAGCTCCAGGGTGCCAGTTGGTTCTCGAGGATAGATCTTCGATCTGGCTACCATCAATTGAAGGTAAAGGAGCAGGACATTCCTAAAACAGCTTTTCATACGCGTTATGGACACTATGAGTTTCTCGTTATGTCAATTGGTCTAACTAACACGCCAGCTGCTTTTATGGATTTGATGAACCGAGTGTGTCGGCCAATGTTAGATAAATCAATGATTGTGTTCATCGATGATATCCTGATTTATTCGAGGAGCGAAGAAGAGCATGCCGGCCACATTCGGGAGGTGTTGGAAACTTTGAGAAGGGAGAAGCTGTATGCTAAGTTCTCCAAATGTGCCTTCTGGCTACGCGAGGTGCAATTTCTGGGTCACGTGGTAAATGCAGAGGGAATCATGGTGGACCCAGCAAAGGTTGAGGCTGTGATGCAATGGAAATCACCAAAGACGCCATCCGAGATTCGTAGCTTCTTGGGATTGGCGGGCTATTATAGGAGATTTATTCAAGACTTTTCAAAGATAGCCTCACCTTTGACAAAATTGACTCGTAAGGACGTAAAGTTCGTGTGGGGTCAAGAACAGGAGGATGCTTTTGAGGAATTGAAGATGAGACTGACACAAGCTCCTGTCTTGACATTGCCCGAGGGAAATGAGGACTTAGTGGTCTATTCAGATGCATCTTATTCCGGGCTAGGTTGCGTGTTGATGCAACGCGGAAGGGTGATCGCCTATGCATCTCGACAACTGAAGACCCACGAAGTCAACTATCCCACACACGATCTAGAATTAGCTGCGGTGGTTTTCGCGCTGAAGATTTGGCGGCACTACCTATACGGGACGAAGTGCACCATCTTCACGGACCACAAGAGCTTGAAGTACTTCTTCGAGCAGAAGGACCTAAACATGAGGCAGAGGCGGTGGTTGGAGCTGATAAAAGATTATGATTGCGAAATCCATTACCACCCGGGTAAAGCCAATGTGGTGGCTGATGCCCTTAGCCGAAAAGAAAGGCCTGAGCCGATCCGGGTGAAGGCTTATCAGTTAATCATGACCTCAGAAGTAATGACACAGGTTAAGGAGTTTCAAGACGAGGCTTTGAAAGAAGATCGTCTTAACTCCGAAAGGATGAGAGGTCTAGTTACGGAGTTAGGTGAGAACACTCTTGGTGTTAAGACCCGATATGGGCGAATGTGGATTCCTCGATACGGGGATCTATGGGAAAAGATCATGGATGAGGCCCATAAGACTCGATACTCCATTCACCCCGATGCTACCAAAATGTACCACGATATGAAGAAGGATTACTGGTGGCCGGGTATGAAACGTGACGTAGTGGAGTACGTGAGTAAATGCCTAACTTGCTTACAAGTAAAGGCAGAACACCAGAAGCCTTACGGGAAGATCCAACCATTGGATATACCCGAGTGGAAGTGGGAGCACATCACCATGGACTTCATCACGAAGCTACCACGTACCCCGAAAGGGTATGATGCCATATGGGTGATAGTTGACCGCTTGACAAAGAGTGCCCACTTCCTACCGATCCGCGAAACGTACTCATCTGAAAGATTGGCGGATCTGTTCATCAAGGAAATTGTAGCTCGTCATGGTGTACCGGTGTCTATTGTGTCTGATCGTGACACCCGGTTTACCTCCAAGTTTTGGAAGAGATTTCATGATGCAATGGGGACGAGGCTACACATTAGTACAGCATATCACCCTCAGACAGACGGTCAGTCTGAGAGGACGATCCAAACACTCGAAGACATGCTTCGGGCGTGCGTGATCGATTTTGGAGGAAGTTGGGATGATCACTTGCCGTTAGCGGAATTCTCGTACAACAATAGCTATCATGCCAGTATTGGCATGCCACCCTACGAGATGCTATACGGTAGGAGATGTAGGACGCCCGTATGTTGGGGAGACATTGGGCAAAAGGAGCTGGGAGGTGTTGAGGTGATTGAAGCTACGACTGAGAAATTGGAAAAGATCAAAGCCTTCATGAAGGCGGCGAAAGATAGACAAAAGTCGTATGCTGACAAGAGGCGAAGACCGATAGAGTTCAAGGTTGGTGACCGAGTCATGTTGAAGGTCTCGCCCTGGAAAGGAATCATTAGGTTCAGGAAACGAGGTAAGCTAAGCCCGAGATATATAGGACCTTTCCGAATTGTCGCACGAGTAGGAGAGGTGGCCTATCGACTTGAGCTGCCAGATGAGTTAAGTGGAATTCATCCCACATTCCATGTATCTCATCTGAGAAAGTGCTTAGCTAATGAAGACATGGTTGTACCACTGGAGGATATTGAAGTAGACGAACGGCTCAATTACGTGGAGCAACCAGTGGCAATCATTGATCGTAAGGAGAAGAGGTTAAGGAATAAAGTGGTTTCTCTTGTGCGTGTACAATGGAAGCACAGGAAAGGATCCGAGTCTACGTGGGAGACTGAGGAGGAGATGAGGCAACATTACCCACATCTGTTTGAGGAATAACAGGTTTCGGGGACGAAACCTATATAAGGGGGGTGGACTTGTAACACCCGTAATTCTTATTAAAAGGAAATAAAAGAATAAAAGAGAAAGAAAAAGGAGAAAAAGGAAGTCAACCCCAAAGTTGAGGGACCAAAGGTGTAAAATGATAAAAATCTTACAAAGTTGGTAAAAAGTTGGTGTAAAAAGGCAGTGTGGTGGCCCATACTCACTGCACAATATCTTTGTTCGATTTTTAGAGAGAGAAAGAAGGCAGAAGCTTCGGGTTTGAGAAGGAAATTCAAGCAAAATTCGAATTCAAGGTAAGAATTCGTGAAGTTTAGTTGTTCTTGGCTAACCTTAGCCTCGGTTATATGCTTACATGTGTTTGTATGTGTTCAAGAGTGTGTTTAGAAGGCTTCTAAGTGTTGGAATCGTTTGAAGAAGCTCGGGTGAAGAGTGTTAAGATTGGAAGCAGCAAAGGTGAGTTCTAGACCCCGTGTTTCACATGTTTTTACAAACTTTTGGGGCTGGAAATACATATAAAAATGTTTTACACTTATTTTGAATGTTGCCCGTATGTGCATGCGTATGTATGTTAGTGATTTATGCTATGATTCATGCTTGGTATAGTATGTACATGTTTAGAACTAAGTATTATGCTGTTTGGGGACTAGAATACGACTTAGAAACATGAATAGGCTGCTAATACGACTAATAAGACCAAATAGTGGTCGTATGACCATCAAGAAATTTTCTAAGTGTGGGGTTATATGACTGAATAGTGGTCGTATGACCATTAGAAATATTCTAAGTGTGGGGTCATATGACTGAACAGTGGTCGCATGACCACTGGAAATTTTCTAAGTATGGGATCTTATGACTAAACAGTGGTCGTAAGACCCTTGGAAATGTTCTAAGTATGGGGTAATATGACTAAACAGTGGTCGTATGACCATTAGAAATTTCCCAAGTACGGGGAATGATACGACCGAACGGTGGTCGTATGACCTGTAAAAATTTCCTAAGTCTGGGGATGATACGACTGAACAGTGGTCGTATGACCTAGGAAAATTTTCTAAGTTTAAGGTGAAACGACTGAGAAGGTGATACGACTGAGCAGGGCTCATACGACTGAGCAGTGCTCATACGACTGAACACTTAGAATTTTTTTTCAGAAATTTTCTGGAAAGCTGATTTATGGGATTTTGACCAGAGTTGACTAGGGTTAATAAATGATGATGTTTTATGAATGTAATGATGATAATTGATTTAACCCTTCTTATTGTTACTGATTTTATTATCAGTATTTTATTATCGTTAACAATATTATTATTATATTGTTAAGTATGAAAAAGGCATGATAAGGAATGTTTAAGGATTTAACGAAGAGCATAATCATTAATAAGTAAAATATTAATGATAAAGAGAAATGGAACGTAAAGTGAAAGATAATGAAAAAGGAACACGATGAATGAATGCATGCATTAATAAATGAACGAATGAACGTGAGAAAGGCTTGCAAGCAAATGAATGGAGGTGCACACCCCTGGCAGGTGTTAGCTCAACTGTGATGCGGGTTAGCTACCCCGGAGGATGCACACAGGGTCAATCCTCGAGATTGGCATAGAGGTGAGCGACTCGGTGTCGCAACAGACTCACAGGATGTAGGTCATTCTTTGTGACCGACTTAGAGGTGAGCGACTCGGTGTCGCAACAGACTCACAGGATGTAGGTCAATCTTTGTGATCGACTTAGAGGTGAGTGACTTGGTGTCACAACAGACTCACAGTATGTAGGTCAATCCTCGAGATTGGCTTAGAGGTGAGTGACTTGGTGTCGCAACAGACTCACAGCTTAAGTAAAGATTAATGAATGAAAGTACGAAAGAATGTAATGAACGCATGAATGAAAGAAATGATCGTACGTATGCAATGAATGTATGAATGAAATGAATGTATGAACGTATGTAATGCATGAATGAATGAAAGTAAGATACGTACGAATGGAAGAACTAATATGAAAGAAAGAATATGAATGTAAACGATGAACGGCACACGAATGAAAGTTAACGAATGAACGACGAAGATAATAATAATATTATCTGTGTACGTACTTGTGTGACCGCATATAAGTAAAGAAAGGGTTTTTCCTTGAAATGAAAAGTAAAAGTATTTTAATCTACAAACTAGAACTCACTCAGCAACGCTGACTTTTATGTATTTTCCAGTTGGCAGGTAACAGGTTGCTGAGGATGGCACACGGGGATGGCTACTTGACGGGCAAGACTGACATCCAAATTATGTTTTGACGATACTGTTGTTTTGTAATTCATTCGACTAATTGTTTTGTGACTTAGAAACTAGAATGTATTGCTTAACAACAGTTTTTATAATGAATGGATGGTTTTTGTTAAAACTAATTCCGATGCTTTGATTTATAATATATGAATGTTTATGCTGTGAATGACCGACTGTGAGGTGCCCGGGATCGGGGCCTTACAAGGTCCGACTTGCTATTATTTCAAACTTGTGCTAATTGATATTTATATAAACAAAATTTCTACAATTTAACTGTTTACTTGCAAGGCATGAGGAATCTTATAATCCTTCTCTGGAATACATTCCAACACAAGAAGAGATAAGTGCTTATCAGCTTATGTTTGAGGAGGACCGGCCTAAGTTCATCCCAAAGCGGTAATTGCAAATGTAATTTTAATTCTCAGATTTTTTGTTCTTGTTTTAGTTTTATACGAAGGTACTATACATATGTATCTGTCTATCTTATAGGTTCGCCTCTTTAAGAAGTGTCCCAGCTTATGAAAAGAGTGTCCGCGAAACCTTTGATCGGTTTCTGGATTTATACTTGTGCCCGAGGGCAAGAAAGAAGCGTGTAAGTGTTGCACAAGCATTTGTTAATTTGTAAAAGTAATTTACATAACTCCAAGCGACATTAACATTAGATTGGTCTAACTTATCATCATTAATATTTTAGACTAATATCGATCCTGAATCTTTGAAACCAAAGCTTCCAAGTCGCAAAGATCTTAAACCATATCCAACAACGTGTTATCTCGAGTATAAAGGCCATAAGGGTCCAGTTGTATCAATCTGTACGGACCCATCAGGGCAGCATATTGCTTCTGGTAAACATCTTTTTGTAAGGCCCCGCTCCCGGGCACCTCACAATTGGTCATTCATTGCATACAAAACATATATTTAAATAATTTATCGCAGTGGAAACATTCAAAAGATACATTTCATTTCATCATAAAAGCTTGTACAAAAGATTACATCGTTGCTGATTACAAAATACTCATAAGCGGTGACCGCTAATACAAATACATAAAAACTAAAATTTAAAGAAGATTCCTTAAGTAATCCCGTTTATCAGGATCCATAAGGAAGGTTCCTTAGGTAATCCCTTTTATGGGGATCCTCAAGGAACACTTGGCACTTGCATGCAACATAATGTGTTGCATGCATTATAAACCCGCATCCTATTGCGTGGCAGCATTATCAAAAGGAGAATGCCATCCCAAAAGAGCTGAGTAGTCACCTCATGCCATCCCCAGCAACACTACCTGCCAACTGGAAACACATAAAAAGTCAGCGTTGCTGAGTGAGTTCTAGTTTTAAACTAAACATACTTTATTTACATTATAAACCATTCCTTTCTTTCGTGTGATCATTCATCATACGTACACATAGATAATGTCTTTTATTAACTCTTTCATTCATTCATTCTTACGCATCTTTATCTTTCATTTCTTATCTAGATCCTGTCAGGCTTTACCCACTTCATAGCACTTGACTATGATTACTGTGGTCGAATGACAAGGATCCCGTTTCATCTTTGCTTGCAAATTGAATATCTTTTATACCAATACCATATGCTATACCCCGATCAGTCTTAGCTACTGGGCCGTGAATAAACAGAGCGTATGCCACAGTACTAGTAGGTAAGCGGTGGAGGTACCATGAATATGGTCAATCATTAGCGGCGACAATTATCGCCGCTAATACCCCTATTGTCGCCGCTAATGGTATTTGCGGCGACTTGTCGCCGCTAACAGGTCACCGCTAAAAGTTAGTCGCTATTGGTCAAATGTTCGCCGCTAATAGGTCGCCACTAAAGATGTCGCCGCTAATTCTATAGATGTCGCCGCTAAAAGTTGTCGTCACATTGTGGTTTTTTTAACTATTAGCGACGACATATGTCGCCGCTAATGCTTACCTTTTTTTTTAAATTTTTTTTTGTTTTTTCAAAAATCCAGTTTTCATCCAAAATAAACCTAGATTTTCTAATAACATAATCTAATAACATAAACTACAATCTAGATTACGAAATATCATACAATCAAACATAGATAATTAACCTATTCAAACATAGATTACGAAATATCATACAATCAAACATATCATACAATCAAACATAAAATAACCTATTCATCCCCCTCGTCTGAATCATCTTCTTCCTCTTGATTTGGAGTCTTTTCCGAAGCAATTAATTGTTTCATTTGTGACATAAATTGCGCATTTTGGAACAGACTTGAAATTTGCTCCTGCAAAAACAAAATATACATTTATATTTTGACAAAGTAAATGAAGCGTAAAGCAAACATACTATGTTGAACTTAACACATCCAAGTTTAAGTTATTTTGACCCGTTTAACCACAAATCATGTCCTTTTCACCCATTTTGACCCGTTTAAGCTAAACTTAGATAATTAAATTCTATTTTAGCGATTAAAAGTCATAATTAACCTAAAACAACTATGATGAACTTAACACATCCAAGTTTAAGTTATTTTAACCCGTTTAACCACAAATCATGTCCTTTTCACCCGTTTTGACCCGTTTAAGCTAAACTTAGATAATTAAATTCTATTTTAGCGATTAAAAGTCATAATTAACCTAAAACAACTATGATGAACTTAACACATTCAAGTTTAAGTTATTTTGACCCGTTTATCCGCAAATCATGTCCTTTTCAATCGTTTTGACCCGTTTAAGCTAAACTTAGATAATTAAATTCTATTTTAGCGATTAAAAGTCATAATTAACCTAAAACCAATATGATGAACTTAACACATTTAAATTTAAGTTATTTTGACCCGTTTATCCGCAAATCATGTCCTTTTCAACCGTTTTGACCCGTTTAAGCTAAACTTAGATAATTAAATTCTATTTTAGCGATTAAAAGTCATAATTAACCTAAAACAACTATGATGAACTTAACACATTTAAGTTTAAGTTATTTTGACCCGTTTATCCGCAAATCATGTTCTTTTCACCCGTTTTGACCCGTTTAAGCTAAACTTAGATAATTAAATTCTATTTTAGCGATTAAAAGTCATAATTAACCTAAAACAACTATGATGAACTTAACACATTTAAGTTTAAGTTATTTTGACCAGTTTATCCGCAAATCATGTTCTTTTCACCTGTTTTGACCCGTTTAAGCTAAACTTAGATAATTAAATTCTATTTTAGCGATTAAAAGTCATAATTAACCTAAAACAAATATGATGAACTTAACACATCCAAGTTTAAGTTATTTTGACCCGTTTAAACTCAAATCATAATTAACCTAAAACAAATATGATGAACTTAGATAAAATGATGCACTTACCTGTGTAAATGACTGAGGAGTTTGTTCGTGATCATGTACAAAAGAACTCGTCCCTGAAGATGAGAATGGTTTACGCCCAATCCCCCTAATATGTCCACGCCGTTGTCCCAACACCGACTCAAAAATATCGACTTCATTCAACGTTGATGATCCACTTTCTTGATTTTGGGTTTGACTTAGCTCATCAAATCTTTCCTTTAATTGGTTCTGTATTAATTAACAAAAATATATTAACATATTTATACATACATAAAGAACTCGTTCCTAAAGATGAAATACTTACATATTGTTGTTGTGCTATCTCGCTATCAAATGTCCCATCTTTACCAGTATGTGCATCATGAAACGTCTCCAGTCTGCTTTTATTCTATTGTTAAAAAGTATAATATATATTAAAAAATACTAATATATAATACACAAATATATAAATTTAAATCATTATATTCTTATAACAATAACTACTATATGAAGCAGTCCCCCCACGGTTTGTATATATTTGTTGTTGACGATTTGCTTTGTTTGAACTTGACACATTTCTATATGCGTCACTCATAAAATAGTCAACGGTTTGGCTCCAATTTTCATGATTCATTCCTGGTGGAGGATTCACCCTTGCTTGTTCTATATTTTCGTAGCCTCCAACTCGATCAAAATGTCTTTTTGCCACATTTTTTCGATCTCTAAATCGTTTGAGAAAGACCTAACGGATTCCACCCTCTATCTGTGCGCGCTCACGATCTCGCAATATCTCATCAAAGTCAAAGCGTCGCTACATGTAAGTTAAATAAAATAAAAGTTAGTTATGTAAAATTGAATAACAAACATATAACTTATAAAATTTTACCGCCATATGCTCTTCCAAAGCATTCTTCTGAGCATCGGAAAGATTTTCATACGAACGAACATTAAAAGGAAAATTAGCTTCCATGTATATCCCCACCTCGCGAACAAACATATCATTAAGTTCGCCAACGGGGGTATACGTGGCAGCTCTATCAAATGGAAGAGATAAAGGTCCTCCCTTTTTAGCTATCTCTTGCTGCAATTTCTTATTTTTCGCCTTGCCTCTTGTTTTACGAGAAGGCATGCCTGTAATTAGATTAAAAAATCATTAATTGCATCATATATTAATAATAATTGAATAAACATATTAATAAATTAATTATAATAACCATTACCATCTAACGCGTGACTGTCAGGACCGTCAAATGGAGGTAGTGGTGGATCCCCCGCGCCATCACCTCCATGGCTCATAACATCAGCCATAAGGTATGCGAAAACAATCCATAATGAAATCATGTCTTGAAATATAAGATTTAGAACATAATGTTAAAATAAGAAGAAAGTGTTGTAGTCAACATGAAATACAAACAAAGGTTTAGATAAATAAATACATATACAAATCCTAACAAATCATAACAATTTTTTCAATCAAAGTCACCCTCATATACTTCAGTATCTTCGTCAGACTCTTCGGTGTCATGCTCAGAATCATCCTCATCATAATCAGCCTCGTCTTCAAACACCTCCTCAGCGATGACAGTTGGCGGATTAACTTCACTTGGAGTCTTGCCTTCGGTGACATAAGTAGGCATGTTATGAAAATATTGTGTGAAGTCAATGACAAGTACGCTATTAGATGAAGAGTGGTTGTGAACAACGTCAAGATCTTCTGTCAAGTCATTGTCAACATTTTGAATGTTCTCCATGACACCATCATTAGTTGTAGGGCGATCCCAAATTTTTCGATGATTAACATTCTCGACGACCCACCGATGATTATTGTTTTGATTTCTTCGAGAAGGTTCTCGGATGTAGAACACTTGTTTAGCTTGGGAGGCAAATATGAGTTGATCGTCTTTGTCCCATTCACGTTCTGTGTTGATACTAATGATATTATTGTCGTATGAAACACCCCTTCGAGTATCAAACTATTTGCAACGAAATAGGACAGTTGAATACCCATTTGCATAATGTAATTCAATAATCTCCTCAACTTGCCCATAATATTTCTCACCATTCTCTCCCTCCACTAAAACACCGGAGTTTTGTGTTGTGCGTTGCACGTCACGATCAACTACCATAAACCTAACACCGTGACTATGCAAGCAGTGTAAGTATAGGCATTTACATCCGCACCCATTGAAAGAGCATACAACTCTGAGTGAAATTTTGGAGACTTTTGTATTTTCATCGAATAAACCTAAGAAAATATAGACTAACACGTGTTATATATGGATTACCTAACAAATATATGGTAACACGTGTTAGATATATATTACCTTCTCGAGGAACCATGTTGGAAATTTGATTTTAATATCCTCATGTGGACATTCTGATTTAAATTCACTACAATATTGATAAAAAGATACAATAAGTGAGAAATGAATATATTTAATTAATGATACAAAGTTAAAGATAGGAAAATTTACATCATATAATCTCTGACTTCTTGACAGCTATCGAGCACAAACCATTCTAACTTAAGCTTTTCACTTGGAGAAAGGTATTTCATCTTTGTTGCACTAACCGGACGACATTTAGACTCAAATGCATACACGTTTCTTTTTGGGATAATGACATCCTCGTTTCTGTCCGGGCGATTAAACTGAGTCTCAACATCTCGAAGGTATCTCGAACAAAATGATAAAGCTTCTTCAGCAACATAACCTTCAGCTATACAACCTTCCGGCCTTGCTTTGTTTCTGACATAATTTTTTAATTTTTTCGTATATCTTTCAAACGGATACATCCATCTCATACATACAGGACCACCACAAATCGCTTCATCAGGTAAATGCAAAACTAAATGAACCATAATGTCAAAAAACGCCGGAGGATAGATCAACTCTAACTTGCACAATATTATAAGAATGACATCCTTAGCTTTCTTCATATCCTCGACCAATAGTGTTCTTGAGCAAAGTTGCTTAAAAAACATACAAAGATCAACTATTGGTGTATAAGTATCTTTGGTCAAAAAGGATCTAACCCCAATCGGTATTAAACGCTGCATGAGAATATGAAAGTCATGAGATTTCAACCCACTAATATTAGTATTGTTATCTACCACTCTCTTCCTGATATTAGATCCGAATCCATCAGGCAATTTAACATCCTTTATAAACTCACAAAATAACTTTCGATCACTGATCTTCAACGAGTATTTTGGGTGTGGACTATACCACTTGCCATTCTTTTTCTCCAACCACTGCCTACTCCGAATATTTAGAATTTTCAAGTCAACGCGTGCATTTGGCGTATTTTTGCTCTTTTCATTCACTAGAAGAGTACCCAACAAACTGTCACACACATTTTTCTCAATATGCATCACATCTAGGTTATGTTTTAGCTGCAGAGAAGACCAATACTCAAGTTCAAAGAATATGCTTCGTTTCGACCAGTTCAACTCAAACTCCTCCCGCTTTGATTTTACACCTCCAAAATCGGGATGTTTACCCGGCAAACGATGGCGTAGACGACTAAGTTGAGCTTCTATGTCTGTATCATTAAATTGTTTCGGAGGGGCTCTGATCTCGGGTTCCCCGTTAAATTCTAAACTTGTTCTCCACTCATGGGTAGCATCTAAAAATCGCCGATGACCAACATATACAACTTTATTTGTAACACGCATAGAAGGAGTGTCTTCGTTACAAGTCGGGCATGCTTTGTAACCCTGCCCGCTCTAACCAGATAAACTACTACGAGCTGGAAAGTCGTTTATAGTCCATAACAACGTCGCTTTCATTGTAAAGAACGTGTTTGTCGCCGCATCTTTAGTACGTACGCCTGACACCCACAACTGCTTAAGCTCATCCACCAACGGCCTAAGAAACACATCCATGTCTTTCCCCGGTGATTTAGGGCCAGGAATCAACAATGACAACATAAATGAGGACTCTTTCATGCATAACCATGGAGGCAGATTGTATGTGGTGAGTACAACCGGCCACGTGCTATGAGCCGAACTCATGTTACCAAATGGATTAAAACCGTCGGCTGCAAGACCTAGGTGAACGTTTCGCGGTTCACTCGAGAAGGTCGAGTACCTTATGTCAAAATCTTTCCATGAGGTGCCATCAACAGGTTGTCGCATTGTACCCTCTTCTGATCGTCCGGTACTATGCCAAATCATATCTTTTGCTGTGTGCCTTGAAGAATACAATCGTCGTAGTCTCGGGGTTAAAGGAAACCATCGTAACACCTTGTAAGGTAACTTCTTGCCCTTTGTATTCGTATCAACCCACCTACTCTCATTACAAACAGGACATTTTTCTAGCAAAAGGTTTTCTCCCTAGAAAAGAGCACAATCATATTTGCACACATGTATCGACTTATATCCTAAACCAATCTTTTTTAATGTCCTTTTTGCTACATAATGAGAAGGGGGGATTTTATTACCCTCAGGATGTGAAGATTGTAACAACTCAAGAAGCTCATCAAATGAGCTATTAGTCCATTTATTCTTCACCTTGATATGCATAAGCTTTGCTAAAAAATCAAGGGAAGAAAACTTAGCACAACCCGGATATAATTCTGATTGAACTTCTTCTAACAACTTCTCAAAATCATCATGGATACCACTACTCTGCTCATGGAGACCGCTACTCTCCTCCATAACGCCTTCGATAACGTCAGCCATTTCATTTGTTGGCGCAACGTTATCCACAACTATAACTTGAGGAATTAAACTTTCACCGTGATAGATCCAATCTTTGTACGACCGGCACATGCCCCATATTTCTAAATGATATTTCATTTTAACCCATCCTAATAATACGGTATTTTGACATTTCATACACGGACATTGAATTTGACCATAACTGTCGGTAAGTTTTTCGCACATATCTATAAAAGAGTTGAGTCCTTGTTGATACTCAGGTGATCTACGGTTCGGATTAAGAAGTCAACTTTTATCGACAGGCATGATTATGGAACTGCAATACATGTTAGGATTTAAGTGGATGAAAATTTATCCACGAAACACGATTAACAAAAAGTAGGACAACGAATTGAGAATTCAAAAGGGTAGGTTGCTATACCCACTTTTTAAATACCTTATCTCATATATGAACGTGCCTCACATGATTGTTTGTTTAAAAAAAATTCTGCAGCATTTCCTCTTAGCTCCCAAGTATATATATACATATAGAAATATATACTCGTGGAGCAAAAAGAAAATAAAAACCAAATTTTTCTTAAACAAACAATCATGTAATACACATTCATATCCTAAATGAGATAAAATATTCAAAAAGCAGTCCCAAAATGGGGACAACCCGAAATTAATTACTAAATCAATTTCGGGCGGGTATTTCTAAGCTCGTGATGATTAGAATGAAGTCACGAAACCTAAACGCTCATAATGTAAAACAATAAGCAATTACTATAACAATTAAATGAAATGTGACTGTTTAAACAAATTGAAACATTATTGTAATTGTTTTAAAAAATGTCACGTTTCGTTTGATTTTTTTAGTGATTTTTTATTGTTTTTCATTACTATAAAAACACAAATGATCATAACCTAAATTGTGTTTTTATAGTAATGAAAAACAATAAGAAATCACTAAAAAATCAAACAACTAAACAATGATCATTTGTGTTTATAAATAGCACAACTTGTCATTTTATAGTGATCATTGTTTTGTCTATACACAAATTACTAAACAATAATTTTCAAATAACACAACTTGTTACACGACTATCATAACCTAAATAATCTAATTATTAAGCATTATTAACACCTAAACTAACAAAACAACTAAATTAACATAATAATTTTCAACCAACAAAACACCTAAACTAACATCTAATTAATAAACATTATAAACAAATAATTTAACAAATAACTTGTATAACTAAATTAAAGATTCACACAACTAACATAACCTAAAAATTCATCTAATAACACAACTAAATCAAAAATTCTAGCTAAATAATGTTTCAACACAACTAAAATAAAAAATACATACTAAATCCCAAATTTGTACCTAAATAATTCACCCAATAACACAACTAAATCAAAATTCATACCTAAATAATGCTTTACCACAACTAAATCAAAAATTCATACAAAATCAAAATTTATACCTAAAATCAGTGGTGGTGGTGGTGGGTTGCAGCAGCGGTGGTGGTGCTGGTGGGTTGCAGCAGCGGTTGCAGTGGTGGATCGGGTGGTCCCAGGAGGCAAGAGGAGGAGAAAGGGGGAAGGGGTCGGGTACGGTGTAACACCCGTAATTTCTTATTTAAGAAATTAAAAGAACAGAATAGAAAGAAAAGGAAAGGAAACAAAAGTTAACTTAAGTGGAGGGGCCAAAAGTGCCAAATGTGCAAAGTTCATATTTATTTACATAAAAAGGTGGTATGGCCTCCCACTCTTGCTTCACATCATCACCATCTTCGGACATTTAGAGAGAGAAAACAGCCAGAGCAGAAAATTCTCGGGATTTTTGAAAGAAGAACCAGAAAACTCGAAGTTTTTGGTAAGAAATCTCGAGTTTTTGAAGCTTTAGATGATTCTAGACCCGTATATGTGCTTATAAATGTGACTTGTGTGTTCGGGTGGTATGGTGTGTGTGTTTTAGGTGTTAGAACAGTCAAAGAGGCTCGGGTGAAGAGTGTGAAATTGAAGAAACAACAAAGGTGAGTTTCTAGACCCCTTTTTACCTGTTTTTAAATGATTTGGGGCTAGAAAATGCATGTATGTATGTATTTATAAATTTGGATATGATACACGTATGATATGTACATGTGTATGTGTATAGAGTATGTTTTGGGATGAACGTATGGTTATGTTTATGTTAAGTTTATGCCTGGAATCGTGTGTACATGTTTAGAACTAGGTATTATGATGTTTGGGGACTGGAATATGAATTAGGAACATGAACAGGCTGCTAATACGCCTAACAAGCCCAAATAGTAGTCATGTGTCTGAAATGTGGAACTTAGAAAACTAAGCTCAAGATAATGAGTCCAACAGTACTCATAAGTCTAGAAAATTTACTAAGTATGGGAGGTAAAAAGTCTGAACAGTGGTCGTATGACCAGAAAATTTTTCTAAGTGTAATGTGAGAAGTCCAACAGGGCTCATACGCCCAACAGGCTCATACGACCAGCAGTGCTCATACGCCCAGAGTCGAAAATTTTCTAAGTATAAGCTGATAAGTCCGACAGTGGTGAAACGCCTGAACAGGGCTCTTACGCCCAAACACTTAGAATTTTTAACAGAATGTTCTTGGAGTCTGTGCAGTAGGGTTTCGCATGAATGGTGATTGGGACTTTATTGAATGCGAATGATTATGTTTGAATGTAATAATACCCCTTTTCTTAATATTTTGATTAATATTATGATTAGGGCTATTATTAAGATTATTATTGATATTATTGTTAATATTATTAGTATTATTATTATTAATATGCCTATTAATAATAATACTGTATGACTCTATGTGGAATGATCATGATCAAGAATTATTATCATTAATAAAGTGAAAGATTAATGATAAAGAAGAATGGAATGTAAATGAACGTAAGAAAGGCTTGCAAGCAAATGAATGGAGGTGCACACCCCTGGCAGGTGTTAGCTCAACTGTGATGCGGGTTCGCTACCCCGGAGGATGCACACAGGGTCAATCCTTGAGATTGGCATAGAGGTGAGCGACTTGGTGTCGCAAAAGACTCACAGGATGAAGGTCAATCTTTGTGATTGGCTTAGAGGTGAGCGACTTGGTGTCACAAAAGACTCACAGGATGAAGGTCAATCTTTGTGATTGGTCTAGAGGTGAGCGACTTGGTGTCGCAAAAGACTCACAGCTTAAGTGAAGATTAATGATAAAAGTACGAATTGAACGATGATGAAGATAATGAAAGTATTACCTATGTGTACGTACGATGTATGATCACCTATGAAAATGAGGAACGGTTTTTGAATAAAAAGTGAAGTATTTTAACTATAAAACTAGAACTCACTCAGCAACGCTGACTTTTATGTATTTTCCAGTTGGCAGGTAACAGGTTGCTGAGGATGGCACATGGGGATGGCTTCTTGGCGGGCAAGACTGAAATCCATTTATGTTTTGACGATACTGTTGCTTTGTAATTCATTCGACTACTTGTTTTGTGACTTATGAACTAAAATGTATTGCTTAACAACAGCGTTTTAATGAATGAATGGATGGTTTTTGTTAAAATAATTCCGCTGCTTAAAATTATATTATGTATGTTTTATGCTGTGAATGACCAACTGTGAGGTGCCCGGGAACGGGGCCTTACAAGTTGGTATCAGAGCTAAAGTTTAAGTGAAACGGGTAAATTTTTCAAAATAAACCTTAACTTAAACTGAAAATGGGACGGAAAGAGGGATGTCAGCCCGAGTAGCCCGAGTAGCCATGTGCCATGAGGTATTGTTTTCTTAAAAGTCAACCAGACTTATGTGCGTGTGCTATATGGATTATGTGTTCTTAGTAGATTTAGATACTGATGTAGTCAGGATAGGAAATGCTTGGGGTGTGAAGAGTAAAGTAAGTGGCTAATCACAACTGGCCACTATAATTAGGGACTTACTATACTTGACATAAACTGAGCTGTTCCTTGAATGACTGTTTTAGTGTTTGAATCTTATAGTGCATAGGAAAATGGCTGGGAAGAAACCTTCTAAGGCTGCTAGAGGTAGAAGTCGTCCGCGTACGACTAGGAGCAGTGCTAAAGCTCCTGAGACGACCCCCGTGAACCCTAAGGTTCCTGACCGGACTGAAGGAAATGAAAATGCTAGCCTGAGTGCCTCAGCTAGGGAGGCGATTGCTGATGAGGTACACCAGGTCCTACAGGCAGTTATGCCATCTGTAGTGACCGATGTTATTCTAGCTGTGAGGAATGAGGAGAGAAAGGAGAAGGAGGACAGGAGAGGGTCAACTGGGAAGGAAAGCAAGGGGGAGAGGAACGACCGGATCCTGAGATAGTAGTATCTGATGAAGAGGAGGATGATGTGGTAGGGGTGACGACCAAGGGATGCAATTACGGGGCATTCCAGAGGTGCAGGCCCCCGACTTTTGATGGAAATGGCAATGCTGCTGCTGCCCATCGGTGGGTAAGGGAAATGGAAGCGGTACTCGAGATCAGTGTGTGCCGGGAAGATCAGAAGGTGAAGTTTGCCACCCACTCCTTTACTGACTCAGCACTATGTTGGTGGGACAATATCGTCCAAGCTAAGGGCAGCAGGGCCATCGGAAAAATGAAGTGGTCCGAGTTGAAGAAGCTGGTAGTTGAGGAATTCTGTCCGCACAGGGAACTTGATAAGATTGAGAGGGAGTTCCTGCAACTCAAGGCGGGAACCATGACCCACCAGCAGTACATTACTAAATTCAATGAGATGGCGAGGCTGGTGCCGGATCAGGTGACACCGGTATCTCGCAAGATTAACCGGTACATTCAGGGGCTGCCAGCTGACATTCGTAGGCATTTGATTGCTGCACGACCAAGCACTTTTAGGTCGGCAGTGGATTTGGCTGGGAGGCTCTATGATGAGAGGGAGGTAGCGGATGCAGAGGTGAAGAAGGCTGGTGGGGGTGACCGAAACTGGAATGGGAAGCGGTTCGGGCGTGGTGGCTTTACCCCGAACAACAAAAGGATGAGAGTGGATGACCGTAGGGTGGGGTCATCAAGCTCAGGGCCTAAAAGGTGTGCCAAGTGCGGGAAGGAGCATACGGGTGAGTGTAGAATGGGGCTCAACGTGTGTTTCAAGTGCGGGAAGCCGGGCCATATCTTGAAAGACTGTAAGGAGCTGAGGTGTTACACCTGCGGTGAGGCGGGCCATATGAGCAAAGACTGCAGAAAGCCGAGGGTGGAGAGTTCCGGGGCAAAGAAGACGGCCGGGACTGAAGGGCAGAGGGCGAGTGCCAGAGCTTTCACCATGACCAGAGAGGAGGCTAGAACGGAACCCGATGTTGTGTCAGGTACGTTTCTAGTAAATCAAACTCTCGCTTCTGTATTATTTGATTCTGGTGCTAGTAGGAGTTTCATTTCTGCTACTTTATGTGCTAAATTGCCTGTTAGTAGTAAATGCATTGATGAGCCCTTTGAAGTAGAAACCGCTATTGGTAAGTCCACTAGAGTTACTGATGTGATAGAGGACTGTGCCATAGAGCTAGAAGGTCATAGGTTTGCTGCTAGATTACATGTGATGCCCCTAGGTGGATTTGATGTAGTGTTAGGAATGGATTGGTTGGCAACCTACGGAGCGAATATCGTATGTCGAAAGAAGATGATTAGACTGACGGCATCTGACAGAAGTCTGGTAACGATATACGGTGATCGGGTAACGATGATTCCGAAGGTGATTTCGATGGCGGTGGCTGGCAAGTGTATGAGGCGTGCGTGCAGCGCCTACTTATGTTACGTAAAGGATGTGGAAACGCCAACACCACAACTATCCGATGTTCCGGTTGTGTGTGAGTTTCCAGATGTGTTCCCGGAAGACTTATCGGGATTGCCACCTGACCGCAAAATCGAATTTCAGATCGACTTGATACCCGGTGCCCAACCTGTTGCTAAACCACCGTATCGATTGGCTCCGACTGAGATGAAGGAGTTGATGGAGCAATTGCAAGAGTTGCTTGACAAGGGCTTTATTAGACCGAGTATCTCTCCTTGGGGTGCTCCGGTCTTATTTGTGAAGAAGAAGGATGGTAGCATGAGAATGTGTATCGACTACCATGAGTTGAACAAGCTAACGGTAAAGAATCGGTATCCGTTACCGAGGATTGACGACTTGTTCGACCAGCTCCAGGGTGCCAGTTGGTTCTCGAGGATAGATCTTCGATCTGGCTACCATCAATTGAAGGTAAAGGAGCAAGACATTCCTAAAACAGCTTTTCGTACGCGTTATGGACACTATGAGTTTCTCGTTATGTCATTTGGTTTAACCAACGCGCCAGCTACTTTTATGGATTTGATGAATCGGGTGTGTCGGCCGATGTTAGATAAATCAGTGATTGTGTTCATCGATGATATCCTGATTTATTCAAGGAGCGAAGAAGAGCATGTCGGTCACATTCAGGAAGTGTTGGAGACTTTGAGAAGGGAGAAACTGTATGCTAAGTTCTCCAAATGTGCTTTCTGGCTACGCGAGGTACAATTTTTGGGCCACGTGGTAAATGCAGAAGGCATCATGGTGGACCCAGCAAAGGTTGAGGCTGTGATGCAATGGAAATCACCAAAGACGCCATCCGAGATTCGTAGCTTCTTGGGATTGGCGGGCTATTACAGGAGATTTATTCAAGACTTCTCCAAGATAGCCTCACCTTTGACAAAATTGACCCGTAAGGATGTGAAACTCGTGTGGGGCCGAGAGCAGGAGACTGCCTTTGAGGAATTGAAGACGAGACTAACACAAGCTCCTGTTTTGACATTGCCCGAGGGGAATGAAGACTTGGTGGTCTATTCAGATGCCTCTTATTTTGGACTAGGCTGCGTGTTGATGCAACGTGGAAGGGTAATAGCATATGCATCTCGACAACTGAAAACCCACGAAGTCAACTATCCCACCCATGATCTAGAATTAGCTGCGGTGGTTTTTGCGTTGAAGATTTGGCGGCACTATCTATACGGGACAAAGTGCACCATCTTCACAGACCACAAAAGCTTGAAGTACTTCTTCGAGCAGAATGATCTAAACATGAGGCAAAGGCGATGGTTAGATCTCATAAAGGACTATGACTGTGAAATCCATTACCATCCGGGCAAGGCCAACGTGGTGGCAGACGCCCTCAGCCGAAAAGAAAGGCCTGAGCCGATCCGGGTGAAGGCTTATCAGTTAATCATGACCTCCGACGTGATGATACAGGTTAAGGAGTTTCAAGACGAGGCTTTGAAAGAAGATCGTCTTAACTCCGAAAGGATGAGAGGTCTAGTTACGGAATTGGGTGAGAACACTCTTGGTGTTAAGACCCGATTTGGGCGAATGTGGATTCCTCGATATGGGGATCTACGTGAAAAGATCATGGATGAGGCCCATAAGACTCGATACTCCATTCACCCCAGTGCTACCAAAATGTACCACGGTATGAAGAAGGATTTCTGGTGGCCGGGTATGAAACGTGACGTAGTGGAGTACGTGAGTAAGTGCCTAACTTGTTTACAAGTAAAGGCAGAACACCAGAAACCGTACGGGAAGATCCAGCCGTTGGATATACCCGAGTGGAAGTGGGAGCACATCACCATGGACTTCATTACGAAGTTACCACGTACCCCGAAAGGGTATGATGCCATATGGGTGATAGTTGACAGCTTGACAAAGAGTGCCCACTTCCTACCGATCCGCGAAACGTACTCATCCGAAAGATTGGCGGATCTGTTCATCAAAGAAATTTTAGCTCGTCATGGTGTGCCGGTGTCTATAGTGTCTGATCGCGACACCCGGTTTACCTCCAAGTTTTGGAAGAGGTTTCATGATTCAATGGGGACGAGGCTACACATTAGTACAGCATATCACCCTCAGACAGACGGTCAGTCTGAGAGGACGATCCAAACACTCGAAGACATGCTTCGGGCGTGCGTGATCGATTTTGGAGGAAGTTGGGACGACCACCTGCCGTTAGCAGAATTCTCGTACAACAACAGTTATCATGCCAGCATTGGCATGCCACCCTACGAGATGCTATACGGTAGGAGATGTAGGACGCCCGTATGTTGGGGAGACATTGGGCAGAAGGAACTGGGAGGTGTCGAGGTAGTTGAAGCAACAACCGAGAAGTTAGAAAAGATTAAAGCCTTCATGAAGGCGGCGAAAGATAGGCAAAAGTCGTATGCTGACAAGAGGCGAAGACCGATAGAGTTCAAGGTTGGTGACCGAGTCATGTTGAAGGTCTCGCCCTGGAAAGGAATCATTAGATTCAGGAAACGAGGTAAGCTAAGCCCGAGATATATAGGACCTTTCCGGATTGTCGCACGAGTAGGTGAGGTAGCCTATCGACTTGAATTGCCAAATGAGTTAAATGGAATTCATCCCACATTCCATGTATCTCATCTGAGAAAGTGCTTAGCTAATGAAGACATGGTTGTACCACTGGAGGATATCGAGGTGGATGAGAGGCTCAACTACGTGGAGCAACCAGTGGCAATCATTGATCGTAAGGAGAAGAGGTTAAGGAATAAAGTCGTTCCTCTTGTGCGTGTACAGTGGAAGCACAGGAAGGGATCCGAGTCTACGTGGGAGACTGAAGAAGAGATGAGACTACATTACCCACAACTGTTTGAGGAATAACAGGTTTCGGGGACGAAACCTATATAAGGGGGGTGGACTTGTAACACCCGTAATTTCTTATTTAAGAAATTAAAAGAACAGAATAGAAAGAAAAGGAAAGGAAACAAAAGTTAACTTAAGTGGAGGGGCCAAAAGTGCCAAATGTGCAAAGTTCATATTTATTTACACAAAAAGGTGGTATGGCCTCCCACTCTTGCTTCACATCATCACCATCTTCGGACATTTAGAGAGAGAAAACAGCCAGAGCAGAAAATTCTCGGGATTTTTGAAAGAAGAACCAGAAAACTCGAAGTTTTTGGTAAGAAATCTCGAGTTTTTGAAGCTTTAAATGATTCTAGACCCGTATATGTGCTTATAAATGTGACTTGTGTGTTCGGGTGGTATGGTGTGTGTGTTTTAGGTGTTAGAACAGTCGAAGAGGCTCGGGTGAAGAGTGTGAAATTGAAGAAACAACAAAGGTGAGTTTCTAGGCCCCTTTTTACCTGTTTTTAAATGATTTGGGGCTAGAAAATGCATGTATGTATGTTTTTATAAATTTGGATATGATACCCGTATGATATGTACATGTGTATGTGTATAGATTATGTTTTGGGATGAATGTATGGTTATGTTTATGTTAAGTTTATGCCTGGAATCGTGTGTACATGTTTAGAACTAGGTATTATGATGTTTGGGGACTGGAATATGAATTAGGAACATAAACAGGCTGCTAATACGCCTAACAAGCCCAAATAGTAGTCATGTGTCTGAAATGTGGAACTTAGAAAACTAAGTTCAAGATAATGAGTCCAACAGTACTCATAAGTCTAGAAAATTTACTAAGTATGGGAGGTGGAAAGTCTGAACAGTGGTCGTATGACCAGCAAATTTTTCTAAGTGTAATGTGAGAAGTCCAACAGGGCTCATACGCCCAACAGGGCTCATACGACCAGCAGTGCTCATACGCCCAGAGTCGAAAATTTTCTAAGTGTAAGCTGATAAGTCCGACAGTGGTGAAACGCCTGAACAGGGCTCTTACGCCCAAACACTTAGAATTTTTAACAGAATGTTCTTGGAGTCTGTGCAGTAGGGTTTCGCATGAATGGTGATTGGGACTTTATTGAATGCGAATGATTATGTTTGAATGTAATAATACTCCTTTTCTTAATATTTTGATTAATATTATGATTAGGGCTATTATTAAGATTATTATTGATATTATTGTTAATATTATTAGTATTATTATTATTAATATGCCTATTAATAATAATACTGTATGACTCTATGTGGAATGATCATGATCAAGAATTATTATCATTAATAAAGTGAAAGATTAATGATAAAGAAGAATGGAATGTAAATGAACTTAAGAAAGGCTTGCAAGCAAATGAATGGAGGTGCACACCCCTGGCAGGTGTTAGCTCAACTGTGATGCGGGTTCGCTACCTCAGAGGATGCACACAGGGTCAATCCTTGAGATTGGCATAGAGGTGAGCGACTTGGTGTCGCAAAAGACTCACAGGATGAAGGTCAATCTTTGTGATTGGCTTAGAGGTGAGCGACTTGGTGTCACAAAAGACTCACAGGATGAAGGTCAATCTTTGTGATTGGCCTAGAGGTGAGCGACTTGGTGTCGCAAAAGACTCACAGCTTAAGTGAAGATTAATGATAAAAGTACGAATTGAACGATGATGAAGATAATGAAAGTATTACCTATGTGTACGTACGATGTATGATCACCTATGAAAATGAGGAACGGTTTTTGAATAAAAAGTGAAGTATTTTAACTATAAAACTAGAACTCACTCAGCAACGCTGACTTTTATGTATTTTCCAGTTGGCAGGTAACAGGTTGCTGAGGATGGCACACGGGGATGGCTACTTGGCGGGCAAGACTGACATCCATTTATGTTTTGACGATACTGTTTCTTTGTAATTCATTCGACTACTTGTTTTGTGACTTGTGAACTAAAATGTATTGCTTAACAACAGCGTTTTAATGAATGAATGGATGGTTTTTGTTAAAATAATTCCGCTGCTTAAAATTATATTATGTATGTTTTATGCTGTGAATGACCAACTGTGAGGTGCCCGGGAACGGGGCCTTACATACGGTGGTGACCAGAGGGTGGTGCTCGGTAGGTGGTGCTCGGCGGCAAGATTGAGGAGGAGAAAGGGGGCGGTGACCGGAGGTTGGTGCTCGGCGGCAAGAGGTTGGTGGTCGCGATCGGGTGGTGGCTGGAGGGTGGTGGTCGGCGGCGGCAGCAGGGAGATGGAGGGAATCGAAAGCGCGCGCAGGGTGGAGGGAATGGAGACGGATGTGGAGGGAAGTCGCGTATACACCTGGGTATATTTTTAACCAATAGCGGCGACATGTCGCCGCTAATAGTGTCGACGCTATTGGTTTGGTACGATCAATCCCTGTCCGTTAGATCTGTTGCACTATCAACGGTTAGATCTGTTGGAAAAAATTGTAAACGGATTAAGGAGCAATAGCGGCGACATGTCGCGGCTAATAATGTCGCCGCTATTGCAGTCGCCGCTAATGAGAGTGTCGCCGCTAATAGTGTCACCACTATTACTGACATTTCTTGTAGTGACATTAACATTAGATTGGTCTAACTTATCATCATTAATATTTTAGACTAATATCGATCCTGAATCTTTAAAACCAAAGCTTCCAAGTCGCAAAGATCTTAAACCATATCCAACAACGTGTTATCTCGAGTATAAAGGCCATAAGGGTCCAATTGTATCAATCTGTACAGACCCATCAGGGCAGCATATTGCTTCTGGTAAACATCTTTTTGTAAGGCCCCGCTCCCGGGCACCTCACAGTTGGTCATTCATTGCATACAAAACATATATTTAAATAATTTATCGCAGCGGAAACATTCAAAAGATACATTTCATTTCATCATAAAAGCTTGTACAAAAGATTACATCGTTGCTGATTACAAAATAGTCATAAGCGGTGACCGCTAATACAAATACATAAAAACTAAAATTTAAAGAAGATTCCTTAAGTAATCCCGTTTATCAGGATCCTTAAGGAAGGTTCCCTAGGTGATCCCTTTTATGGGGATCCTCAAGGAACACTTGGCACTTGCATGCAACATAATGTGTTGCATGCATTATAAGCCCGCATCCTATTGCGTGGCAGCATTATCAAAAGGAGAATGCTATCTCAAAAGAGCTGAGTAGTCGCCTCATGCCATCCCCAGCAACACTACCTGCCAACTGGAAACACATAAAAAGTCAGCGTTGCTGAGTGAGTTCTAGTTTTAAACTAAACATACTTTATTTACATTATAAACCATTCCTTTCTTTCGTGTGATCATACATCATACGTACACATAGATAATGTCTTTTATTACCTCTTTCATTCATTCATTCTTACACATCTTTATCTTTCATTTCTTATCTAGATCCTGTCAGGCTTTACCCACTTCATAGCACTTGACTATGATTACTGTGGTCGAATGACAAGGATCCCGTTTCATCTTTGCTTGCACATTGAATATCTTTTGTACCAATACCATATGCTATACCCTGATCAGTCTTAGCTACTGGGCCGTGAATCAATAGAGCGTGTGCCACAGTACTAGTAGGTAAGCGGTAGAGGTACCATGAATATGGTCAATCACAAAGAAGGACCCGTTTACCTTATTAAATGATTGCAAGACTTAGTTCATTCATTCATTAATGCATGTATTCATCATCATATTTCCTTTTCATTCATTCATTAATACATGCATTCATCATCGTGTTCCTCTTTCATTATCTCACTTTACGTTACATAATACTTCGTTCATTCATTCTCATAATTTGTAAAGTTTCGGAAAGATAAACATACATAATCATAAGGAACATACACATAATATTCATTCATCATCATACAAGGCATCAAACATATATGGCATACAGCAAGTACAACCATGCAACATCATCATCACTATCATGCTTATGTTACTTACTTTCCTCAAATTAATCAGAACCTACTAAGCCTGATCCGTATTTCACATTCTGGTTCATCCACATTAGTCTAATCATCCGCATTAGTCAATGCGGCTGAGGAATGCCTTAGCCGCATTCTCTGTCTATCCGCATTAGTCCATGCGGCTGAAGAATGCCTTAGCCGCATGCTTGACTCATCCGCGTTAGTCAATGCGGTTGACCAATGCCTTACCGCATTTCCTAAATCGTCCGCATTTGTTCAATGCGGCCGAGATGCGGCCGAGATGCCTTGGTCTCCTTCCCTGATTCGTCCGCATTAGGTTAATGCGGCTGAGTATTTCCTTAGTCGCATTTCCGGACATACTCGCATTGGATCAATGCGGCTGAAGAATATGCCTTGACCGCATTTGCTTGGTCATCCGCATTGGTTAATGCGGTTGACCACCTTAGCCGCATTTTATTCGGCAGTCCGCATTAGACACTGCGGTTGAGTGTGGCAACCTGTAACTTAACCTGTGTCATTCTCATACCTCATTCATCATCTTAACCCTCTTTAGCATAGATTTATTATATTATCCATTTAGAACCAGCTAAACATCATGCATACCATTCTAGAACATACATTAACAGTATATATATGAACATTCTTGCGTAATCCTTATATATCCGTCCTAGAGATTTCACATATAGTGGACATAGCAGCCCGAATAGACAGTATACACATATACATACACATACATGTACGGGTTAAACACCCGCAGCTCGAAAACAGTTTCAAAAAAATGTGTTCCAGCCCCCAAAATCGTTCGAAAATGCGTAAAAGAGGGGTCCTAGAACTCACCTTGTGTTGCTGGGTATGGCTTCTTCAAAACCCGTCGCCGTGAGACCTTGTACCTCGAATCCACCCTCTTCTTCTTCTTGTTCTTCCTTCAAATTCCCGTGGTCTGCTCTTTCTCTCTCTAGAACACTTCGAAGATTTGGGATTGTGAGAAAAAGTGTGAACAGCCATCCCTATGTATATCAGATATTTACTTTTCTTTGTACTTTTTACACAATACCCCCTCCACTTTTGTTTCCTTTCTTTTTCTTCCAAAACACTTTCTTTTCTTTTTCTTCTTATTATTTTTTTTTGTCTAATCAAAATTTCGGGTGTTACACTTTCAAATCAATATCTTTTTTCTTTCTTTTAAATCTTGGACAGGCTTTCAGGTCCATGTATACCCTTTGTTCACTTTTTAAAACATGATTGTAGGTTCACGTGATGGGACAATTCGTGTCTGGGAGGTTGAAACTGGTAGATGCATCAAAGTTTGGGAACTTGGTGAACCTGTACAGCATGTTGCATGGAATCCTTTGCCTGAGCTTCCTATCTTAGCAGTCACCATGTAAGACTAAAGAATCAATTCACTTTTTTAACAAAATTTTGTTGTATTTGTTTTAAAACTGAATGGTCGTTATGATTACAAATTTTGGAGGGGACAAGATGTTCTTGTTCTGAACACTGGGCTCGAGAAAGAGGAAAATAAGACAATTGCAGATCTTTTGCGTGTTGAAACTACTCCTGCCCCAGATGATCCTGGTTAGTGTTTCTTTCTGCTTTCTTTGGCTTTTTATAAATCGACTTCTATTGACTACTGTTTTATCTTTTCTTTCTGTATCCAGAAAGTGTTGGGTCTAGTGTAAGCTGGTCTCAGTATGATAAATATGAAGGAACTAGGATCAAACATTTTAAGGTACTTTAATAATATTTGTTATTACTTCATTTTTTAAGAAGTGAAGGACTTAGATTATAAGTTAGTATGGAACTTCTTCACATGTTTTTGTGTTATTACAGACTGTGTCTTCAGTTGAATAGCATCGACAAGGAGACTATTTCTCTACTGTCATGCCTGCAGATATCCTTCTCATTTTTCAGTTTATATTTATGTTTGCTTGCACGCTTTTATTAGCTATCTTTAGAGGTGGAAAAATGGTCAGGTCGCTGGTTGGGTAATGGGCTAAAACATGTTTTCTTTTTTGCTATCAGTTGGGTAATCCGGGAACATCTTTTTAAAAGATATTACTTCTTTTATAAATAGATGGTCTGTCAAATATCATTTCAATAATAATATACATTTTGTATTAAAGAACTTGGGTAGAATTATCTTTGGGTGGATTTGACCCGTTTTCTTTTAAGCTAAGGGGCTGTTTGGTAGCATCTGAATCAGTCTCTTAATGGTTCAGATGTCTGAATGGTTCTGCACTTAGTGGTTCAGACTGTTTGTTTCGCGAGCAAATGTTTGAATGGTTCAGACATTTGCCTTTGAATGGTTAAGCATTATGCTAATACTGAATGGTTAAGAGGTCTAATGCTAAATGGTTCAGACCTCTTAATGGTTCAGCACTTAATGGTTGGACCTCTTATTGGTTCAGCACTTAATCATTCAGAAATTGCCAAACAGCCTCTAACTTTATTTTATCTGTCTAGCTCGTTATAAAGAATATATTAATATGAACGGACCCGTTCGTAACTTGATTGTTATGTCTTATTGTGAGAAGAAAAGATATACATCTGTGTCAACCTTGAGGTAACTGACATTGGTTGATTTGAAATGAAAAAAAAGCATAAAAAATATATCTTTCCAATTCACTAATAGGTAATTACCATGTACCTCATCTTCTGAGAATTCACCATCTTCAGAGCCTGATCCTGACTCTAATTCTGAATCTGAATCCCTTGAAGAGTCATCACCCTCAGAGAAGCTCTAAAAACCATACAAAAAACAATGTCATCAGACACAACAAAGAGAGACTCAAAATACAACTCTTGTAAAACAATTAAACTTTCAAACACCAATTTAATCTTTTAGAACTACCAATTCTAGTTATTATGAACATGAAGTGCTGGAAATCATAAGACGAACATACCTCGTAACTGTCATCAGAAACCACAGGACTTTCGACACTACCGTCATCAGAATCACTCGGAAGTTGTTTCTCTGTCGGATTTGAATCCTTTTCCTTCAGTTTCTTTTCTTGCTTCTTCATCTTCATTGTTGGCTACCTGTGTGAAGCTTCGGTATCAGAAGAAAGAGATTATGTACGAACGCAGAGAGAGAGAGAGAGAGAGGAGGTGAGGTTGCCGGTGGTGGAGGAGGGTTTTAGATACAACAACTGCTAGAATAAGTAAAGCCCTAAAATTCTTCTATTTATTTGGTGGCCCCCATGTAATATAATCTTATTTTCAATTTCAACAATACTAGTTGAATTCTGCCTCGCGCGCTGCGCGAGTATTTTAAAACCGATAATCACCGGTACAACCCTAGTTTCAACCCTTGGCTCAGATCCGGCTTCTCATTATGGCTACAAACCAAACGTGGTTGCCATGCCAAAACAACGGGTTTTTTTTTAAATCATCACAGCCATCCTATGTAATACTGCTTTGGCTCATATCAACTCACGGTGTCAGGCTGCAAACCATCTACATATGGCTGCCACGCCAGGACAACATGTTTTTGGTTTGACCATCATTGCCAACGAATTGAAGCCAACACGATGCAGTACAACGACAAACATAGCTTTGGTTCAGACCTGGTCATTGCTTCTAGCTGCAGACCATCTACCAATGGTTGCCACGCCAGAACAACAACCTGTTTTTGGTTAGATCATCACAGCCAACAAACAGACTAAAATAAAGCAACAATGTGTGATCCAGTGAATCGAAGCCACCAACATCAGGCAGATTCATGAACACATGGAAAACCCAAATCAACATCAAACATTAAAGGTCTGTAAGAATCAAAAAACGGAAACCCTAGATGAAGAACCAGAACCAAATGACCGACACATAAGGCTCAGAATGTGTGCTCGTTGTGGCTGCAAATTGTCATTTGCCATGCCAAAACAACAAAGCGACACTTACTTTTTATCATCATCGCCAACCCTCACAACATATTAGTAACAAACCAAAAAGAGGACAAAGAAAGCAGTGATAAACATTAAACCAAAGCCAAGTCTCAAATGAGGTGTTCCTCATCATCATCGACACATTCCATCGATGAATTACACATACCCAACCACATGCATAAGCTGATCATAAGGCTCGGAATGTGTGCTCGTTGTGGCTGCAAATTTTCATTTGCCACGCCAAAACAACAAAGTCACACCTACTTTTTATCATCATCGCCAGCCCTCGGAACATATTAGTAACAAATCAAAAAGAGAACAAATAAACCAGTGATAAACATTAAGCCAAAGCCAAGTCTCATATGAGATGGGACACCGGCATGGCCACAACATCAAATGGGGGTACAACAACAAATTGACTACAATGGTGTCCACACCACAGCCGTTGACAGGAGCCGCAACCAGCCACAAATAACAAATCGGAAACAGTTCACAATCTCAACAAAAGACTGCATCAAAATACACTTTTAGATGCGACTCAGATGAGCATAAACTCAACATCATCGACCTGAAGAATACCGACCAGTTGCAAAACATCATGATTTATGTCTCAGATGAGCTAATGGCCATCATCATCAACCCGACATCACACTCTACACCATAGCCGTTTGGTTAGATCATCACAATCTGCCTGATGTTGGTGGCTTCGATTCACTGGATCACACATTGTTGCTTTATTTTAGTCTGTTTGTTGGCTGTGATGATCTAACCAAAAACATGTTGTTGTTCTGGTGTGGCAACCATTGGTAGATGGTCTGCAGCTAGAAGCAATGACCAGGTCCGAACCAAAGCTATGTTTGTCGTTGTGCTGCATCGTGTTGGCTTCAATTCGTTGGCAATGATGGTCAAACCAAAAACATGTTGTTGTCCTGGCGTGGCAGCCATATGTAGATGGTTTGTAGCCTGACACCGTGAGTTGATCTGAGCCAAAGCAGTATTACATAGGAGGGCTGTGATGATTTCAAAAAAAACCGTTGTTTTGGCATGGCAACCACGTTTGGTTTGCAGCCATAATGAGAAGCCGGATCTGAGCCAAGGGTTGAAACTAGGGTTGTACCGGTGATTATCGGTTTTAAAATACTCGCGCAGCGCGCGAGGCAGAATTCAACTAGTATTGTTGAAACTGAAAATAAGATTATATTACATGGGGGCCACCAAATAAATAGAAGAATTTTAGGGCTTTACTTATTCTAGCGGTTGTTGTATCTAAAACCCTCCTCCACCGCTGGCAACCTCACCTCCTCTCTCTCTCTCTCTCTCTGCGTTCGTACATAATCTCTTTCTTCTGATATCGAAGCTTCACACAGGTAGCCAACAACGAAGATGAAGAAGCAAGAAAAGAAACTGAAGGAAAAGGATTCGAATCCGACAGAGAAACAACTTCCGAGTGATTCTGATGACGGTAGTGTCGAAAGTCCTGTGGTTTCTGATGACAGTTACGAGGAATGTTCGTCTTATGATTTCCAGCACTTCATGTTCATAATAACTAGAATTGGTAGTTCTAAAAGATTAAATTGGTGTTTGAAAGTTTAATTGTTTTACAAGAGTTGTATTTTGAGTCTCTCGTTGTTGTGTCTGATGACATTGTTGTTTGTATGGTTTTTAGAACTTCTCTGAGGGTGATGACTCTTCAAGGGATTCAGATTCAGAATTAGAGTTAGGATCAGGCTCTGAAGAGAGTGAATTCTCAGAAGATGAGGTACATGGTAATTACCTATTAGTGAATTGGAAAGATATATTTTTTATGCTTTTTTTTTCATTTCAAATCAGCCAATGTCAGTTACCTCAAGGTTGACACAGATGTATATCTTTTCTTCTCACAATGACAAATTTGACAGTATAGAAAATTTGTTTTAAAGAAAGTTTATAGTACCTAATTTTATAAATGTTATATTTAGTTGTCTCTATTGTTATAATACCAGGATGGGTAAAACCCAAACAATGAAGGTGGATTGAGTGATGGAGTTGATAATCTTGATCATGGAGATCAAAGTGGAAGTGATGATTCACGTGAAGTGGTAGACGAGAGTGATTCATCAGAAGATGAGGTGTGTTATACTGTTATTATACATTTATTTGGATATATTTTTAGTTTCAGCTCATACTTTGGTAGAACGATGCAAAGTATGGCGATTTATGAGCTAAGACATCTATGTTCACAGGAAATTTGCTTATATGGTTATTGTTGATACATCTTTTGTTTAGGTTGCCCCTCGTAACACCATTGGGGATGTTCCTTTAGAGTGGTATAAAGATGAAGAACATATTGGATATGATATTGCTGGAAAGAAAATCAAGAAGAAGGAGAGACTGGATAAACTGGATTCATTTCTAGCCAGAACTGATGATGCAAATAGTTGGTGGGTTGGAGAAAAATTTCCACTGAACTTTTAACTTTTTACTTAAAAAATCTGTTTGCTTGGATGTTATAAATGGGTTTTTTAACCTAGAAAGTTTATAGGCTAAACATAATAAGGGAATATGAAATAACCAAGTTACATACAACCCCTGTTGTCATTAGCGGCTATAGCGACCGATACGGCGCTACTAGCGTATAGACAAGATGTCGCTATTTGTGTTTTGCGACCAAATAGCGACCAGTAGCTATTTTTTATTTATTTTATTTTTTATAGCTATAAAATCGATCAAAATAGAGTATTTTTAATTTGGTGGTGTTTGCTTAAATTTTCCACTACTTTATAGCTAAACATGCTTATTTATTGAATGTAAAACATTTCTTAAAGTATCTACTACCTTATTGCTAAACATGAAATAGCTTGCGATATTTACCACTATTCGCCACGTAGCATTTATGTGGCTTGTCGTTATTTACCGTTATTCGCTATTGAAAATTTTGCATGCAACTAAGGATTAATATTAGGTGAGTAAATAACTTTGCTTGCAAAGGATTGATGCTTTTGAATGATTATTTGCATTGTTGGTTTTAAGTTGCAGAATTTTTGATTTTCAGGCGCAAGATCTTTGATGACATTGAAGATGAGGAAGTAGAACTTACTAAAGAAGAAACTAAGCTTATTCGTAGATTGTTGAAAGGAAAAGCACCACATGCTGATTTTGATCCACACGCTGTTAGTGCTCTTTTTGTTATTTTATGTCGAATTGCAGTGGCATATGTATAGCAGGACGTATACCTTTTTCATTGATTAATGGCTTATTATTGTGATATTTTGCCATTTCTGCAGCCCTATGTTGATTTGTTCGCCTGGGATGGTGCTAAGCATCCACTCTCAAATGCCCCAGAACCCAAAAGACGTTTTATTCCTTCAAAATGGGAAGCCAAAAAGGTAAATATCTCCAGGTTTTGCTGCTTCTTGACATCTTTTTGCATGAGATAATTATATATTTCAAAGCTTCATAGGCGAAACTTAAATAAAAAACTATTATAATGTCACTTAAATATTACAAGCTATGGTAGTTTCAGTTAAAAAGAAGCTGTTTAGCTTATTGCTGTTTTGTCATCAGGTTGTTAAGTATATTAGGGCAATTAGAAAGGGGCTGATTAAGTTTGACAAGCCAAAAGAACAACCCCGCTTTTATAACCTATGGAGTGATGAAACTGAAAAATCAGGGCATGGATTATCATATATACCAGCACCCAAACCTAAATTACCAGGTCTGACTTGCTATTATTTCAAACTTGTGCTAATTGATATTTATATAAACAAAATTTCTACAATTTAACTGTTTACTTGAAGGGCATGAGGAATCTTATAATCCTTCTCTGGAATATATTCCAACACAAGAAGAGATAAGTGCTTATCAGCTTATGTTTGAGGAGGACCGGCCAAGTTCATCCCAAAGCGGTAATTGCAATTGTAATTTTAATTCTCAGATTTTTTGTTCTTGTTTTAGTTTTATACGAAGGTACTATACATCTGTATCTGTCTATCTTGTAGGTTCGCCTCTTTAAGAAGTGTCCCAGCTTATGAAAAGAGTGTCCGCGAAACCTTTGATCGGTGTCTGGATTTATACTTGTGCCCGAGGGCAAGAAAGAAGCGTGTAAGTGTTGCACAAGCATTTGTTAATTTGTAAAAGTAATTTACATAACTCCAAGCGACATTAACATTAGATTGGTCTAACTTATCATCATTAATATTTTAGATTAATATCGATCCTGAATCTTTAAAACCAAAGCTTCCAAGTCGTAAAGATCTTAAACCCCATCCAACAATGTGTTATCTCGAGTATAAAGGCCATAAGGGTCCAGTTGTATCAATCTGTACGGACCCATCAGGGCAGCATATTGCTTCTGGTAAACATCTTTTAAATCAATATCTTTTTTCTTTCTTTTAAATCATGGACAGGCTTTCAGGTCCATGTATACCCTTTGTTCACTTTTTAAAACATGATTGTAGGTTCACATGATGGGACAATTCGTGTCTGGGAGGTTGAAACTGGTAGATGCATCAAAGTTTGGGAACTTGGTGAACCTGTACAGCATGTTGCATGGAATCCTTTGCCTGAGCTACCTATCTTGGCAGTCACCATGTAAGACTAAAGAATCAATTCACTTTTTTAACAAAATGTTGTTGTATTTATTTTAAAATTGAATGGTCGTTATGATTACTGTAAGGCCCCTTTCCCAGGAAACCTCACAGTTGGCAATTCATAGCATAAATTCAGTTCAATAACAAAACATTGCAGCGGAAAGTAATTAAACATTCGTTAAAGACTTAGAAACCCCATTGTACTCATACATTTGTCTTTTAAAGGTAAACAAAACATATTCCTTGTTCATTAATTACAATAAAGACTTCATTAATAGGAATGCCATCCATATTTCCCCAAGTAGCTCCGTGGTGCCATCCTCAGCATCAGCGCCTACCTGCCCACTATTATGCATAAAAAGTCAGCCACGCTGAGTGAGTTCTAGTTTTATATAAGTAAGAAAGTATAATCTTTTATCCTTTCATATAATGAACACGCATACATCCTACTACAATCATTACTTGCATCACATTAGGCACGTTCATTATCTTTTATTCTTTCATTTCGTTTTACTTCATCATCGGCGAGGTTTGCACAAAGCAAGCTCTCCATGTTGATTGACAACGAAAGTCAATCCCCGTCGGTACACGTTATCCATGGTCGCTACCCCCGACTGTCGATCGATCCCCGTCGGTACACATCTTCATGGTAGTTTCCCCCGACAGTTGATCCACACTAGCAGGCACATAGCCCGCTCATGAATACGGATCCATCATCATACATTAGACTCACACATAAGTGAAGTCTATCATAGTACTTGCAAGACTTTTCATCATCCAACGGGCCCGGGGGTAACATTCGTTAAGTTCCACTTCTCATTAGTATTATTTTTCACTTAATATATATATAATACTTAGCTTATTAAGTACACAACATACCAAGTACTAGTCATCATAACATGTAACTGACCCACCGCGGGACAGCGGGGGTTCGGGGGCGGCAGCCCCTGACAGCGGGGTCCTAGGGGCAGCAGCCCCTAGTGGGGTCCAAGGGGCAACGCCCCTGGCTGGGGCCGGGCTGCCAGGTCAGCGCACCCGAAAATTATTTTGAGCTATTTAAGTGTCACATTTTGCTTTAGAAAAATGTATTTCCTTGTTAAAACGCCTTGAAATCCTTATCTTGAAAACCTTATGTTTACTATTCATAATAGCCCCAAAAACAAGGAAAAACGTTTAAATAAGGGGGTCTAGAACTCACCTGAACTTAGCAAATAACTTCAATCCTAAGTTACTTAAGCTATAGTCCAAACACTCTAGCTGCACGAAAGTTAATACACAAAAACGTCATTTTCTTCATAGTTTCGCCCACAGTTTCGCTGCAGCGAAACTGCAGTTTCGCCAGCAGTTTCGCTGGGCAGCACTTCTGCTAGTTTCGCTAGACAGATTCGCTGCCTTGAGCGCCCAACTTTCGTTGGAATTTCCTACTTTCGCGAAGTCTATGGGTCAGTCTGGGTCTTAGCGAGATTTCCGGCGAAACTGTAGTTTCGCCAAAGCGAAACTGTAGTTTCGCTAGAATTTCTCCTAGTCTCGCTGAATGAGTGCACAGTTTCGCTGGATTAACTCACAGTTTCGCTGGATCGGGGCCCAGTTTCGTTGGATGAATAAAAACTAAGAACCAGCCCGTTTTTAACCCAAAATCTTAACTTTTTACGTCCAAATCCTTGGTTTAACTTCCATGAAGCCAAATCTAACCTTTTTACACGTTTTCATACGTAAAAATGTGACCTTTATGCGATTCTTTGCGACTTTTCAAAACCCAAAACCCTAGAATCCGGGTTTGATCTACAGAAGGGTTTAGGGGTCGATTCTTACCTTGTTTGTTGCTCCTTTCCTTGAGATTTGATGCCCAAATGCCCAGATCTCCAATCCCTTGATCTTAGAAGCTCCAAATCTTAATTTTCTTGCACTTTCTCTCTCTACTTTCTCTCTCTATGAATTTCTTTGTTGTTAGGGTTGGAATGAGAAGATGGTGGTGTCTTGGGCAGGTTAAGGGCTGGTTATGGGCCTTAATCTTGCCCATGAACCCCACCTAGCCCATAACCCTTTTGCCTTCTTTTATTAAATGCCCATTGATAAGCCTCTAATCCATTTGACCCGTTTTGACTTTTCGGGGTGTTACAAATCTCCCCCACTTATTTAGGTTTCGTCCTCGAAACCTGTCAGTCATCAAAAATTGAGGATAAAATTTCCTCATCTCCTCCTCGACCTCCCACGTAGATTCTGATCCTTTTCGGTGTCTCCAGTGTACTCGTACGAGTGGAACTACTTTATTACGTAAGCGCTTCTCTTTCCGATCCAGGATGGCCACCGGCTGCTCTACGTAATTCAGTCGCTCGTCAACTTCAATGTCCTCTAATGGTACAAATGCATCATCGTCTGCTAAACATTTCCTAAGGTGAGATACGTGGAACGTAGGGTGAATTCCACTCAACTCATCAGGTAATTCTAGTCTGTAGGCCACTTCCCCTACCCTTGCGATGATGCGGAAAGGTCCTATGAATCTCGGGCTTAACTTTCCTCTTTTTCGAAACCTAATGATCCCTTTCCATGGCGATACCTTGAGCATAACCTTGTCACCAACCCCAAACTCTATCGGTCTACGCCTCTTATCAGCATAAGACTTCTGGCGATCTTTTGCAGCTTTCATGAATGCCTTAATCTTATCTAACTTCTCCGTTGTGACCTCAATCACTTCAAGGCTCCCCAGTTCCTTTTGCCCGATGTCACCCCAACACACGGGCGTTCTGCACTTCCTACCATATAACATTTCGTAAGGGGGCATACCAATGCTGGCATGGTAACTATTATTATATGAGAATTCCGCCAACGGTAAGTGCTCATCCCAACTTCCTCCAAAGTCGATCACACATGCTCGTAGCATGTCTTCTAACGTTTGAATCGTTCTTTCCGACTGACCATCCGTTTGGGGGTGGTAAGCCGTACTAATATGCAGTCTAGTCCCCATTGAGTCGTGGAACCTCTTCCAGAATTTAGACGTAAACCGCGTGTCCATATCCGAAACGATAGACACTGGCACGCCGTGACGAGCCACGATCTCCTTGATGAATAGATCTGCCAACTTCTCAGAGGAAAACGTTTCACGAATTAGTAGGAAATGGGCGCTCTTTGTTAAACGGTCAACAATCACCCAGATCGTGTCGCTTCCTTTCGTCGTGCGAGGTAGCTTCGTGATGAAGTCCATCGTGATGTGTTCCCATTTCCATTCAGGAATATCCAACGGCTGGATTTTCCCATATGGCTTTTGGTGTTCTGCCTTCACCTGTAAACAAGTCAGGTACTTGCTTACATACTTAACCACGTCACGCTTCATTCCTGGCCATCAATAATCTTTCTTCAGATCTTGGTACATTTTTGTGGCACCATGATGAATAGAATATCTAGTTTTGTGAGCCTCATCCATGATCTTTCCCCTCAAATCCCTATAGAGAGGGATCCACATTCTCCCAGATCGAGTTCTAACACCCAGGGTGTTTTCCCCCAAACCTGAAGTTTGCCCTTTCATTCTTTCAGAGTTGACTCTGTCCTCTCTTAATGCCTCATCCTGAAACTCCCTCACTCGCTTCATAACAACAGGCGTCATAATTATTTGGTAAGCCCTCACCCGAATTGGTTCGGGTCGTCCCTTTCGGCTAAGGGCGTCAGCAACCACATTAGCTTTGCCTGGATGATAATGAATTTCGCAGTCATAGTCCTTGATCAGTTCCAGCCACCTCCTCTGCCTCATATTGAGTTCTTTTTGTTCAAAGAAATACTTCAGACTCTTATGATCAGTGAAGATGGTGCACTTCACCCCATACAGGTAGTGCCTCCAAATCTTCAATGCAAACACCACCGCTGCCAACTCCAAATCATGTGTAGGATAATTGGCCTCGTGGGCTTTTAATTGTCTAGAAGCATAGGCTATCACCTTCCCTCGTTGCATCAACACGCAACCAAATCCTACATATGAGGCATCCGAGTAGACTACCATGTCCTCGTTCCCCTCAGGTAGCGTTAGGACAGGGGCTTGCGTTAACCTCATCTTTAGTTCTAGGAAGGCGTTCTCCTGATCAGGACCCCATTCATACTTCACGTCCTTCCGGGTCAGCTTAGTTAAAGGAGAAGCTATCTTGGAGAAATCCTGGATAAACCTCCTGTAGTAACCTGCCAGACCTAAGAAACTGCGAATCTCGGTTGGCGTCTTTGGAGATTCCCATTGTATTACCGCTTCAACCTTCACAGGGTCCACTCTGATCCCCTCGGGATTAACCACATGACCCAGAAATTGAACTTCGCGAAGCCAAAATGCACACTTAGAGAACTTAGCATATAACTTCTCGCTTCTGAGTGTCTCCAATACTTCTTGAATATGATTGGCGTGTTCTTCTTCACTTTTCGAATAGATCAAAATGTCATCGATGAACACTATCACCGATCTATCCAACATAGGCCGGCATACCCGATTCATAAGGTCCATAAAAGCAGCTGGCGCGTTAGTTAAACCAAAGGACATGACGAGAAATTCGTAGTGTCCATAACGCGTACGGAACGTTGTTTTAGGAATATCTTGTTCTTTCACCTTCAATTGGTGGTAACCAGACCGCAGGTCTATCCTTGAAAACTAGCTGGCACCCTGAAGTTGATCGAACAAGTCGTCGATTCTTGGCAATGGGTATCGATTCTTTACTGTCAGCTTATTGAGCTCGTGATAGTCAATGCACATTCGCATGCTACCATCCTTCTTCTTGACGAATAAAACTGGTGCACCCCATGGAGAGATACTTGGCCGGATGAAGCCCTTATCCAATAAATCTTGCAACTGGTCCCTCAATTCTACCATCTCTGAAGGAGCCAATCGATATGGTGCATTAGCGACGGGCTGCGCCCCCGGTAGCAAATCAATTTGAAATTCGATTTCACGGTCAGGCGGCACACCAGTCAGGTCTTCGGGAAAGACGTCAGGAAACTCGCGTACTACTGGCACGTCTGATAATTATGGCTCTGGCGCGTTCACATCTTTCACGTAGGCCAAGTAAGCGCTACACCCACGTCTTATGTACTTTTCGGCTGTGATCATCGACACGACCTTCGGCGCACAGCACACCTTATCCCCACGAACCGTAACAGAACTACCATCGGGCGCTGTTAGACGAATCATTTTCTTGCTACATACAATATTGGCTTCATAGCTAGCTAACCAATCCATGCCTAACACCACATCAAAACCTCCTAAGGCCATAACATGCAACCTAGCAGGGAACTTACAATCTTCTAACTCAATCAGGCAATCCTCAATCACTTCAGTTACCTTAGTGGATCTACCAATGGCGGTTTCTACATAGAAAGGCTCGTCTAACTTCCTACTCTTATCATGCAACGAACGACAAAAGGCAGCAGACACAAAACTCCTACTAGCACCAGAATCAAAGAGCACAGAAGCAAATTCGTGATCCACCAGAAACACACCTGAAACTACTTCTGGATCTACCCTGGCCTCCTCACGGGTTATGTTGAACGCCCTCGCCTTTGCCTTTAAACCGTCACCCTTCCCTTTGTCTCCAGCTT
The DNA here is from genome assembly GCA_024085815.1 of Flaveria linearis. Lineage (NCBI taxonomy): Eukaryota > Viridiplantae > Streptophyta > Magnoliopsida > Asterales > Asteraceae > Flaveria > Flaveria linearis. The sequence continues at coordinate 19,902,159 of CM044001.1, forward strand.
TAACTGTTCCTGGTCCTCCTGATTTTCCTTTCTTGCAGTCTTTCTCCGCATGCCCTATCTCGCCACACTGGTAGCACTTCACCACCTTGCACTCTCTAGCATAGTGGCCCTCGCCCCCACATTTAAAACACCTTCCAGTCCCAACCCTACACTCCCCAAAATGGCGTTTTCCACATTTTCTACAGGTACCCCCTTCACCTGTATTTTCCTGTCTCCCTGATTGACCCTCAGCTCTTATCTTCTTTTCTCCACCCCTGAAGTTATCACCTCCAAACCTCTTCCCATTTCCATTCTTGTTCCCACTCCACTTCTCCACCTTCTTTTGCACAGGTATTGGGTCTCTCTCATCATACAACCTTCCAGCTAAATCCACCACAGACCTAAACATACCTGGTCTAGCCGCAATCATGTGCCTCCTGATGTCCACTGGCAAACCCTGCAAGTATCTCTTGATCTTCTTGGATGCAGGTGTTACCATGTCTGGCACAAGTCTTGCAAGTTCATTGAACTTGGAGGTATACTCTTGATGAGTCATGTTCCCAGCCTCCAAATACAAGAACTCCTTCTCAATCTTGTCTAATTCCCGATGGGGACAATACTCCTCCAGCACCAACTCCTTCAACTCGGACCACCTCAGTTTGGCTATCGACCGCTTTCCTTCGGCCTAGACAATATTGTCCCACCAGCACAGCGCTGAGTCGACGAAAGAATGAGTGGCAAACTTAACTTTCTGATCTTCGCGGCATTCACTAATTTCCAGTACCGCCTCCATTTCTTTGATCCATCGATGAGCGGCAGTAGCATTGCCGTTACCGTCAAAGGTTGGGGGCTTGCACCTTTGAAATGGCCCATAGTTGCACCCCCTAACCGTCTCCCTCTCAGCCTCCTCCTCACTGTCGTCATCGTGGATTACCACCTTAGGGTTTGATGGCTCCTCTTCAGATTCCTCCGTCCTCCCAGTGGACCTTCCGGAATTCTTCTCATTTTCCTTCTCCTTCCTATCAGCTTTATCTCCATCCTTGACTGCTTTAAGCACCTCATTCACCACTGAGGGTAAGACATCTTGCATGACATAGTAGACTTCATCGGCGATGGCCTCCTTCACAGTGGACTTGAGGGTGGCTGATCCCTCGCCCTCTGGTTGACTATGGAGGTCTGACTCCTCGTGCACAGTCTCGGGAGCCTTAGCTTTGCTCCGGGTGACACGTGGTGTAGTGGTACGACCACCTTGAGGACGTCCACGTGTAGCCTTCCCAGCTTTCCTACCCGCCGTATCTAATTCCTATAAGATTTAAACACTGAGATGGTTATTCAAGTTAATTGCTCAGATCGTTACAAGTATGGTAAGTCCTTAATTACAGTGGCCAAGTGTGATTAACTACTTACCTTACCCTCCTGTCCCAAGCAATCACTATCCTAACACATGTCAGCATTCAAATCTACACGTATATAAAACAAATAGCACGCGCGCATATTGCCAGTTTACTTGAAATATTTTACCTGATGGCACGTAGCTACTTGGGTTGGCATCCCTCATTTGGTCCCATTCTCAGTTTAAGTTTAGGTTTGAAAAAAATGTTTTACCCATTTCTCTTAAACTTTGGCTCTGATACCAACTTGTAACGCCCCTTTCCCAGGAAACCTCACAGTTGGCAATTCATAGCATAAATTCAGTTCAATAACAAAACATTGCAGCGGAAAGTAATTAAACATTCATTAAAGACTTAGAAACCCCATTGTACTCATACATTTGTCTTTTAAAGGTAAACAAAACATATTCCTTGTTCATTAATTACAATAAAGACTTCATTAATAGGAATGCCATCCATATTTCCCCAAGTAGCTCCGTGGTGCCATCCTCAGCATCAGCGCCTACCTGCCCACTATTATGCATAAAAAGTCAGCCACGCTGAGTGAGTTCTAGTTTTATATAAGTAAGAAAGTATAATCTTTTATCCTTTCATATAATGAACACGCATACATCCTACTACAATTATTACTTGCATCACATTAGGCACGTTCATTATCTTTTATTCTTTCATTTCGTTTTACTTCATCATCGGCGAGGTTTGCACAAAGCAAGCTCTCCATGTTGATTGACAACGAATGTCAATCCCCGTCGGTACACGTTATCCATGGTCGCTACCCCCGACGGTCGATCGATCCCCGTCGGTACACATCTTCATGGTAGTTTCCCCCGACAGTTGATCCACACTAGCAGGCACATAGCCCGCTCATGAATACGGATCCATCATCATACATCAGACTCACACATAAGTGAAGTCTATCATAGTGCTTGCAAGACTTTTCATCATCCAACGGGCCCGGGGGTAACATTCGTTAAGTTCCACTTCTCATTAGTATTATTTTTCACTTAATATATATATAATACTTAGCTTATTAAGTACACAACATACCAAGTACTAGTCATCATAACATGTAACCGACCCACCGCGGGACAGCGGGGGTTCGGGGGCGGCAGCCCCTGACAGCGGGGTCCTAGGGGCAGCAGCCCCTAGTGGGGTCCAAGGGGCAACGCCCCTGGCTGGGGCCGGGCTGCCAGGTCAGCGCACCCGAAAATTATTTTGAGTTATTTAAGTGTCACATTTTGCTTTAGAAAAATGTATTTCCTTGTTAAAACGCCTTGAAATCCTTATCTTGAAAACCTTATGTTTACTATGCATAATAGCCCCGAAAACAAGGAAAAACGTTTAAATAAGGGGGTCTAGAACTCACCTGAACTTAGCAAATAACTTCAATCCTAAGTTACTTAAGCTATAGTCCAAACACTCTAGCTGCACGAAAGTTAATACACAAAAACGTCATTTTCTTCATAGTTTCGCCCACAGTTTCGCTGCAGCGAAACTGCAGTTTCGCCAGCAGTTTCGCTGGGCAGCACTTCTGCTAGTTTCGCTAGACAGATTCGCTGCCTTGAGCGCCCAACTTTTGTTGGAATTTCCTACTTTCGCGAAGTCTATGGGTCAGTCTGGGTCTTAGCGAGATTCCCGGCGAAACTGTAGTTTCGCCAAAGCGAAACTGTAGTTTCGCTAGAATTTCTCCTAGTCTCGCTGAATGAGTGCACAGTTTCGCTGGATTAACTCACAGTTTCGCTGGATCGGGGCCCAGTTTCGCTGGATGAATAAAAACTAAGAACCAACCCGTTTTTAACCCAAAATCTTAACTTTTTACGTCCAAATCCTTGGTTTAACTTCCATGAAGCCAAATCTAAGCTTTTTACACGTTTTCATACGTAAAAATGTGACCTTTATGCGATTCTTTGCGACTTTTCAAAACCCAAAACCCTAGAATCCGGGTTTGATCTACAGAAGGGTTTAGGGGTCGATTCTTACCTTGTTTGTTGCTCCTTTCCTTGAGATTTGATACCCAAATGCCCAGATCTCCAATCCCTTGATCTTAGAAGCTCCAAATCTTAAGTTTCTTGCACTTTCTCTCTCTACTTTCTCTCTCTACGAATTTCTTTGTTGTTAGGGTTGGAATGAGAAGATGGTGGTGTCTTGGGCAGGTTAAGGGCTGGTTATGGGCCTTAATCTTGCCCATGAACCTCACCTAGCCCATAACCCTTTTGCCTTCTTTTATTAAATGCCCATTGATAAGCCTCTAATCCATTTGACCCGTTTTGACTTTTCGAGGTGTTACAATTACAAATTTTTAAGGGGACAAGATGTTCTTGTTCTGAACACCGGGCTCGAGAAAGAGGAAAATAAGACAATTGCAGATATTTTGCGTGTTGAAACTACTCCTGCCCCAGATGATCCTGGTTAGTGTTTCTTTCTGCTTTCTTTGGCTTTTTATAAATCGACTTCTATTGACTACTGTTTTATCTTTTCTTTCTGTACACAGAAAGTGTTGGGTCTAGTGTAAGCTGGTCTCAGTATGATAAATATGAAGGAATTAGGATCAAACATTTTAAGGTACTTTTATAATATTTGTTATTACTTCATTTTTTAAGAAGTGAAGGACTTAGATTATAAGTTAGTATGGAACTTCTTCACATGTTTTTGTGTTATTACAGACTGTGTCTTCAGTTGAATGGCATCAAAAAGGAGACTATTTCTCTACTGTCATGCCTGCAGATATCCTTCTCATTTTTCAGTTTATATTTATGTTTGCTTGCACGCTTTTATTACCTATCTTTAGAGGTGGAAAAATGGTCAGGTCGCTGGTTGGGTAATGAGCTAAAACATGTTTTCTTTTTTGCTATCAGTTGGGTAAACCGGGAACATCTTTTTAAAAGATATTACTGCTTTTATAAATAGATGGTCTGTCAAATATCATTTCAATAATAATATACATTTTGTATTAAAGAACTTGGGTAGAATTATCTTTGGGTGGATTTGACCCGTTTTTTTTAAGCTAAGGGGCTGTTTGGTAGCATCTGAATCAGTCTCTTAATGGTTCAGATGTCTGAATGGTTCTGCACTTAGTGGTTCAGACTGTTTGTTTCGCGAGCAAATGTTTGAATGGTTCAGACATTTGCCTTTGAATGGTTAAGCATTATGCTAATACTGAATGGTTAAGAGGTCTAATGCTGAATGGTTCAGACCTCTTAATGGTTCAGCACTTAATGGTTGGACCTCTTATTGGTTCAGCACTTAATCATTCAGAAATTACCAAACAGCCTCTAACTTTATTTTATCTGTCTAGCTCGTTATAAAGAATATATTAATATGAACGAACCTGTTCGTAACTTGATTATTATGTCTTAACGTGTTTGCTTACGTGAATCAAAAGCCTTATTAATACACTTACTTTCGAAGAAGCTTACCATTCAAGTTGCATGGTCTTCCTGTGTCTTCAACTTTCCATCCTACAAGATCCATATTCTTTGTTTCAACAAAAAAGAATGTTCATGTTTATGATCTTGTGAAGAAAAAGTTCATCAATAAGCTTGAAGCTGGGGTTCGTGAAATCTTATCCTTTTCTGTTCATCCTGGTGGTATGTTCACATTTCTTTTCATGGTTTGTTATTCTAGATTTAAAATAACTATAACAGTAAGGTTGTGTTGTGTTTCAATTCAGGTGACAATGTTATTGTTGGGAGTAAGGATGGAAAATTATGTTGGCTTCACATGGATCTTTCATCAAAACCATACAAAATTCTCAAGTATGTAAACGGTTTATAACCCCTCAAGTTATCATATGTGTGTGCTGACGCCGCGTTTCTGATTGTTTTGTGTTTGATGCAGATCTCATCCGAAGGACATAACGAATGTGGCATTTCATCGCACCTACCCGTTGTTTGCATCATCTTCAGATGATTGCACAGCATATGTTTTCCATGGAATGGTGTACTTAGATCTAAACCAGAACCCTCTTATTGTTCCTTTGGAGATTCTTCATGGCCATACTAGTGTATATGGAAGAGGTCAGTTCTTAGCATACCTACAATTTTAACATAATTGTAAATGTAAATTCTAAGTTGTTTATTACATAAGTGAGCATTTTAAAGCATAATATAAATTTAAACATATCTACGAGCTCATCGGTTGTTTATGTGGTTTAGGTGTGTTGGACTGCAAGTTCCACCCAAGGCAACCATGGTGGTTTACTGCAGGGGCTGATTCTATGATCAAGCTTTTATGCCATTAGATTTAAACGTATCAACGTCTTCAGTTTATACCACACATGCAAGCGAAGAGGTTCTAGGTGTGGCAGTGGTGGTTAATCTAGCATTTGCACAAGATCATTGGTGTTGTACTTGTGAGATTGAGTTCAGTTTTGTCATTGTAGGAACTGTCAACAACTTTGGTTATGATTATTACGGACTTGCTGGATATTATTTTTGTTAGGGGATGCTATAAATTAAATGAATTTAAAAGATGTAATGTTGAAAGCTATGATGGAGATAAGATTTGAAATTTGTTTATACAAATTCGTTTTTAGTATTTGGTTCTTGACCATCTACACCCATTACCATCTCCCACCGTTCTTCACCGTCGTTGCCTCCACCACCGTCGCCTCCACCACCGCCGCCTCCACCACCGCCGCGCCCACCACCACCGGCTCACACCACCACCGCCGGCTCACTCCACCACCGCCGGCTCACGCCACCACCGCCGGCTCACACCACCACTGTCGGCTCACACCACTACCATGCATCGGCAGATCTAGATCTACAAACCATCATCACCACCACCGTTGCTGTACACCTGTAGATCTAGATCTATAAACCATCATCACCACCATCGTTCTTCACCACCGCCACCGTAACCAGCACACACCACCCCTACCACCAGCGGTGTTACCTCTCTTCCTGATAGCTTTTCCACAGTCATCCGGACCCATAAGGGAAAAAAAGCATTTGGGTAAAATTTTTATGATATTGTTCATGTTCTCGTTTTGCGATGCTTGATTAGTAGTCGGATCTGTTGGTTCTGTGTGTTTTTGTAAGATTGTTTGTGTTATTTTGGTGTGTGTTTTTAGGGTTTAGGGGTTGTGTGTCTTAAATCTGATTTTAGGTTTTGTAAGTAATTGGAGATAAACCGAGGTTGTTCTATTCCCATCGAACCCCTGAACTTGCTTGTGAGTGTGTCCTTTACTTACTAGGTGCTTTAGTGCTCTTTATACATATTGTGCTCTTTATACATATAGACGGTAGGAAGCATGACAGGTCCTTGAGATTATGTCCGGGGAAGAGGGGTGCAGGGAAGGGAAACGAAAGGGAACATTGTTTACGCGTGGCTTCTTGGAACGTCGGAACGCTAAGTGGTAAATTGCTTGAGGTAGTAGATGTGTTAAGAAGACGTAGGGTGCAGATAGCGTGCCTTCAGGAAACTAGGGGAAAGGGATATAAAGCTGAAGAGAAAAAGGTACAAGTTACTTTATTCGGGGTAGGATGGAAGTAAGAATGGCGTAGGTTTTTTAGTGGATATTAACTTGCACAAGAATGTGATAGAGGTAATAAGTACAGTGATAGGATTATGGTGCTAAGGTTAGTCTTAGGAGAGGAAGTAACGGTCGCTAGCGCGTATGCACCACAAGTAGGACTAGGGGAGCAGGAGAAGATAGCCTTTTGGGATTTGCTAGACATAACAGTTAGGGCTATACCTAAGGAGGAAAAAAATTTTATAGGAGGAGATTTTAATGGTCACATAGGCAAGGATAGCGATGGTTTACAGTTGGTCCATGGGGGTTTTGGTTTTGGCGATAGAAACGAACCTGGTAGGGATCTCTTAGACTTTACGGTAGCATATGACCTAGGTATTACAAATTTGTTCTTTAAGAAAAGGGAGTCATATTTAATTGCTTTTAGGAGCGGGGGATGTAACACGCAGATAGACTATATGTTGATGAGACGAGCGGATCGACGAAGTTGGAAGGATTGCAAGGTTATACCTGGAGAGACTGTAATGACTCAACATAGGTTATTAGTGGCTGATATAGCTATAAGACCAAAGATGACAATGAGATATAAGGGAAAAGATGACACCCAAGATTCGACGGGGAGGCTTAAAGGGCAAGAACATTACCGTCTTCGGTGAAAAGGTGATATCGGTGGCATCAACTAACGTGAGCAGAGACACAAACCGGATGTGGGATGATATGGCGAGCACCATCACTCGTATGGCAAAGGAGACACTCAAGGTATCAATAGGAAAAAAAGGAGGGCATAAAGAGTCTTGGTGGTGGAGTGAACATGTGCAAAACAAAATAACGGATAAGAAAATTAGTTTTAAGGAGCTTTTAAGGTACACCGATAAGGAGGAAAGAATGATACTTAAGGAAAAATACAAACAAGACAAGAGAGACGCGAAGAAGGAAGTGGCGGAGGCGAAGAACTCAACTTATAGACAAATGTATAAGCGTTTGGAAACAAAGGAGGGGGAGCATGATATGTTCAAGATATCCAAAGCTCGAGAACATAGGAAGCGAGATCTAGGGATCATTAAGTGTATAAAAGGTTAGGATGGATGCGTTTTGGTCAATGAAAAGGACATAAAATTGAGATGGCAGACTTACTTCCACAACCTTTTCAATAGTGGGAGGCCTCGCCCAGAAGGCAATGAAGACCACCGCACTCCCCAATGGAAACAATGGAATAATTATTACTGTTGACGTATCACGAAATCTGAGATAAGGACGACACTTAGGAGGATGGGAAGGGATAAGACGACGGGCCCGGACAATATACCGATTGAATTGTGGTATTGTTTAGGAGAAGTAGAAGTTCAATAGATAACAATATACAATTGTAGTTTAATCAAACAAAATATAAGGATTTTTATGACTTATAAATGTTGTTTAACGATGCCAAACTTTAAATCCTACTTTGCTTTATTGATCTTTTGAGATACGTGCTTAAAAACATGTGTAAATGAATAGTGGTGAGCTCAATGCATGCATTTATATTATTATATATCACATTCTGCTAAACTCCACGTTAACAGACCTAAGATTAACAATATATATGGATAGATAATATTTGTTAAAACGTTTACAAATGTTCTTTGAACAAGTATGAGCTTAATGCATCCGTTTATATTGATAGAGGTGGGCAAACCAGTTTTCTTTTTTTGCCAAACCGGTTCCGGTTGAGAACCGGACCCGGTTTGTGCTAGAGATGATTCAAATCATTTCGGTTTGGAAACCAATTTTGCTTAATCATCCACCGACCCTGTTCAAATCATTTTGGACCGGTTCCTAAACCGATTTGGTTTTTATTGTTTTTATATGTTTTTAAAATTAAAAACATAAAAACGTTAAAAAGTAACTAAAAGTTCTATTTTTATTCAATGCTTGAATGGTAAGCTTTTTTGGATCACAAAATGCGTCATTTGCTAACATCTTATGCCCATAATTTGTATTCATTCGTCATCGAAATTTGACCTCGAGATGGTTCCCATTTCAACGCTTTACAATATCTCATTTGGATGTTATATTTCAAAGTAGAATTCACATCATTTGAAAAGAATATCAAACACAACTTGCAACGAGTCTTATTGGGACCAGACGACATTCTCACACAAATCATAGTTGCACAAAATCTTTTGGTTCCTCTTCGTAAGAATAATCCGAACAATCACATTTTAAGAAGAGTCATCACAATCAATCAAAGATTGAACACTAGATGAAGTCATTTTAAGAGTTTTTTCACACGTGAAAAAAATAGTAAACATTTTTTATATTTTAGAGTGTAGATAACGTTTTTTTTATTAATCAAGCAAAACACCCACCACATATTTATACTAGCTAACGGGGGTCAAATGGTGAAATGGTGAAAAAGGACAAAAAAGAGCTAAAAAAGGAGCTAAAAGGAGGCTCCAACGGTTAAAAACATCCATAGACGTTGGTAACGGATATATATATATATATTTGAAACCCGGCTCATAATGCAACTATAAAAAAACCGGTTAACAAGTGTGGAAGCAGAACTGGTTTGTAAACCGGTTCAATAGTCACGGGATCCGAATTGGTTGGGGAGCTAGGGGTTAGGGCCAGTTTGAAACTGGTTCAGGGCAAACCAGTTTGCCCCATTTCGTTTTGTCACACCCTCAATTTCCACGAACGGGGTTTTACCGTTAGGCGTGTGACATACCAGGATCTCAGACACAGTCATATCGAACGACACTATATGAATTTTGAAATAAACATTGACTTCATTCACGCGAACATAAGCAGAGTTTACAATAATGCGGAAGCATGTACAAAAGTTGTAAATCCATTACAATACTGTTACAATAGTCATGTTTAAACAAAATCTTCAATGCTGAAAATAAACTAGATGAATGCATGTCCTGAGTGCATATCCTGAAGCGTGCCTCAAAAGCTTATGCGTTCCTGTGACCTGAGAAAACATGCTAAAATGTGTCAACATAAAGTTGGTGAGTTCACAGGTTTAATCAACAAGAAATGTATTCGTAAGCGTTCCATGTTTTGCGTTTCAATGGTTTAGTACATAAAGCATATCGTTAGGTAGCTAGCCTATGTTCTTGTTACTTAGCGTTTCGAACCGAAGCTGACTGTTTACGTCCTATTTGTGTTTCCACCACGTCTTAACCGACCGTGGCAATCGTTGTGTCCCGTCATGTCTCATCAGACCATGACAATGTGTTTCCACCACGTCTTAACCGACCGTGGCAATCGTATGTTAGGTCAATTTGGCATCCGTTTGACCGCCAATCAAGCTAGCGCGACTAGCCCGGGCGGGGTTTGTGTGACAACCCGGAAAATTTCGGTAAAAATTTAGGAATTAAATTTTAAAAATTCTAAAACTTGTATATAATTATTTAATGAATAAGTAATATAATATTAATAATAATAATGTTAATAATAATAATAATACTAACAATAACAATAATAATAATAATAATAACAATAATAATAATAATAATTAACAATATTAACAACTTAGAATTAAAGTACAGGGGTTAATTTTGTAGTTTTTAAAACCTGATTTAAAAGCTTTGGCATAAAATAATAACAGTACGAAACTCCAGGGACCAAACGTGTAAATTTTCTTTTAAAAACCCACCCCCCGCCCGTCACCCTCTCCTCACCGCCGGCCACTATTCCGGTGGCCCTCCGGCGACTCCAAAGGCCGCAATCCGCTCGATTTTTGATCAAATAAATCACCCCGACACAATCTAGTGCATGACTCGAACTCGTGGGGTCTTGAAAATTGAATAATGGTGTCGGTTTGGTGTGGTTTCCACCTTCGACCGAAAGTCGGCCGACCCACTCACAAAATGCGGCACTAAACTTAATAATAATCAAAATTAACTCTGCACTAACGAAAGGATAATCGATCATGATGTTCCACTAAATTCAGTTTAGTATAAAACGTACACAAACCCCTCATTCGAACACCACCAATACCCGCGACCTGCAACTTACTAGAACTCCACCCTCCAGCCTTTGTAACTCGAAATTAACAGAGGGTTTTTGATCACAAGCATTATTAGAAACTTCCTGTTGAAGGAATTAGATTATAATCACCGTTGGGCATCAATCGAACATCAAGAAGCCGCGACCTGTTCATCGTACCATTCACCTTCAATTCGAACACAAATCGGGTAATTTAACATACACATACACTCGGTTTCACATAGGGAACAAAAGCCATATGTTTAATTTCATTAACAACTTCGAATCGATGGTCAATTGATCAAGAATTGAAACTAGGGTTCTTGATTTGGGGGGAAAGGCTTACGGTTTGTTTAAAACTAATGGGAACCACTGTTTACCGCGGCTGCGGCCTTGGTTCACTGGTTCCCCGTTTCCAAGCTACCCTTGAGGTCCCGGGTTCGAACCCGGGCAACCTCTTTTATTTTTTTTAAAGGCTTTTTGGACTTTTAAAAATTACAGAAAAATTATAAAAATTATAAAAATAATTTTTATAAATCTTGTGTATATTTTTGAGCATTAAATAATTTTCTGGATTATATTAACGTTTACCAAATTATTTACAAATATGATTTATTTTATAAAATATACTTTAAACGAACGGTTTAGAATAATATTTTTGTAATTAGTCTTCGGTAATCATACGGGCTTAATTACATGTTGAACATCATCGTTACATCTAAATTCGTTTATAAAACACTTAATAATTTATCAAATAGAAATATGATATTTATTCTATAAATCTAATTATTTAAACAAAACACATAATTCTATCAAAACCTTAATCCATATTCTAACGTTAATCATATTATAAACTCGTAAATAATAATTAACATTAACTATGTTCATACTAAACGAAACACAGGTTAACTGAAATTCTAATCGTCGTGCGAACATTATTTCTTTGCAACGCAATCAAGGTGAGTTTACAGCCCCACTTTTACTTTATACTCTTTTTGGGGGAGAGAAACATGTTGTTTTTATAAACTTTACATTACGTTGGATTTTTGTAATACTGCATATACTTGATACTATGGTGTATACTTGCCCAACGGACCGTTAATATGGACTTAACGAGGTAATTGTTAGTAGTACTACTGGGATTGACATACCCCACCCGGGCAAGTCGCGCTACCACAACGTTCGTCAAACGGGTGAACGGTTAGCCTAATTACAAGTGTTGTGGTGTGTGATCCACATCCGGGCCTGTTTATTTATTTGATTACATGTCAGTTCGGTCGCGCCTTCATACACATAGTGATCATTATGGACTAGCTACCCATTATATGCTTTATTTACAAATCCGGGAATTTCATCCCAAGTGTTGTTTTACGATGCGCTGTCAAACACCTATTGACAGTTGTGTTAAGCGTTAATGTTGTGTTTAGCGTTAATAGACATGTTTAGTCGGGTCGGGTCGCATGGGTTCGGTCGTGGGTGTTACACACACAAGCAGTCATAGTCGTATTAGGCTTCATGTAGACTTCAAATGAGTTGTTGATATTTGTAAACAGTTACGTTGTTTCGGGTTGAAAGTATATGTCTGTTGATTGCGTTGACTTTAATCTTTGTGGTCAAGAAATGACACTTTATTGATGTTAACTTATCGTCCCATGATAGACACATCGCACACCAGAAGAATTCAAGCAAAATGACTCCAATCGCATAACAAGGCTAGACGCACTACTGGACACTTCATTCGCACGAATGGGCCTTCAATCGTACGAATCAACTTCCCTCGTACGATTGAACCCTCATTCATGCGACTCAGCCTTCAGTCGTACCACACATCACTCATTCACCCGAATCAATAACCAATCGCACGAATGAACCTTCATTCGTGCGGTTGGACCTTCAGTCGGGTGATACTCAGTCGCATGCATTCATTCGGTCGACTCAATCGCACACATTCATTCGATGACTCAGTCGCACGGGTTCATTCGCACGTCTCACCCCAGTCGCCCCGATCAATCGCGCGAAGGACCCAGTCGCATCACTCAGTCGCGCGGTTGGCCCAGTCGCGGACTGCAGCAGGTCGCGACTGCAGGGTGGGTTGAACTGCCTTCGGTTGTTCCGTGCTCGGTTTTCTCACAATCAGGACTTCCAGAAACACTCTCCTAACATGTCTAAGTGGAATGCATACTCTGATTGACCTCACACGCACCCCCACGACCACATGCATTCGGGTTGAACCCGAACACCCGAACCCCATATTTGCAGCAGTGAAACGAGCATTAAAACGGATGAACGAGGTCGCCTACCTGCTGGGATCGTGATTTCTCAGCTGTTGGGTGGTCTAATCCAACAAAAACAAGCTCAATCGGGTGGGATTTGGTGCTAGGATGAACAATCGGGGGTGTAGAGAGCGTAGGAGAAAAAGAGAGCAGAAATGGGGTGTGTTTGGCTGGTGGGTGGGTATTTATACCCAGCCCCAGTTTGGCAATTTGGCAGGTTTAGTCCCTGCACTTAGGTACCGAGTTCCTAAATTTGTTTCGGCTGATAACGACGTTGATGAGCGAGCTCCATTAATTAATAGGATTCCTTAGGTAATCTCGTTTATGTGAATCCTCTACAAACACCCGCGTTAGTATTTTATCATAATTCGTTTGACGATGTCTGTGGCGGTGTTTGTATACGTTTCAAGTATTTGCGAGTACGGGTCAATGTTAACGACAACGGTTTAAATAATGTAAATCTGAAATTACGGGGTGTCACATCATCCCCTTGTTGCAGGAATTTTCGTCCCGAAAATTAGTACATCTTGTTACGTGGTTTTTACGGGGTAGTACAAGGTTCAACGGGTTGTGACGCATGTGGAATAGAGTACCTGTGTATCTAAGAGGTAGATGCCTGGTTTTGGAATAGTTGAGGGTATTTCCTCTTCATCTGATCCTCGCGTTCCCAGGTAAATTCTGGTCCACACTTTGAGTTCCAACGGATTTTGACGATAGGGATACGGCTATGTTTGAGTGTCTTGACCTCTCGATCCATGACTTCCACCGGTTCCTCGACGAAATGTAGTTGTTCGTCCACATGTATCTCGTCTAACGGGATGATAAGAGTCTCGTCTGCAAGGCATTTCCTCAAGTTGGAGACGTGGAACGCATTGTGTACTCCACGGAGTTCTTCGGGTAAGTTCAATTGGTAGGCCACGGGGCCAACCCGTTTGACAACCTCAAACGGTCCCACGTACCTAGGGCTTAGTTTCCCGCATTTCCCGAAACGAATCACACCCTTCCAAGGTGACACTTTCAAAAGCACCTTGTCACCTATTTGGAATTCCAACGGTCGGAGACGCTTGTCAGCGTAGCTTTTCTGTCGGTCACGGGCTGCTGCCATACGGTTACGGATCTGCACGATCTTCTCTGTCGTCTCGTGCACTAGTTCAGGGCCGGTGAGTTGACTTTCTCCAACTTCCGCCCAACAGATAGGTGATCGGCACTTACGCCCATACAGTGCCTCAAATGGGGCAGCTTTGATCGATGTGTGATAGCTATTGTTGTAAGAAAACTCAACTAGCGGTAAGTGAGTTTCCCAACTGCTGCGAAATCTATGACGCAGGCACGTAACATGTCTTCTAGAGTCTGGATCGTACGCTCACTTTGGCCATCAGTCTGGGGGTGGTATGCGGTGCTCATATCCAACCGCGTTCCTAGTGCTCGTTGTAAGGACTGCCAGAAGTGTGAAGTGAATCGGGCGTCACGATCAGAGATAATGGAAGTCGGCACACCATGCCGAGAGACTATTTCCCTGAGGTAGATACGAGTTAACTTTTCCATGCGATCAGTCTCCCGGATTGCCAGGAAGTGTGCGGATTTCGTCAAGCGATCCACGATCACCCAAATGGTATCGCATCCTCTGGGAGTCCGAGGGAGTTTCGTGATGAAGTCCATAGATATCTGCTCCCACTTCCATACTGGTATTTCTGGCTGTTGGAGTAAACCAGACGGTCGTTGATACTCTACCTTAACCTTAGAACAAGTCAAACATCTGCTCACGTAGGTGGCGATATCTGCTTTCATGTTTGGCCACCAGTAAAGAACCTTCAGGTCATGATACATCTTGTCTGAACCTGGGTGGATTGAGAACCGGGACTTATGGGCTTCGTCCATTACCAGTCCTCGCAGGTTCCCATACGAGGGAATCCATGTTCGATCCATGAAGTAGCGGATTCCGTCAGGCTTGGTTTCTAGTTGCTTCTCCATACCTCGTAATGATTCGGCTTTCAAATTCTCGTCTTTTAACGCCTCAAGTTGAGCATTGCGGATCTGGTCGGGTAAACCGGTGTGAATGGTGAGTTGCAATGCTCGAACTCGTCTTGGCTTGGGCGTTTCCTTCCGACTCAGGGCGTCTGCTACTACATTAGCCTTGCCCGGATGATACTTGATCGTACAGTCATAGTCGTTTAACAACTCGACCCAACGACGTTGTCTCATATTTAGCTCCTTCTGTTTAAAGATGTGCTGGAGACTCTTGTGATCGGTGTAAATGGTGCACTTGGTACCGTACAAGTAATGTCTCCATATCTTGAGTGCAAACACGACTGCTCCAAGCTCTAGGTCGTGTGTCGTGTAGTTTTTCTCATGTACCTTCAGTTGTCGTGATGCATAGGCAATCACCCTATTACGTTGCATTAGTACGCAACCGAGGCCTTGTATAGAAGCATCACAGTAAACAACAAAATCATCGGTTCCCTCAGGCAGGGATAGGATCGGTGCTATACAAAGTCTCTGCTTCAGAATCTGGAATGCAGATTCTTGTTTATCACCCCAATCGTACGTAGTGCCTTTATGAGTCAATGCGGTGAGAGGTTGAGCAATCTTCGAGAACCCTTCGATGAACCATCGATAATAGCCAGCCAACCCAAGAAACTGTCGTACCTCGGTCGGTGTCTTAGGCGTAGCCCAGTTCTTGATAGCTGCTATCTTTGTCGGGTCAACGTGTATCCCATTCTCATTGACCACATGGCCCAAGAAATGGACCTCTCGTATCCAGAAGTCGCACTTTGAAAATTTTGCGTACAACTGTTCTCGTCTCAACAGCTCCAGAATCAGTCTAAGGTGTGCTTCGTGTTCTTCCTTATTCCTTGAGTAAATAAGGATGTCATCGATGAAGACAATGACGAACTTGTCTAGATAGGGTTTGCACACTCGGTTCATTAGGTCCATGAAAACCGCTGGTGCATTGGTCAACCCGAACGGCATAACCAAGAACTCGTAGTGGCCATATCTCGTTCTGAAGGCAGTCTTTGAAATGTCTTCTTCTCGTATCCTTAGTTGATGATAACCCGATCTTAGGTCTATCTTGGAATAGTAACTCGACCCTTGTAGTTGATCGAACAGATCATCAATGCGCGGGAGAGGATAACGATTCTTTACTGTTGCCTTGTTCAATTCCCTGTAGTCGATACACATGCGGAAAGTTCCGTCCTTCTTCTTGACAAACAGGACTGGGGCTCCCCACGGTGATGAGCTAGGTCTGATAAAACCCTTATCCAATAGTTCCTGCAATTGCGTAGACAGTTCTTGCAGTTCCTTTGGAGCTAATCTGTACGGTGCTCTCGCGATAGGGGCAGCTCCCGGTACCAAATCGATTTGGAACTCGACTTGGCGATGCGGTGGGAGACCGGGTAGGTCTTCAGGGAAAACCTCAGGATAATCACGTACAACTGGGATGTCTTCAATTTTCTTTTCCTCGGTTTCTTTTTCAGTGACCATGGCTAGGAAAGCGGTATGACCCTTACGCAAACACTTCTGAGCTTTCATGTAGGAGATGATTCCAGAGACCATGCCACTCCTTTCGCCCTGAACTGATAGAATTTCACCACTAGGAAGTGGTATGCGTACGATTTTCTCTCCACAGATGATTTCAGCTTGATTCTTGGATAGCCAGTCCATGCCCACCACTACGTCGAAACTACCAAGTGTGACAGGCATCAGATCAATATCTATCTCATGACCACATAATCCTAGTCTGCACCCCTTGGCGATATGAGTTGCCTCGATTAGTTTTCCGTCAGCTAATTCTACCACATAACTAGGTTCCATGACAGCCAGGGTTACATCTAAGAACTTAATGAACTTGTTGGAAACAAAACTCCTATCAGCTCCAGTATCAAATAGTATAGAAGCAAAACAACCATTCAGGGGAAACGTACCAGTAACCACATTCTGGTCATCCCTTGCCTCGCCGGACCCGATTACGAATGCGCGACCCTTGGCGTTGCCCCCATTATTACCCTTGTTTCTGCCCTTCAGCTGTAGGCAATCCTTCCTATAGTGTCCCTCCTTTCCACATTCATAGCAGCCTCTAGTCATTCCACCCTGTCGTTGGTGTTGGGGTTGTTGTTGCTGAGTCATTAGTTCACCCCGGCAGTCTTTGGCTGCGTGTCCCATCTTTCCACATCTCTGACAACGGAGTCGATCACATGGGCCATGATGATGGAGGTTGCACCGGTTACACCTAGGGTTCTTGCCCGCGTAGCTGCTCGAACCCTGACCATAGTTGTTGTTGTTGCTGTTCTGATTGTTATTGGTGAAGTTCCTTGATGGGTCGAACCTTTTGGTCGGTTATTGCTAAGGGTTGTTGTTGCTTGAAGACTTGCTGTTGTTACCTTCCCATTTTCTTTTGTGATCTGATGAACCAGAAGCAGCGCCACGTTTAGGCAAAGTGCCGTGTGCCACTGCCTGGTCGGTGAGTTTGTGAGCCAGTCGGATGGCATGCTGGATAGTGACAGGATCAGCAGCCATCACACTAGCCTGGATTTGAGGAGCCAAGCCATCAATGTACTTTTCGATCTGTTTGTAGGCCGGAGTTACCATCTGCGGACATAATGCTGCCAACTCGTGCGAACGAGTCGTGTACTCCTCGATGTCAGAACCAATCATCTTTAAATTCCAAAATTCTGCCTCCAGTTTCTGGACTTCACTCCTGGGGCAGTACTCTTCCTTCATTAGAATCTTGAAGTCTTCCCATGGCATACCGTTTGCAGCACCAAGTCCTAAGGTTTGGACTTGTGAATTCCACCATGTCAGGGCTGGTCCCTCCAATGTGCCGGAGGCGTACTTGACCCGATTTCCATCAGGACAGCTGCACATGGCAAACACTGACTCAAGTTTCTCTAGCCAGCGAAGCAGTGTGACAGCGCCCTCAGAGCCGCTGAAAGAATGAGGCTTGCAATCCATAAACATCTTGAAGGTACAGACTGTTGGACCTCCTTGATTCGGATTCTGGTCGTTCTGGTCCTGATTACGAGCCTTCTCATAAGCTGCAAGCGCATCAGCCACGCGCTCGTTGATGATAGCATTCAGCTCGGCTTGAGTCAGGGTGATATTTCCTCGTCCACCCGGGCGTCCAGGTCTTCTTCCAGACATGATTTCTTCAATTCACAACACATATTAATCAATAACCGGATAACAATTATTGACAGTAATATATATTGTATCATGCTAGTAAGAATAAGGGGTTTGTTTGCACATCGATAGTAAGGCTTTATGAGGATCCGAGGCCTTATGCCTCCTAAGTATGGAATTTGAAAATTTGTACTGGCCATTACCGTTATCACCCAATAGAGTTGCCAGGGTTCTCATGCACGACAAATTACAATTACGTGTGCACCCGTGATTCTAATTTGCTTTGCATGGTCACACATGGTTCCTCCTATTCGAGATAACATACCTTGTCCAGTACCGAGTGTTATCAATGATAAAAGCATCAAAGATGTATTGGTTATACCAAGAGTCAAATAACTAAAGTTGTACAAGAGATTCGGTTTAGGTAACAACGGGAATCAAGACAATTTGGCCTCTTTCCCTTCGTGGTTCTAGGTGTTTGGATGTCCAAGTCCGATTCTCTAATCGACTTGAATATCTTAGTTGTCCCTCGTTTACTGCTCGGACTAGCGTAGAGGGTAGGATATGTTGGGAATAGTAACAAGTGTGAGAGAGTTGGAAGAGTGAGGTATTGTTCTTTTTGTTTGTCATCGTTATGCTTATCGCGTGCGTTAGAAATGAGTTTCGTGTTCCAATCATGGAAATGTTTGATTCAATTCGTTGTTGCTTTCACTCCGTGAGTGAAGGATCAAGTGTAAGCGTTGGTTGTGAGCGAGCGGGACTCTCCGCCCCTCTGTTAGCCGGTAATGACACACATGTCATACCTATAGTGTTTATGTTTGCCCAGTAGTGAAATGTCAATACACCAGAAGGTTGTTTGCACAATAGTGGTAACCATATAAAAGTGTCTGTGCAATACTAGTGTTGTGTCTAAGGCTATAGTCTAGATGCAATGCAATCCTAGTTCTCTATAACCTGTGGCTCTGATACCAATCTGTCACACCCTCAATTTCCACGAACGGGGTTTTACCGTTAGGCGTGTGACATACCAGGATCTCAGACACAGTCATATCGAACGACACTATATGAATTTTGAAATAAACATTGACTTCATTCACGCGAACATAAGCAGAGTTTACAATAATGCGGAAGCATGTACAAAAGTTGTAAATCCATTACAATACTGTTACAATAGTCATATTTAAACAAAATGTTCAATGCTGAAAATAAACTAGATGAATGCATGTCCTGAGTGCATATCCTGAAGCGTGCCTCAAAAGCTTATGCGTTCCTGTGACCTGAGAAAACATGCTAAAATGTGTCAACATAAAGTTGGTGAGTTCACAGGTTTAATCAACAAGAAATGTATTCGTAAGCGTTCCATGTTTTGCGTTTCAATGGTTTAGTACATAAAGCATATCGTTAGGTAGCTAGCCTATGTTCTTGTTACTTAGCGTTTCGAACCAAAGCTGACTGTTTATGTCCTATTTGTGTTTCCACCACGTCTTAACCGACCGTGGCAATCGTTGTGTCCCGTCATGTCTCATCAGACCATGACAATGTGTTTCCACCACGTCTTAACCGACGGTGGCAATCGTATGTTAGGTCAATTTGGAACCCGCTTGACCTCCAATCAAGCTAGCGTGACTAGCCCGGACGGGGTTTGTCAGACCCAGTAGTACTACTCAAAATTACCTCGCTAATCCCATTACTAACGGTTCGAGTGTGTGAGGACATGCGTGTGTTTGCACTAACGTAACAAGCGATATCAATATTACTACAACCATTTATGTAAATCTGTTTTTGCATGTTTTCTCCCCCAAATGGAAAGAGATGTAAAATAGGGGCCGTGAAACTCACAGATGATGTAGCAAGTGTGTAGGATGCAAGTCTCCCAAGTATTGTTTTACGATGCGCTGTCAAACACCTATTGACAGTTGTGTTAAGCGTTAATGTTGTGTTTAGCGTTAATAGACATGTTTAGTCGGGTCGGGTCGCATGGGTTCGGTCGTGGGTGTTACACACACAAGCAGTCATAGTCGTATTAGGCTTCATGTAGACTTCAAATGAGTTGTTGATATTTGTAAACAGTTACGTTGTTTCGGGTTGAAAGTATATGTCTGTTGATTGCGTTGACTTTAATCTTTGTGGTCAAAAAATGACGCTTTATTGATGTTAACTTATCGTCCCATGATAGACACATCGCACACCAGAAGAATTCAAGCAAAATGACTCCAATCGCATAACAAGGCTAGACGCACGACTGGACACTTCATTCGCACGAATGGGCCTTCAATCGTACGAATCAACTTCCCTCGTAAGATTGAACCCTCATTCATGCGACTCAGCCTTCAGTCATACCACACATCACTCATTCACCTGAATCAATAACCAATCGCACGAATGAACCTTCATTCGTGCGGTTGGACCTTCAGTCGGGTGATACTCAGTCGCATGCATTCATTCGGTCGACTCAATCGCACACATTCATTCGGTTGACTCAGTCGCACGGGTTCATTCGCACGTCTCACCCCAGTCGCCCCGATCAATCGCGCGAAGGACCCAGTCGCATAACTCAGTCGCGCGGTTGGCCCAGTCGCGGACTGCAGCAGGTCGCGACTGCAGGGTGGGTCGAACTGCCTTCGGTTGTTCCGTGCTCGGTTTTCTCACAATCAGGACTTCCAGAAACACTCTCCTAACATGTCTAAGTGGAATGCATACTCTGATTGACCTCACACGCACCCCCACGACCACATGCATTCGGGTTGAACCCGAACACCCGAACCCCATATTTGCAGCAGTGAAACGAGCATTAAAACGGATGAACGAGGTCGCCTACCTGCTGGGATCGTGATTTCTCAGCTGTTGGGTGGTCTAATCCGACAAAAACGAGCTCAATCGGGTGGGATTTGGTGCTAGGATGAACAATCGGGGGTGTAGAGAGCGTAGGAGAGAAATAGAGCAGAAATGGGGTGTGTTTGGCTGGTGGGTGGGTATTTATACCCAGCCCCAGTTTGGCAATTTGGCAGGTTTAGTCCCTGCACTTAGGTACCGAGTTCCCAAATTTGTTTCGGCTGATAACGAAGTTGATGAGCGAGCTCTATTAATTAATAGGATTCCTTAGGTAATCTCGTTTATGTGAATCCTCTACAAACACCCGCGTTAGTATTTTATCATAATTCGTTTAACGATGTCTGTGGCGGTGTTTGTATACGTTTCAAGTATTTGCGAGTACGGGTCAATGTTAACGACAACGGTTTAAATAATGTAAATCTGAAATTACGGGGTGTCACACGTTTCACCAGTTTATGAACCCGTTTGGAATCTCGAACTGGTTTTTCTACCCACCTCTCTCTCTCTCTCTCTCTCTCTATATATATATATATATATATATATATATATATATATATCACATTCCATTTACACTTCCAGTTGAAACATGTAGCTCTTGATTTTTCTTTTTTTCATGAATGAGTTGCAAACAGGTCTTTATAAAACCTGTACATCAGTTCTGCTAACCAATTAGCGGATATTCTTACAAAATAACTTCCCTGGCGTCCTTTTACAAGCATTATTCAATTCAAGATCGGCGTCTTCAATGAAGTCTTCGTCATTCAGGGCGTATTACAGATTTCACTCTTTCAAAGGAAGAGTCAAACTCTCATTCAAACTAATTTAAATCATGTTTAACTTTTTCATTGTTGTTGTACAATGAAAAGTATCAACAATCTATCTAAGGGGATGTTTGTTTCAGTTTTTAAATGATTCAGATGTATGATGGTTTAGCATTTTAATGGTTCAGACTGTTTGTTTCTCGAGCAAATGTCTGCATGGTTCAGACTGTTTGTTTCGCGAGCAAATGTCTGAACGGTTCAGACATTTGCCTCTGAATAGTTAACCATTATACTGAGTCTGAATCATTAAGACCTCTTATCTGAATTGGTCGAATTTTTTTGGTATTTAAATTTATTTAAATAAATAAAAAAGAATTATATTATTTCAAAATCGTATTATTTTAAACTTTTAAAAAAACTTTTGAATGCAGACAAACATAAAAAAATGATCGTAAACCAACAAAATTCATAATTATAATAGAAAATTAGTATGATATATATATGAAATATATAAAATTTTAACCAAGTACGAGAAATGTATGATGTGCTCTAGGGTTAACATCACTCCGGACTGAAAAGTCTGAATGAGAATCTTATGTGAAATATTATCTTTAACATCATTGATTGATGGATCACTCAAAATGAATCCTTTAGAAAGCTTTTTAACAAATTACGACCAAATTTAATGGTGTATGTGTCCCGCATGATCCCACTTTATGAGTTTTAGCGTTCATAGTTAATTACCGACCTTTTATTTTTTATTTACCTTTTAATTTTGAAACATTGTTAGATTACTATCTTAATTTGTCCGTCTATAATGTGTCATAGGTAATATTCAATACTTAGGTGGTGTTTGTTTTTCTACAAAAGAGCTTCTGAAGCTCTTTTGTCTGCGCCAAAAAGAGGCGGGCAGACGTTTATGGTCTGCAGAGTGTTTGTTTTTCTGAAGACATTTCATTAGAAAAGGTCTGCGTGACCTCTTTCCCAAGAAGAGGTGGACTAAAGTCTTCGGAGATCTTCCCACCTCTTCTTCACATTTCAACCCCAAACCCCCAATTTTTGGTCTGCTCCCGTCGCCTCCCCCCCCTGGCCGAACCATCCCCAGCCCTCCCCCCACCGGCCGAACCATCCCCTGTCGATCCACCCCATCGAACTCCGCTCCTCCTCCGGCGGAACTGTGTAGGTGGGTTTCGATGGCGGAGACACGGTGGGGTCACGGCGGGACCTGCCGGAGCAGGAGGGGTTGTTGTCTTTCCGGTGGGCGGAATCTTTGGAGCTTTTGAAGCCGAATAAGCCCCTCAGCCACCGTGTTGCTCTGCCCATTGGTGTTCCAGAATCTGAGAGTATGCAGTATGAGAGATCTTTAAAAAGTGGAGGACCCTGTTTGGATTTTGTGATTATGTAGACAATTGAAAGTATTTTGAAACAATTAAGAGAGAGAGAGAGAGAGAGAGAAAATTTACATTATATACAAACAAAAGTTTTTATAATTTTATTTTCTTTTAACAGTAAAGTATCGATCCGTCCGGGGAAAAAATATTTGGTTCGTCATGAACATATCGTTTCAAACGAGACTCGAACTCACGACCTCTTATTTAGATAGTCATGAGTCTTCGTGGTCTTTAGAATTTCACTAAGGTTATTTTGTTATTATAAGAGGTTGGAATAATAATAATAATAAAATAATAATAATAATAATAACAACATTGCAGATGTTAAAAACAAACAGTCTTTTTCTTGCAGACTGCAGACGTTTGGTCCATCTCTTCTGCTACAGATGTCTGCAGATGTGGTCTGCAGACTGCAGACATTTTATCTCTTCAGAAACAAACAGCACCTTAGTAGTTAAAAGATCACATATTTTAAATATTATGATGTTTGTTTGGTATTTTTAAAACCATAGGTCTAAATTATCTAAAGATTTTAATTTCATAAAAGAATACAACTTTTATAAGAAAGCATAACGTATATATGCTTACAAGGGTACTAAAATATAGGGGTGCATGTTATACAACAACCTAATGGCATGAGTAGCTCGTATAAACTATACAAATTTACTCTTACATCAACATCTTATATTTTTTATAATTTCATATTCAACACATGTATAACTCGAACAAATTTATAAAAATATAGGGGTGCATGTTATACAACAGCCTAATTTCGTTTTGTTTTATTTTATGTTTAACCTTTATATTCCAACACTTATATATTTATAAAATTAAATATTCAATCGTAAAAAGAAACTAAAAACATGAACATAGATTATACTAGGTGTTTTAACCAACGCGCGTTGCGCGTTGATGAGTCGGGCTCAGAACGGGTTTTTAGCTGCGACTGCTTGTGATCGGGCTTAGAACTGGCTGTCAATTGTGGCTGCTAACCATAACGTTAGCCACGCCCAAGCAACCGACAACATTTTTGCAGCGTCATCACAGCTCGAGGCCAATGTGAATAGTTGAGGCATTATTTTATATATTATTAAAACCAACGACAGGAACAGTATCGTGAGGCCCTTTGAGCATTCGGTCTCATATGAAAAACCTAAACATAGATTCATCATATCATCATCAACCAGAACCATGTTGGACCTTATGAACATTGGGAAAACAACATACCCAACAGAAGCAATAGACCAACAACATGGTTGAAGTTCTGCAACACATTAGCCTCAGATGAGCTGATATTCCCAGCACCTACATCATGGTAATACTATCCATAAGTGCATTGTCAAAAATAAGATAGTTGCAACATAAGTAATAAACATTTAAGCACTTAAGAAACACAGAATAAAAAATCAAGGATGCATCATAAACACACACACACATATGTGTATCTTGCTAACATAGACCGACCTCCGCCTCCAGCAAGATAGCCACCACCGCCGACCTCGGCCTACACCAACGCAGCCACCACCACCGACCTCCGCCTCCACTTCCACCAACGCAGCCACCACCGCCGACCTCCGCCACCCCGACCTCCGCCTCCACCAACACAACCACCACCGTCGACCTCTTCCTCCACCAACAAATCCACCACCCCCAATTTGGGTTTTAGGGTTCGGTTTTAGTGCGAAAGGGGTGAGAAGGTCCGGTAGGTGGTCGATGAACCCCGATACCCTCCTCCACCAACGCAGCCACCTAGCTGCTTCAAATTTAGGTGCATACAAAAGGTTTAAGTTTGCTTCATCTAATTGCCTAAGCTTCAAAAGTGCTTCGGATTTACATGAAAATAACTGTCAAATTCAATAACAAAAACATTAAGCCATCTTATAACATCACCAACAGTTTAGTTCAATCACACAACCAATAACTTCATAATCATGCCACTTCTTACCGGGGAACACGCGTTTGCACCAGAAGCAATGGCAACATCACTTTCCCTCAAAACCCCATTCCAATCGCGCACTCTTCTCAAATCCGCACACATGTTTAAGTGTCTTTCAACCGTCTGCAACTTCCTCAGCTCATTCGGGTCGGGCTGGTACCCGGATAACATAAGTGCTTCCTCGCGCTTTCCACCAGTCCCAAACTGCCATTTGCAACCATAATTTGTATAAATATTTAATGATCATCAAGAACAACACCAACTGTATAGTTGTTTGAGACATAAACATACAATTTCATCAAGAACATGCATAAAGTTTCAATCTTTAACTCTTTAACACGATCATCAACAACAACACTAACTGTATAACTATTCGACCCATAAACATACAATTTCATCAACAACCCTGCATAAAGCTCCAATCTTTCACTCTTTAACACGATCAACAACAACAAACACCCAAATCAACACATCACACCAAAATCTTGACAAAATAACAATAAACAAATGAAATTCTTCTTGAATTCTCACCTGATAAGAAAAGACCCCAAATGATGATGAGCTCTAACATACCCACAATCCAACTTAACAGCTTCTTCACACTCTTTAACAACGTCGGTCAACCGCGCATTTAACTGGCCTTGGTACGTCGGAGGAATCTCAATGCACATCAAACCAAAACCCTAATCCAAAAGCCACAGTAAACACACCACTACCAATCATCCCAATTGTCAAGAACATCCTAAGATCAATCCGATCGCCTACATGACCCGAGAAGTACATACCGATGGCATAAGCCGATAAGAACGCGAGATCGAGTTCACCGAGGCGTTGGGTGCCACCGGCGGAGTTGAACGGCGGCCATCCCTCGTGGGGCGCGGTGGCATTCGGTGTAGCCCAAGATTTGCAGGAAGACTCCGCCTCCCCGACCTCCGCCTCCACCCACACAACCACCACCGTCGACCTCCGCCTGTTGAAAAACTCCAAGCAGATGGAACAATCGGGTGAATTGGGGGTTAGGGTTTGGAATCGACTCCATGATTTAGTGTGAAATCACCACCGAAGGTAGGCGGAGATGCCGTGGACGCCACCGGAGATGTGGAGATGTCGCCGGAGAAGAAGAGGGAGACGGTGATGGAGTTGATGATGAAGAGTGGTGATGGTATGATGAAGAGTGGTAATGGTATGATGAAGAGTGGTGTTGTGGGTGTTAAAGAGGGATGAATAGTACTATTCATCGATGAATAGTACTATTCATCACAGGTTGGTAAATTCATATTATACAATTGTTTTCTTGCATAAAAAAGAAGTTTGCTAAACATATAAATTGTGTTTAAAAAGTTACACAAAAACATGAAAGTTTTAAAAAGTTATTCTTAACTAAAAGTACAAATAAGTTGATCATCACAATTTATATGTTTGGCAAACTTTTAAAAACTTTCATGTTTTTGTGTAATTTAAAAAAATTGAAAGTATAAGCGGTTTTTTTAAATTTTTTCCCAAAATATTTAGCTTATAATTTAAAATTTTTAAATCCATAAAGATGAATGATAATATAATAAAAATAAAAATAATATAAACTAAGGTGCTGTTTGTTTCAGAAGAGGTAAAACGTCTGCAGTCTGCGGACCACATCTGCAGACATCTGCAGCAGAAGAGGTGGACCAAATGTCTGCAGTCTGCAAGAAAAAGACTGTTTGTTTTGTTTAACATCTGCAGAATGCTGAAATATTCTGTAATTAAACTAAATTTATTTTTTAAATTTTAAAAACAACTAATACATTAATATATAAATAAAAGTCATAGAAATACATTAAAATATAAATAAAAGTCATACAACACTACAATAATATTCATAAAATCATACAATTACATTTATAAATCGTTTACATGTGACAACATAACCGATGCTCAATGACATACCATCTCCTTTTGATCTTCTTGAGGTCCTTATCGGTCAACGACTCAATATCAAAATCATAGTAAAACCCGTGTTCAATCCATGGACCAATCGTCACTTTGGCATCTGGGAATACCTTTTGAACAGCCATTGCCATGACATGTGCACACTGCACACAAATTAACAGCATAATTTCTCCATTGCTAATTGTTCTTACAAGGGTTAACATCCTAACAAGAATCACACTCAAACACCAACATAATCCATCTCAATTTTTCAAGTTTGAACAACATCATCATCATCAACAACATCACCAAACTAACTATTACCTAAATGAAATACTCATATCAATGATCAATTGAACAAGAAACAAAAAACACACAGTGAATGTGTTTAATTGAAGTGTCAAGGGCAGATTTGAGCAGATTTGAACAACAACAGAAATCATCATCAACAACATCATCATCAACAATAACAGAATCGAAACAAAAAACATCATCATCATCAACAACATCAGAATTGAAACAAAAAACATCATCATCATCAACAACATCATCATCAACAACACCAGAAATCAGCAACATCGAGCAGATTTGAACAACATCATCAACAAGATCAAACAAGTTCAACAAGATCAGATTTGAAACAACAACAAGAAATCAGCAGTATTAAACAAGTTCAAACAACAACAGAAATCAAACAACAACAGCATCATCATCATCAACAACAACAACAGAAATCAAACAGGTGCATCAAGAAATGGTTGAATCTTGTAACAGAAATCAAACAGGTGCAGATTTGAAACAAATTCAAACAACAAGATCAAGAAATCAGGTGCATCGGGGGGGAGGCGACGGTGAAACATCATCGCGGTCGAGCAGGTGCATCAAGAACATCATCAACAACATCAAGAAATCAGCAACAAGATCAAAAATTTACCTCAAGATTTGAGCGACGGGAGCAGACGGTCGAGCTACACAGGCCGAGCAGACGTTCGAGCGACGGGGGGTGGAGTGGCGACGGTGGAGTGGCGACGTAGGGGAGTGGCGACGGGCGACGGGGGAGGCGACGGGCGACGGGCGACGTAGGGGAGTGGATCGGGAGCAGACCTCTGTGGGTTGGGTAAAAATGGGGGGTTAGGGTAATATGTTAAGAAGAGGTGGGAAGAGGTGGGAAGACTTTGGTCCACCTCTTTTTGGAGCAGAGGTCACGCAGACCTTTTTTAGTGAAACGTCTTCAGAAAAACAAACACTCTGCAGACCATAAACGTCTGCCCGCCTCTTTTTGGCGCAGACAAAAGAGCTTCAGAACTACTTTTTCAGAAAAACAAACACCACCTAAACCATTTAAACCTCAAACCAACCAAACCAGTCAACTTGCTTCATTTTAAACGGTTTAGTTGAATCAAGGTTTTTTTTTTTACCTTTTTAACATCAAGCTAATAATCTCACATTAAAGGAAAACTAGATAGGTGCAATAAGCAAAAAGTCTATAATACAAGGTTCATTCAGTATTTAACACCAAACTAGAGGTCGTTGATGGTATTTTCGTACGAAGTATTAAAATCCTAAACCCTCGTCACAAAACTGAAAACCCTAACAAATTCACCTCTGAAAACCCTTGTAGAGATGGGTGACGATAACAAGCAACAGGGTGGATACCAGATCGACCTTGGGAATCTCACGGCCTTCGATCCTCATCACCAATTTTCACAAGTTCCTGATAACAGGTTAGGGTTCTTCTCATTATTCTGATGTTTATTGTTTACAAAGGCGTTAAGAACCGCGGCAAAGTAATATTTGTTGTTAGTTGTTCTCACTCTAAGAGGGTTTTGGAGCATATGTGTTTTTACTTTAAATTGTTGATATTTACTAGTTTGTTTTGGCGATAAAGCTTTGGTTTTTTTAGGTTGTAGAAAAATCTGCTTAAATAAAACCATTTAATCAACATTTTGTTAAGAGTAGACATTTATTAACATGTTTAATTCTGTTATGAACCAACAAATGGCTTTATAAGTTTTACAATTTCATGATTGGATTTTTGTCTAACCAGCAGGTCTTTTTGATATCTATGGTTCGACCTTTTCCTGAATTGGGATGTGTTAATATTGACTGCCTAGGTAAAACACTGCTTTAAATCTCATGTTTAAGCAGCACTCTTTAAAAAGGTTGCTATAAGACTTGGAATCCAATCTACAGGAGGAAATATTAATATTGGAAATTGGTGTCATGAGTTGGTCTTAAAACTGAACATAATTTTGTTCACAGTAGTTGTGTTTGAAATGTAAACCGTATGGAATCCACTTTTATGCTGGTGCAAGACCATGTTCGTACTTTTTATCATGCTTTTAGAAGTCTTTGGTTTAGGAAGATATATCATATTATTTTAGTTATTTGTATTGCCATTTGGTACATTCTTTGTTGTTGTAATTTTATGTTATGTTAGGGAGGATCTGGTGAAGGCATCTGGGCCTATTCTCTCTCTGCCACCACCATCCACAAAATTGCCAAGAGAAAAGCCAGTATGTTCTTTTTGCCCTCCTTTTTTATATCATTTACATTAGATTTTTGCATAAAGAGCCCCTTTTCTATCAATAGTTGGGCACATAATGTTTGTCTTTTAGGTTTATCAGCCTCTTCCATTCTTTGTTATCTTGCTCTTACTTTATATATATTGAACAATGTTGTGACTTTTGCAAGACTTAAAACATGCTCCCACCATATTCAGATTGTATTTTCATTTTAAATGTGAAATCTGGAACTTTTCAATCATTCAATGTAATATTTGTATAATGGTTAATTGGTTATATATATACTCTGATATGTTCTACTTCAAAGTACTTGCCATAAAGTTCTATGCATGTATGAAACAACAAGAAAATTTGATTTAAGGAGCAAGGACAACTTACCTTGCTCAACATCCCACTTGATCTTTGTTTGCAGTTTTTAAATAATTTTTCTTAAGAACTGGGGATATTAAATAGGAATAAGCTTCTAACATGATCTTTGTAAGATAGTTTCAGAGAAAAAAGTTATATTAGCTTTGAAATTTTCTTCTTCATTAGTCATTTCAGTTGGATCTAACTAATAACAATTTAGGAGATCTAGCTCAAAACTTAAAGTTTTTATGCTCGTTAAGTTTGACGTTCACTAGTTTTCTTAGTGTTCTATGGGTCTTTGCATATGTTATGCATCACTAATTTCTTGTATTCGTGACTGCACTCATAACACATCCATTTTCACTTATTATTTTGCTAACAAAATTGGGCAAATGCATAAAAATGGCAATGTATCTTTGATTTCTTTTATTATTTCCATTTGTAGCAATCTACCTTTTAAATTCTTTCATTTCTCTTTATATCATTTGTTTGCAACTCATGGGAGACCATTTTAACCTGCAGCTGCCAAAGCCTAAACCTCCAACAAAATGGGAGATTTTTGCTAAAAAGAAAGGTTAGTATATAACAACCTCAACTTTGTTTATTGGGTAGTCAGGCCATTGAAACTCATATTAAGTTATAGAACTTTATTTAAATCATTAAAAACAAAACCTCCATTTGTAAGGACCATTATATCTGCTTATCTGTTGACCCACTGTGCAGGAATCCAAAATCGAAAGAAAGACAAACTTGTCTATGATGAACAAACGGGCTTTTGGAAGCGTCGCCATGGTTATGATCGGGTAAATGATGATAATGACCTTCCAATTATCGAGGCAAAGATGACGGATGGTAAGCATTTTATACGATTGTTTTTTTTTTTTTGAAACTACAAAGGAAAGAACAAGTATTTCTCAACCATCAAACTTGGAAGTATGAGGTTTGAAGTTCTAAAATCTGAAGTGGCAGCTGTTTTCATTATGGATGAGTATAGTATTGGATTCAATTTCAATTTTGGCTTTTTTGGCAGAGCCAGGAGTAGATCCTTTTGCCAAAAGACGATCAGAGAAACAACTTCTGAGTGATTCCGATGACGGTAGTGTCGAAAGTCCTGTGGTTTCTGATGACGGTTACGTGGTATGTTCCTCTTATGATTTCCAGCACTTCATGTTCATAATAACTAGAATTGGTAGTTCTAAAAGATTAAATTGGTGTTTGAAAGTTTAATTGTTTTACAAGAGTTGTATTTTGAGTCTCTCTTTGTTGTGTTTGTTATTTTGTTAACATTGTTGTTTGTATGCTTTTTAGAGCTTCTCTGAAGGTGATGAATCTTCAAGGGATTCTGATTCAGAATTAGAGTCAGGATCAGGCTCTGAAGAGAGTGAATTCTCAGAAGATGAGGTACATGGTAATTACCTATTAGTGAATTGGAAAGAGATCTTTTTTATGCTTTTTTTTCATTTCAAATCGACCAATATCAGTTACCTCAAGGCTGACACAGATGTATTTCTTTTCTTCTCACAATAATAAATTTGACAGTTTAGAAAATTTGTAGGCTTTTTTAAAGAAAGTTTATAGTACCTAATTTTATAAATGTTATATTTAGTTGTCTCTATTGTTATAATACCAGGATGGGGAGAACCCAAACAATGAAGGTGGATTGAGTGATGGAGTTGATAATCTTGATCATGGAGATCAAAGTGGAAGTGATGATTCGCGTGAAGTGGTAGACGAGAGTGATTCATCAGAAGATGAGGTGTGTTATACTGTTATTATACATTTATTTGGATATATTTTTAGTTTCAGCTCGTACTTTGGTAGAACGATGCAAAGTATGGCTTTTTATGAGCTAAGACATCTATGTTCACAGGAAATTTGCTTATATGGTTATTGTTGATACATCTTTTGTTTAGGTTGCCCCTCGTAACACCATTGGGGATGTTCCTTTAGAGTGGTATAAAGATGAAGAACATATTGGATATGATATTGCTGGAAAGAAAATCAAGAAGAAGGAGAGACTGGATAAACTGGATTCATTTCTAGCCAGAACTGATGATGCAAATAGTTGGTGGGTTGGAGAAAAATTTCCACTGAACTTTTAACTTTTTACTAAAAAAATCTGTTTGCTTGGACGTTATAAATGGGTTTTTTAACCTAGAAAGTTTATAGGCTAAACATAATAAGGGAATATGAAATAACCAAGTTACATACAACCCCTGTTGTCAATAGCGGCTATAGCGACCGATACGGCGCTACTAGCGTATAGACAAGATGTCGCTATTTGTGTTTTGCGACCAAATAGCGACCAGTAGCTATTTTTTATTTATTTTATTTTTTATAGCTATAAAATCGATCAAAATAGAGTATTTTTAATTTGGTGGTGTTTGCTTAAATTTTCTACTACTTTATAGCTAAACATGCTTATTTATTGAATGTAAAACATTTCTTAAAGTATCTACTACCTTATTGCTAAACATGAAATAGTTGGCGCTATTTACCACTATTCGCCACGTAGCATTTATGTGGCTTGTCGTTATTTACCGCTATTCGCTATTGAAAACTATGCATACAACTAAGGATTAATATTAGGTGAGTAAATAACTTTGCTTGCAAAGGATTGATGCTTTTGAATGATTATTTGCATTGTTGGTTCTAAGTTGCAGAATTTTGATTTTCAGGCGCAAGATCTTTGATGACATTGAAGATGAGGAAGTAGAACTTACTAAAGAAGAAACTAAGCTTATTCGTAGATTGTTGAAAGGAAAAGCACCACATGCTGATTTTGATCCACACGCTGTTAGTGCTCTTTTTGTTATTTTTATGTCGAATTGCAGTGGCATATTTATAGCAGGACGTATACCTTTTCATTGATTAATGGCTTATTATTGTGATATTTTGCCATTTCTGCAGCCCTATGTTGATTGGTTCGCCTGGGATGGTGCTAAGCATCCACTCTCAAATGCCCCAGAACCCAAAAGACGTTTTATTCCTTCAAAATGGGAAGCCAAAAAGGTAAATATCTCCAGGTTTTGCTGCTTCTTGACATCTTTTTGCATGAGATAGTTATATATTTCAAAGCTTCATAGGCGAAACTTAAATAAAAAACTATTATAATGTCACTTAAATATTACAAGCTATATACCATATATCATAAATCGTACGTTTGATTATATGATTGATTATTTGATAAATCGTACGTTTGATTATATGATTGATTATTTGATTATTTGATTATATGTTAAATCGCGAGCGATATAGCTTTTGTATCGAGCCAGGGGTCTCTTTGGAAGCGGTCTCTCTACCTATCTGGATAGAGGAAAGACTTGCCACCACCTACCCCTCCCAGACCCTGCTCTTGAGTGGGATATACTGGGTTTGTTTGTTTGTTTGTTTGTTTTAAATATTACAAGCTATGGTAGTTTCAGTTAAAAGAAGCTGCTTAGCTTATTGCTGTTTTGTCATCAGGTTGTTAAGTATATTAGGGCAATTAGAAACGGGCTGATTAAGTTTGACAAGCCAAAAGAACAACCCCGCTTTTATAACCTATGGAGTGATGAAACTGAAAAATCAGGGCATGGATTATCATATATACCTGCACCCAAACCTAAATTACCAGGTCTGACTTGCTATTATTTCAAACTTGTGCTAATTGATATTTATATAAGCAAAATTTCTACAATTTAACTGTTTACTTGCAGGGCATGAGGAATCTTATAATCCTTCTCTGGAATACATTCCAACACAAGAAGAGATAAGTGCTTATCAGCTTATGTTTGAGGAGGACCGGCCTAAGTTCATCCCAAAGCGGTAATTGCAATTGTAATTTTAATTCTCAGATTTTTGTTCTTGTTTTAGTTTTATACGAAGGTACTATACATCTGTATCTGTCTATCTTGTAGGTTCGCCTCTTTAAGAAGCGTCCCAGCTTATGAAAAGAGTGTCCGCGAAACCTTTGATCGGTGTCTGGATTTATACTTGTGCCCGAGGGCAAGAAAGAAGCGTGTAAGTGTTGCACAAGCATTTGTTAATTTGTAAAAGTAATTTACATAACTCCAAGCGACATTAACATTAGATTGGTCTAACTTATCATCATTAATATTTTAGATTAATATCGATCCTGAATCTTTAAAACCAAAGCTTCCAAGTCGCAAAGATCTTAAACCATATCCAACAACGTGTTATCTCGAGTATAAAGGCCATAAGGGTCCAGTTGTATCAATCTGTACGGACCCATCAGGGCAGCATATTGCTTCTGGTAAACATCTTTTAAATCAATATATTTTTTCTTTCTTTTAAATCATGGACAGGCTTTCAGGTCCATGTATACCCTTTGTTCACTTTTTAAAACATGATTGTAGGTTCACATGATGGGACAATTCGTGTCTGGGAGGTTGAAACTGGTAGATGCATCAAAGTTTGGGAACTTGGTGAACCTGTACAGCATGTTGCATGGAATCCTTTGCCTGAGCTTCCTATCTTGGCAGTCACCATGTAAGACTAAAGAATCAATTCACTTTTTTAACAAAATTTTGTTGTATTTATTTTAAAATTGAATGGTCGTTATGATTACAAATTTTGAAGGGGACAAGATGTTCTTGTTCTGAACACCGGGCTCGAGAAAGAGGAAAATAAGACAATTGCAGATCTTTTGCGTGTTGAAACTACTCCTGCCCCAGATGATCCTGGTTAGTGTTTCTTTCTGCTTTCTTTGGCTTTTTATAAATCGACTTCTATTGACTACTGTTTTATCTTTTCTTTCTGTATCCAGAAAGTGCTGGGTCTAGTGTAAGCTGGTCTCAGTATGATAAATATGAAGGAATTAGGATCAAACATTTTAAGGTACTTTTATAATATTTGTTATTACTTCATTTTTTAAAAAGTGAAGGACTTAGATTATAAGTTAGTATGGAACTTCTTCACATGTTTTGTGTTATTACAGACTGTGTCTTCAGTTGAATGGCATCGAAAAGGAGACTATTTCTCTACTGTCATGCCTGCAGATATCCTTCTCATTTTTCAGTTTATATTTATGTTTGCTTGCACGCTTTTATTAACTATCTTTAGAGGTGGAAAAATGGTCAGGTCGCTGGTTGGGTAATGGGCTAAAACATGTTTTCTTTTTTGCTATCAGTTGGGTAAACCGGGAACATCTTTTTAAAAGATATTACTGCTTTTATAAATAGATGGTCTGTCAAATATCATTTCAATAATAATATACAGTTTGTATTAAAGAACTTGGGTAGAATTATCTTTGGGTGGATTTGACCCGTTTTCTTTTAAGCTAAGGGGCTGTTTGGTAGCATCTGAATCAGTCTCTTAATGGTTCAGATGTCTGAATGGTTCTGCACTTAGTGGTTCAGACTGTTTGTTTCGCGAGCAAATGTTTGAATGGTTCAGACATTTGCCTTTGAATGGTTAAGCATTATACTAATGCTGAATAGTTAAGAGGTTTAATGCTGAGTGGGTAAGACCTTTTATCTGAATTGGTCAGACATTTGTCTTTGAATAGTTAAACAATATATTAGCTCTTAATGGTTCAGACCTCTTAATGGTTCAGCACTTAATGGTTCGGACCTCTTAATGGTTCAGCACTTAATGGTTCGGACCTCTTGTTGGTTCAGCACTTAATCATTCAGAAATTGCCAAACGGTCTCTAACTTTATTTTATCTGTCTGGCTCGTTATAAAGAATATATTAATATGAACTAACCCGTTCGTAACTTGATTGTTATGTCTTAACGTGTTTGCTTACGTGAATCAAAAGCCGTATTAATACACTTGCTTTCGAAGAAGCTTACCCAAAGATTACCATTCAAGTTGCATGGTCTTCCTGTGTCTTCAACTTTCCATCCTACAAGATCCATATTCTTTGTTTCAACAAAAAAGAATGTTCGTGTTTATGATCTTGTGAAGAAAAAGTTCATCAAGAAGCTTGAAGCTGGGGTTCGTGAAATCTCATCCATTTCTGTTCATCCTGGTGGTATGTTCACATTTCTTTTCTTGGTTTGTTATTCTAGATTTAAAATAACTATAACAATAAGGTTGCGTTGTGTTTCAATTCAGGTGACAATGTTATTGTTGGGAGTAAGGATGGAAAATTATGTTGGTTTGACATGGATCTTTCATCAAAACCATACAAAATTCTCAAGTATGTAAACAGTTTATAACCCCTCAAGTTATCATATGTGTGTGCTGACGTCGCGTTTCTGATTGTTTTGTGTTTGATGCAGATCTCATCCGAAGGACATAACGAATGTGGCATTTCATCGCACCTACCCGTTGTTTGCATCATCTTCAGATGATTGCACAGCATATGTTTTCCATGGAATGGTGTACTCAGATCTAAACCAGAACCCTCTTATCGTTCCTTTGGAGATTCTTCATGGCCATACTAGTGTAAATGGAAGAGGTCAGTTCTTAGCATACCTACAATTTTAACATAATTGTAAATGTAAATTCAAAGTTGTTTATTGCATAAGTGAGCATTTTAAAGCATAATGTAAATTTAAACATATCTACAAGCTCATCGGTTGTTTATGTGGTTTAGGTGTGTTGGACTGCAAGTTCCACCCAAGGCAGCCATGGTTGTTTACTGCAGGGACTGATTCTGTGATCAAGCTTTTCTGCCATTAAATTTAAACGTATCAATGCCTTCAGTTTATACCACACATGCAAGCGAAGAGGTTCTAGGTGTGGCAGTGGTGGTTAATCTAGCATTTGCGCAAGATCATTGGTGTTGTACTTGTGAGATTGAGTTCAGTTTTGTCATTGTAGGAACTGTCAACAACTTTGGTTATGATTATTACCGACTTGCTGGATATTATTTTTGTTAAGGGATGCTATAAATTAAATGAATTTAAAAGATGTAATGTTGAAAGCTATGATGAAGATAAGATTTGAAATTTGTTTATACAAATTCGTTTTTAGTATTTGGTTCTTGACCATCTACAACCATCACCATCTCCCACCGTTCTTCACCTCCGTCGCTTCCACCACCGCCGCTTCCACCACCGCCGCTGCCTCCACCACCGTCGCTGCCTCCACCACCGCCGGCTCACACCACCACCGCCGGCTCACACCACCACCGCCGGCTCACACCACCACCGCCGGCTCACACCACCGCCGGCTCACACCACCACCGCCGGCTCACACCACCACCGCCGGCTCACACCACCACCGTGCACCGGTAGATCTAGATCTACAAACCATCATCACCACCAGCGTCGACGTACACCTGTAGATCTAGATCTACAAACCGTCATCACCACCACCGTTCTTCACCATCGCCACCGCAGCCAGCACACACCACCCTATTAGGACCCATAAGGCAAAAAAAAAACTTTTGGGTAAAATTTTATGATATTGTTCATGTTCTCGTTTTGCGATGCTTGATTAGTAGTCGGATCTGTTGGTTTTGTGTGTTTTTGTAAGATTGTTTGTGTTATTTTGGTGTGTTTTTAGGGTTTAGGGGTTGTATGTCTTAAATCTGATTTTAGGTTTTGTAAGTAATTGGGGATAGGTTTTATGTCTTCGCACCTCTCCTCACCGATTACTTACAAAACCTATGGTATTCAGGGTCTGATGGAGCTAAAAACGGAGTAGGTTTTCTAGTTGCTAAGGAACTCCAAGATAATGTAGTGGAGGTGAGAAGATACAATGATAGAATTATGTTGTTAAGAATAGTAATAGGAGATGAGGTAGTGACGGTAGTTAGTACGTATGCACCACATGTTGGACTAGGGGAAACGGAAAGAAAAACATTCTGGGAGAGTTTAGACCACGTTATAGCTGACATACCTAGAGAAGAAAAGTTATACATAGGAGGAGATTTTAATGGACATATCGGAAGGGATAATGAGCATTTCCAACTGGTGCATGGAGGATACGGGTATGGTCTTAGGAATGACGGCGGTAGGGAGCTTCTTGAATTTGCAGTAGCGCATGACTTAGGCATCATAAATTCGTTCTTTAAGAAAAGAGACTCGCATCTAATCACGTTTAGCAGCGGCGGGAGACACACGCAGATAGATTATTTATTGACGAGGAGAGAAGAGCATAGCTCGTGGAAAGACTGTAAAGCAATCCCGGGAGAGACGGTTGTGACGCAACACCATATGTTGGTGGCGGATATACGCGTCAAGAGGCCAATTGCCCAACGGAACAGGAGAATCACACCCAAGATCAGATGGGGTCAGCTCAAAGACGAAAAGATTACCATTTTTAGAGAAAGTCATACCAATGAACCAAACTGGGCCACAGGAAGATGCAAATCAAAAGTGGGAGGTTATGGCAACAAGGCTCATACAAGCAGCTAAAGAAACGCTTGGAGTTACAACAAAAAGGACAGTTGGTCATCAGGAATCATGGTGGTGGAACGAAATTGTACAGGAGAAGATACGTATCAAACAACAAAGTTTTAGAGAGCTCATACGATGTAACAGTGAGGCAGAACACGCAGAGCTAAAACAAAAGTACAAGGAGGCTAAGAGACAAGCGAAAAAATCGGTGTCAGAGGCAAAGAACACGGCATATGAAAGGATGTATAAGCGATTAGAGACGAAAGAAGGAGAGCATGACATGTTCAAGATAGCAAAGGCAAGAGAAAGAAGGAGACAGGACCTAACAATGGTCAAGTTCATAAAGGCTGCGGATGGAAAGGTTTTGGTGAACGAGAAAGATATCAAGGTGCGATGGAAAACTTACTTCGATAACCTATTTAACATAAGGAATCCAAATCAACAAACTGAGATAGATAGAACAACCCAAACAACGCAACAAAACCAATGCTATTGTAGAAGCATCACGGTTGACGAAGTTAAAAGAGCTATGAAGAAAATGGGAAGGGCTAAAGCGGTGGGGCCAGACAACATACCGATTGAGGTGTGGAAATGCCTGGGTGATGAGGGTCTCCAATGGCTAACAGATCTATTTAACACTATCTTTAAGACAGGGAAGATGCCAGACCAGTGGAGAACCAGTGTCATAGTCCCCATATATAAGAAAAAAGGAGATATCCAAGGATGCGAAAACTACAGGGGAATAAAGCTACTGAGTCACACGATGAAACTATAGGAAAGAGTTATTGACACGAGAATTAGACGGGAAACCCAGATAGCAATAAACCAATTTGGATTTATGCCAGGACGCTCTACAACAGAAGCCATACACGTCATAAGACGGATAATGAAGAAATATAGAGAAAAGAAAAGGGACCTACATATGGTATTCATCGACCTAGAAAAGGCCTATGACAGTGTACCGAGACAACTAATTTGGGAAAGTCTACGACATAGAGGGGTACCAGAGAGGTATATCAAATTAATTAAGGATATGTATGATGGGGCAAAAACATGTGTGCGAGCACCGGTAGGAGACACAGACTCATTCTCAGTGGAAGTGGGACTCCATCAAGGATCGGCATTGAGCCCATTTCTCTTCGCACTAGTGTTGGATGAGATGACTAAGTCAATACAACAGTCAGTCCCGTGGTGTATGCTCTTCGCGGATGATATTGTCTTAATATCAGAATCTAAAATGATGCTTAACGACAAGCTAGAGCAGTGGAGAGCAGCGCTAGAGAGCAGAGGATTAACGATAAGTCGCTCTAAGACGGAATACATGCATTGTAACTTTGGTGGCGACGACGAAGAGGACACCCAAATCAGTATCCAGGGCATGCCGGTCCCACAGACATCTAGGTTCAAATACCTGGGCTCGTACCTGCAGGAGGACGGAGAGATACACAGCGATGTAGCTCACCGTGTCCAAGCAAGATGGTGCAAGTGGAGAGCAGCATCAGGGATCCTATGTGATAAGAGGTTTCCAGCAAAACTTAAGGGAAAACTATACAGAGTGGCGGTACGCCCAACTATGCTATATGGAACAGACTGCTGGGCCATAAAGAAATCGCACGAGAAACAAATAGAGGTTGCGGAAATGCGAATGCTAAGGTGGATGTGTGGCCATACAAGACTGGATAGGATAAGAAACGAAGTGTTTCGACAGAAGTTAGAAGTGGCTTCTATTGCAGATAAAATACGAGAGGGAAGATTAAGATGGTATGGACATGTCAAGAGGAGACCAATGGCAGCACCGGTCAGAGCAGTGGAGAACATCAGCATAGAGGGTTGGAAGAGTAGAGGACGACCTAGGTTGACTTGGGAAGAGAAAATTAGGCGAGATATGGAACACTTGCACCTCTCTGAGCACATGATCGAGGATAGGAGTGACTGGAGACGTAAAATTAAAATTAAGGACTTTTAGTGGTTTCTGTAGCTAGGAAAGGACTTTGTTTACTTGTTACGGGGCTTGATGTGTATGTAGTACGCGTAGACCTTCTTAGGGGAAACTTGCGGCTTTCCTGATGCATGCTTGTTCATTTTATACTTCCTTTTGGTGATATCTTAATGCTTTGAATGCTTGCTGTATGATGTGTGCTGTACCATATACCATATATCATAAATCGTACGTTTGATTATATGATTGTTTATTTGATTATTTGATTATATGTTAAATCGCGAGCGTTATAGCTTTTGTATCGAGCCAGGGGTCTCTTTGGAAGCGGTCTCTCTACCTATCTGGATAGAGGAAAGACTTGCCACCACCTACCCCTCCCAGACCCTGCTCTTGAGTGGGATATACTGGGTTTGTTTGTTTGTTTGTTTGTTTAAGTAATTGGGGATAAACCGAGGTTGTTCTATTCCCATCAAACCCTTGAACTTGCTTGTGAGTGTGTCCTTTACTTACTAGGTGCTTTGGTGCTCTTTATACATATTGTGTGACAAGTGCAATCATAGACGGTAGGCAGCATGACAATTCCTTGAGATTATGTTCGGGGACGAGGGGTGCAGGGAAGGGAAAGGAAAGGGAACATTGTTTACGCGTGGCTTCTTGGAACATCGTAACGCTAAGTGGTAAATTGCTTGAGGTAGTAGATGTGTTGCGAAGACGTATGGTACATATAGCGTGGCTTCTTGGAACATCGGAATGCTAAGTGGTAAATTGCTTGAGGTAGTAGATGTGTTGCGAAGACGTATGGTACATATAGCGTGCCTTCAGGAAACTAGGTGGAAGGGATATAAAGCTGAAAAGAGAAACGGGTACAAGTTACTATATTCGAGGTCGGATGGAACTAAGAATGGCGTAGGTTTTTTAGTGGATATTAACTTGCACGTGAATGTGATACAGGTAATAAGTACAGTGATAGGATTATGGTGTTAAGGTTAGTCTTAGGAGAGGAAGTGATGGCGGTCGTTAGCGCGTATGCATCACAAGTAGGACTAGGGGAGCAGGAGAAGAGAGACTTTTGGGATTTGCTAGACGTAACAGTTAGGGCTATACTTAGGGAGGAGAAAAATTTTATAGGAGGAGATTTTAATGGTCACATAGGCAAGGATGGCGATGGTTTACAGTTGGTCCACAGGGGTTTGGTTTTGGCGATAGAAACGAACTTGGTAGGGAAGTCTTATACTTTGCGGTAGCACATGACCTAGGTATTATAAATTCGTTCTTTAAGAAAAGGGAGTCACAT
This sequence comes from Flaveria linearis, assembly GCA_024085815.1. Classification (NCBI taxonomy): domain Eukaryota; kingdom Viridiplantae; phylum Streptophyta; class Magnoliopsida; order Asterales; family Asteraceae; genus Flaveria; species Flaveria linearis. The sequence continues at coordinate 19,943,601 of CM044001.1, forward strand.
TTAATTACTTTTAGCAGCGGGGGACGTAACACACAGATAGACTATCTGTTGATGAGACGAGCGGATCGACGATGTTAGAAGGATTGCAAAGTTAAACCTGGAGAGACTGTAATGACTCAACATAGGTTATTAGTGGCTGATATAGCTATAAGACCAAAGATGACAAAGAGATATAGGGAAAAGATGACACCCAAGATTCGATGGGGAAGCTTAAAGGGCAACAACATTACGGTCTTCAGAGAAAAGGTGATATCGGCATCAACTAACGTGAGCTGGGACACAAACCGGATGTGGGATGATATGGCGAGCACCATCACTCGTGTGGCAAAGAAGACACTCAGGGTATCAACAGGAAACAAATGAGGACATAAAGAGTCTTGGTGGTGGAGTGAACATGTGCAAAACAAAATAACGGATAAGAAAATTAGTTTTAAGGAGCTTTTAACGTGCACCGACGAGGAGGAAAGAATGATACTTAAGGAAAAATACAACAAGCCAAGAGAAACGCGAAGAAGGCAGTGGCGGAGGCGAAGAACTCAGCTTATAGACAAATGTATAAGAGTTTGGAAACAAAGGAGGGGGAGCATGATATGTTCAAGATAGCCAAAGCTCGAGAGCATAGGAAGTGTAACGCTCCGAAATTTCTCGAAACAAGCCATTTAATAATAATGGGCTTTTAAGGGTTAATTTAAGAAATAAAAGGGTAAATTAGTGGGCTATGGACCAAATTAGCCTTAATGGGCTAGGTTTGATGGGTTTAAGGGCCCTTAATCAGCCCTTAAACCATGCATGATCAGATCCATTCCATCATTTCAACCCTAGCCACCAAATTCGTAGAGAGAGAAAGTAGAGAGAGAAAGTGGAAGAAAACTCAAGTTTTGGAGATTCAAAGGTGGAAGAGTGAAGATCTGGTTGATTGGAGCATCAAAACTTAAGGAAAGAGCAACAAAATAAGGTAAGAATCGACCTCTAAGGCCTTCTGTAGATCAAACCCGGATTCTAGGGTTTTGGGGTTTTGAAAAGTTCAAAGAAACACATAAAGGTCAAATTTTTACGTATGAAAACGTGTAAAAATGATAGAAATGGTTTCATGGAATGTAAACCAAGGATTTGGACGTAAAAAGTTAAGATTTTGGGTTAAAAACGGGCTGGTTCTTAGTTTCTGTTCATCCAGCGAAACTAGGCCCCGATCCAGCGAAACTAAGCCTTTATCCAGCGAAACTGTTAATTTATTCAACGAAACTAAAGGGGTTCCAGCGAAACTACAGTTTCGCTGATAAGTTCGCTAAATACTAGGTTGACCTATAGACATTGCGAAACTAGGAAATTCCAACGAAAGTTGGGCGCTCAAGGCAGCGAATCGGTCTAGCGAAACTAGCAGAAGTGCTGCCCAGCGAAACTGGTAGCGAAACTGCCAGCGAAACTGGTAGCGAAACTACCAGCGAAACTGTGGGCGAAACTATGAAGAAAATGATGTTTTTGCATATTAACTTTCGTGCAGCTAGAGTATTCAGGCTATAGCTTAAGTGACTTAGAATTAAGCTACTTGGACAAGTTCAGGTGAGTTCTAGACCCTCATTTACCCGTTTTCAATGTTTTGGGGTGATATGCATACTAAAATACATACTTTTATAATGACGGTTTTTAAGACCTTTTATCAAGAAAATAAAATTTTCTAAAGTAAAATGTGTCATTTAAATAGTCCAAAATAATTTTCGGGCGCGCTGACCTGGCAGCCCGGCCCCAGCCAGGGGTGTTGCCCCTTGGACCCCACTAGGGGCTGCCGCCCCTAGAACCCCGCTATCAGGGGCTGCCGCCCACGAACCCCCGCTGTCCCGCGGAGGGTCAGTTATCTAGTTTATCTCTCATGATTGATGAAGTGTGAATGCTTAGACTAAGAGTTTGCTTCTTATTATGTGTTAAGTGTATGTGAAAACTAAAAGAACTGTTATTGGGCCCATAACGTGTACCTGTATAAAGTAAAGTCTTGCAAGTAAAGTCCTGCAGGCGAGGGATAAAGTAAAGACTTGCAAGCAATGGCTAAAGGAGGGTTGCATTCGTTGTGCCCTCACCCGGATAAAGTAATGCTCGAACAGGCAGGCCTTTAAGCCCTGAATTGGCATGACAATAATGGCCTGATCGAGTACGACAGTAAGTCCTTAATTGGCGTGTCGGTAAAGTCCTAGGCGAGCCTAGGCACCGATAGTGACAGAGAATTGACGGATAAAGAAGAGTAATAAATAACGAGAAATGAAAAGTAATGATAAAGTATCGATAAAGTGAATGTCCGTGTGTATTGACTTTTGATGGATGATGACTATTTTCAACTGCTAAAGCTAATACCTTTACAAAAGTTATTTACAAAGTAAACCTAGAATTCACTCAGCGAAGCTGACTTTTGTATGCATATCAGTTGACAGGTGAAAATTTGAGCTTATGGGATGTGAGCATGGAATGGAAGCTTCTTGGCACTCAAAGGCTGGCATCCCCGATGAAGAAAAGCTTAAAAGGACTTTTAAGTAGTTTTGATGTTTAAAGACAATGTTTATAATTTAATTTAACTACGTTGTAATGGGTTGAATTACAGTATATTTTTCCGCTGCAATACATATTTATATATATACGAGTAAATGATTGCTTTAAATCTATGTTTTGTTGTGAATGACCAACTATGAGGTTTTCCTGGAAAGGGGCCTTACAGGAAGTGAGATCTAGGGATCGTTAAGTGTATAAAAGGTTAGGATGGATGCGTTTTGGTCAATGAAAAGGACATAAAATTGAAATGGCAGGCTTACTTCCACAACCTTTTCAATAGTGGGAGGCCTCACCCAGAAGGAAATGAAGACCACCGCACTCCCGAATGACAACAATGGAATAATTGTTACTGTCGACGTATCACAAAAGCTGAGATAAGGACAACACTTAGGAGGATGGGAAGGGCTAAGGCGACAGCCTCGGACAATATACCGATTGAAGTGTGGTGTTGTTTAGAAGAAGGAGTTCAATGGATAACTACCTTGTTCAACCTTATTCTCAAATCTAGTAAAATGTCTGGCCAGTAGAGGTACAGTCTCATAATCCCTCTATATAAAAACAAAGGTGATGCCCAATATTGTGGAAATTACAGAGGGATTAAGTTATTAGGACATACTATGAAATTATGGGAGAGGGTAATAGATACTAGACTCATAAAAGAGACTCAAGTATTGGTAAATCAATTTGGTTTCATGCCAGGGCGTTCAACTACGGAAGCAATACACATCTTGAGGAGGTCAATGGAAAAATATAGGGAGAAAAAAAAAGGATTTGCATATGGTGTTCATCGATTTAGAAAACGCATATGATAGTGTGCCTCGTAGACTAATTTGGGATAGTTTACAGAGTAGAGGGGTCCCTTGGAAATATATAGACGTAATAAAAGATATGTATGATAGGACTCAAATTATAGTTCGTTCACTTATGGCTGATACCGATTCCTTCTCTGTGGAGGTTGGCCTTCACCAAGGGTTGGCGTTGAGTTTGTTCTTGTTTGTTGTAGCACTGCATGAATTGTCAAAGTCGATGCAAGAGACAGTTTTGAGATGCATGCTTTGTTACTTGATGAAAATAAACAAAGCGTAAATATGCGGTTAGAAGAGTGGCGAGCAACTTTAGAAGGTAAAGGTCTAAGGATTAGTCGATCTAAGACTGAGTACCTTTGTGACAACTTTAAGATCGTATGTACAGAGTGATGGGGAAATAGATAGGGACATTACACATCGTATTCAGGCAGGTTGGTGTAGGTGGAAGGCGGCCTCTGGGGTACTGTGTGACAGGAATTTCCCAACTAGGTTAAAAGGAAAATTCTATAGAGTTGCGATCCGTCCGGCCATGCTTTATGGAACAGAGTGTTGGAGTATCAAGAAGGCACAAGCACATAAGCTGGAGGTAGCATAAATGAGGATGCTAAGGTGGATATGTGGGCACATAAGGTTAGACAGGATAAGAAACAAAGTTTTTAGGGATAGGTTAGGAGTAGCTAGTGTAGCGGATAAGATAAGGGAAGGTAGATTAAGATGGTTTGGGCATGTTAAGAGAAGACTGGGGTCATCACCAGTTAGAGCTGTGGAGACACTCGCGGTTAAGGGGAGGAGGATTATGTAACCTTTCGTATTTTCGTTAATTAATAGTTAACCCAGTCATGTTTTCTAAGGACCATTTATGTCATTTAAGAAAGTATATGGGTTGTTATGAGTGTTTCTTTTATCTTACATTAATTCATTAAGTTAAGAGTTAAAAATTTGTTTACTATAATAAAATAAAAATAATAATAATAATGATAATAATAATAATAATAATAATAATAATAATAATAATAATAATAACAATAATAATAATAATAATATTAAGATAAATGATTGTTAAGTTATTAAAAAAAAGTAAAACTTAAAGTTTAATTAAGTTAAGGGGGCCTTTATGCTAAATTTGAAACTTTAAATGAAAGTTTTAAACATGAAATAACAAAAACATAAACCACAGGGACCATTTGTGTAAATCTGGAAATCCCAAACCAAATCCCCCTTCCCTTCCCCGCATTTCCGGCGACCATCGGTCGGCCTCCGGCCGAGCTCCGGCCACCCCAAAAATGCCACTATCACCCTCGATTTTAAGCCCAAATGGTACCAACCCGTTTGTGGGAACGTTTCGAACTCGAAGGGACAAGTTAATTCGACTTTTGGACAATAAATGGTGAACCTTTACAACCGAAACCGAACCCATCAATGCTTAACATCAATTGACTTGAAACGTATGCAATCATGTGAAATTAAACAATAGTTAATCATCTTAAGGATGTTTCTAAACCAAACAAATCTCTAATTTCACCTGAAAACAACTTAATCACTAAGAACACTCTCGTGAAAACACCGAACCTGCAACCTAGTCGAACAACAATCCCCGCACACTTTAACCCGAAATTGATAGAGGGCTTTCACTCATCTCCATCATTCGAAGCTACGGGTACAAAGAATTTGATTATTATCAACCCAAACCTCGTGACCAATGTCACCACAACCGCGACTTTAGTCGAACCCGTACCCATCAAATTCCACCTTCATAACAGGTAATTAAACACTCTTTGAATTCGGTTTTATGTGGGGATTAAAAGCCCTAAACTTTCGTTGATTAACATACTCATTTGGATGTTCAATTGGGTTGATTTTGATTTTAGGGTTCATATGGAATTTGAGGATTTTCTTTAGGAATAAAACTTAAACAATGTTTTTGGTTTTAAAACACAAGTAAGGCCTTGGGCCACTGGTTAAGATACAAGCATAAGGGACAGGAGGTCCTGGGTTCGAACCCGGGCCCCTGCGCCCTTATTTTTTATATGCTTTTTGGGCTTTAAAAATATATAAAATTCCTAAAAATTATAAAAATCAGTTTTATAAACTATGTTTATTTTAAAAGTTATTTTATTATTTTTTTGTAAATTTATTTCTTTAAAGACCATAACATTTTAACCATTTTTTATATAAAATATTATTAACAAATGTTATAATTAGTTTATTTTTAAAAAAAAACTTTAAATAGTTGAAACCACTAAATTATTATTGGTCATACGTTATCTTTAATTATAGATTAATTATGTTAATTATAAATTTTTATTTACATTTTATAATTTAATCATTATAAGGATTTAATTTCTTCTAATTTCACAAATTATTAATAAAAGGATTAATTAAGTTTTCTTTCATTGTATTAAAATATATATGATTTCGATAACTAATCTTATTTATAAAACCCCAAGTTCTTATTGAAACCCTAGTTCGCGTTTAATCGTTAATCTTATTATTAACCTTAAATCTTGTAATATATACTTTTAGGTGATTTGTAAAAGAATCCGTTGTAGCACCGTTAATTCTTATAATCATCTTATATATACTTAATCATCATGTGAGTTTCCTTGCCCCTTTTTATGCTATTTCACACCGTTTTGGGGTGAAACATGTTACATTATTCAACATACACTTATAAACGTTTAAATCTTATAAAAGCACATGCAATTCATACTTTTATTTTGTCATGGTTATTTGTGTTATTGTAAGTCTTATATGACATACATATATTGTTTACAATCATTAACTATTGCTAGCCTGACGACGTCTTAGATCTTTGGGCCTGACAAGCCTATTTGGTTCTAAAGTCGATGTATTGCCGACTCCTAGGAGCCGTATGCTTGTGCACTAGGGAACCAAGTACACTTAGCCAATCATATAAACTTATAATCTAGTCGAGGTTTGATTGTACTATATGTGTTCTATAAACTTGCTAACTCATAACCTATGACATGAATTGCTACTTGAAATCCATGGTATATTATGTATGTGAAACTCTTGGAAACTCACCAACTTCATAGTTGACCCTTTATTTTTAACATGTTTCAGGAAATACCCAAGTTTGAAGTTATCATTTGAAGTTTGCATAATACTAGGATTTGGACCTAGATTAAAGATTAAAAAGCTTTGGAATACTTTTGTTTATGTATTGACTTATTTCATGTTAAGACTTATGGTTGTAATTGCATTTGAAACTTATGATAATAAAATTTACATTTAAGGTTAGCGTTATGTGGCTATTTCAATCCTAACCCTCACATCTCGACGATTCCGTCGTCAAGGTTGGGGTGTGACAGATTGGTATCAGAGCCCATAACTATAGGGATTTAGGTTATTAGAAATGGTGACCTAGACTATAGTTTCTTGAACCTCATAGAAAGATCCTTATACTTTTGTGCTTACATATTGTTTGCATGCTACATAATGCTATGCCTTTTGTGCAACTTGATGCCTTAGCATAGGATTGCCTTATGTATGCTTAAAACTTAGTTACTTGTCTCCCTAAACTTAACTTTGACCCTTTGACTCTCCCCGATAAATGAACTTCCTAAACTTATTCTCAATGACATGTGGAGGCTACACTTATCGTCGTGGGTTCAATTCCTTAGACTCTATGTTTAATCTACGAAAATCTCATCAAGGTTTTGATTTCATAAACCAAAGAAATTTGTGTGACACATAGACACCTGTATTCTGGATTTCCTTGCAAAAGGCCTTCGGGCTAAGGCAAGCATATCGTATAAATCTCATTGCGAGACCAATTATGCTTACCTGGGGATTTCTGGGATGAGTGATAAACTATGGTCAATACACAAGTCTCTAAGGCAAATGGGTCAAATTACCTTGACGTGTCAACGATTCCAAATGGTAATACGTTACCAAATGGAACCATCCTCTTTATATCTTAAAAATCTTTGATTCCTTGAACTGGTTTTTTTCTCATTCTTATCATACATAATGTTCCTGTGATATTGAACTCGTCTTACCTTTCAACTCCTACGTTTAAACATCGTTACACGTTAGGCGTTTCATGTAGCTATTTCTATACCTTGATCAACGTGTACATGACTCTTGTTATACCCAAAGATATTGAGAATCTAAACCGAATGGTCTTTGAAACTTTAAATCGTTACTTATGGTTTTCAAATTCCCTTAAAAATGTGTCCCATAACTAAAGACATGCAATGTTGTAAGCTGAAATTTCTATATCTTGGGATACTTTGTCTAGTCAAAGTGTAACTAGTAATCTGATTTGACCATTGAATCCAGTTACTTGACATGAAATCCTTGAGATGAGTGACCACTTATAAGTATACGTGTCTTCAATAAGGTTATGGTTGACCTCATAATTTGAGAAGTCCATGTAATTCCTTTCGATTATGAATCGAATGTTCACATTTCACTATGATGATTGAATCATTCTTGTTCTTGATTTCGTCTTCCCGATTTAAGCCATCCAAGATTTGAACACCATAACAAATTCTGTTGTCTCGAACTTTGATCTTAAGCTTGTAAGCGTGATTTTCTCTTTTGTTACATTGATATAACTTGAAATTTCCTGAACTTCTAATTGATATTCTTTTCTTTTCGCTGTTATGTCAAACTTCGTACCGTTTGCATCGTGAGAGATGCAAGAGTTTGTAAGTCAACCTATGACTAAGAACACTTATACCTCCTAAATGATTCTAACTCATTAAAACAGGGGTGATTCCCTTACTTTGATGGTTCCTTATTCGTTTCTATAAATGGTTTCCAATTGTGTGTTTTTTTTTAATGAAATTTCATCCTCTGGATCAAGTTGATTTCCTTATCATGAGGATTGACTTTGATTATTCTTATTGGAACTTGCATTTCATAATCGACATGATCTCACCAAAATAGGATTGAAAACCGTACTTTGGTGACAAATGTCAATCTTCGATTATTTTCTTGTTATTATGAAATTCAATCATCAAGATAGGCGTGAATTCCATACCTTGATGATAATTTCATTTTCATGGATGGTATTTTCTCAAATGGAACGACCTCATCAAAATAGGAGTGAATTCTGGATTTTGATGAAGAAGTTCATCCTGTTATATTTTGTTTTTGTAAAACTTCACCGTTAAGATAGGAGTGATTTCCCTTACCTTAATGGTGAGTTACCTCGTCTTATTTCTGTGGATCCTTAACAATGAGTTGGGGATCGAACTTTTTGATTGGTAAGTTAGTGGTCATACCTTGGGAGTACACCATCAAGTTAGGAGTGAAAACCACACCTTGATGACTATTCTCATTTCTTGATCTTCAACTTACCAAGGTTGTAATCAAGTGACGAGAAGCATGTAGTAACTTGAAGGGTGAAACAATGTTAGTGTTTCGACCTATCAAGCCAAAGCATGATCTCTGAACTTGAAAGAAGACCTGATCGCTTTAGGTTGATTTTGATTCGAAGCTTGGAGCATTTAAATTCTTAACTCGATTTCTCTCCTTTATCCTCATGTTTTGATATGATCTAGCGATATGGAACCATTTATTCCTTACTTATCAACTTTCATTTTGAGATATCATCAACACATGATTGCGTGATGGTAGTCTTCTTAAACAATCTTTCTGCTAAATAAAGACATTATCAACCTGTGATTATGTCTTTCTAGTCATACGAATGTTCTCGACTGTACTTATGGGTTTGATGAACCGCGTATGCAAACTGTACTTGGAAATTTGCAACCTTGCAAAATATCTTTACAAATGCATTTCTTATTAGTTGTGTCACTCCCTGCATCGTTTCTTTTCCTTAAACTTGGAAATCTCTAAAATTCCATCTTGATCAACAAGACTCGTTATTACTTACAATGTGACATGGAGGTTCATAAATTTTCGTAACTTGTAGTCATGGGTTTGGCATAAAAGAGAGGTCATAGCTTGGTATGTGTCCAAGTGTCTCGTTTTCTTTAATGCCCAATCCAAATATCCGTATCCTTATGAGCCTCCTGTTTAACTATTCGTTGCTAAAATGTCTCTTACTTAAAATGTTATGATGACAATTGATGCGTTAAAGACCGATTGACTAGTTTCATATTGTTTCATGTGGGATAACGGGTAAAGAAATTTACTTGTAACTATCTCAAATACTCGTATACCGTGGTATGTCGTTGAACATCGATCGTCATTTTGGATGACCGATTCATTTTTTGCTTTTAATAATGTTCCTAATCATCGTCGTGAACTCATTCCAAAATCTTCGCATATCGTATTATTCTTAGACCGATGGTTGGTCAAAGGAAAGATACATATTTACAAGAAATGCGTTAAGATCGTTTTATATAGTGACGTTTGGGATTCTTAAATCCCGACGGTTAACCTTTCTTATCATTGTTGGTCTTTTATTGATTCAAGACATCACTTTAGTACGAAATTACATTCTAAAAGTTGTGGCTTATAAGTCTAACATACCATGGTAACTCGTCATCGTTTTCCAACGTTAAATCTCAAAGGATCTCGCATTTCACTGAAAAAGTTCAAATTGGCATGCGTTATGTCAAGAGACTTGTAAGATTCCATAAAGTGAAACATCTCATCTGTAATCAAATGTCTATCACTGGCTGTTGTACACTTACCCTTCATTATAACTTCTTTTGTTCATTTAAGTTCACTCTTAATTTCGGGACGAAATTCTTAAAAGTTGGGGAGACTGTAACCTTTTGTATTTTCGTTAATTAATAGTTAACCCAGTCATGTTTTCTAAGGACCATTTATGTCATTTAAGAAAGTATATGGGTTGTTATGAGTGTTTCTTTTATCTTACATTAATTCATTAAGTTAAGAGTTAAAAATTTGTTTACTATAATAAAATAATAATAATAATAATAATGATAATAATAATAATAATAATAATAATAATAATAATAATAACAATAATAATAATAATAATATTAAGATAAATGATTGTTAAGTTATTAAAAAAAGTAAAACTTAAAGTTTAATTAAGTTAAGGGGGCCTTTATGCTAAATTTGAAACTTTAAATGAAAGTTTTAAACATGAAATAACAAAAACATACACCACAGGGACCATTTGTGTAAATCTGGAAATCCCAAACCAAATCCCCCTTCCCTTCCCCGCATTTCCGGCGACCACCGGTCGGCCTCCGGCCGAGCTCCGGCCACCCCAAAAACGCCACTATCACCCTCGATTTTAAGCCCAATGGTACCAACCCGTTTGTGGGAACGTTTCGAACTCGAAGGGACAAGTTAATTCGACTTTTGGACAATAAATGGTGAACCTTTACAACCGAAACCGAACCCATCAATGCTTAACATCAATTGACTTGAAACGTATGCAATCATGTGAAATTAAACAATAGTTAATCATCTTAAGGATGTTTCTAAACCAAACAAATCTATAATTTCACCTGAAAACAACTTAATCACTAAGAACACTCTCGTGAAAACACCGAACCTGCAACCTAGTCGAACCACAATCCCCGCACACTTTAACCCGGAATTGATAGAGGGCTTTCACTCATCTCCATCATTCGAAGCTACAGGTACAAAGAATTTGATTATTATCAACCCAAACCTCGTGAACCAATGTCACCACAACCGCGACTTTAGTCGAACCCGTACCCATCAAATTCCACCTTCATAACAGGTAATTAAACACTCTTTGAATTCAGTTTTATGTGGGGATTAAAAGCCCTAAACTTTCGTTGATTAACATACTCATTTGGATGTTCAATTGGGTTGATTTTGATTCTAGGGTTCATATGGAATTTGGGGATTTTCTTTAGGAATAAAACTTAAACAATGTTTTTGGTTTTAAAACACAAGTAAGGCCTTGGGCCACTAGTTAAGATACAAGCATAAGGGACAGGAGGTCCCGGGTTCGAACCCGGGCCCCTACGCCCTTATTTTTTATATACTTTTTGGGCTTTAAAAAATATATAAAATTCCTAAAAATTATAAAAATCAGTTTTATAAACTATGTTTATTTTAAAAGTTATTTTATTATTTTTTTGTAAATTTATTTCTTTAAAGACCATAACATTTTAACCATTTTATATAAAATATTATTAACAAATGTTATAATTAGTTTATTTTTAAAAAAAAACTTTAAATAGTTGAAACCACTAAATTATTATTGGTCATACGTTATCTTTAATTATAGATTAATTATGTTAATTATAAATTTTTATTTACATTTTATAATTTAATCATTATAAGGATTTAATTTCTTCTAATTTCACAAATTATTAATAAAAGGATTACTTAAGTTTTCTTTCATTGTATTAAAATATATATGATTTCGATAACTAATCTTATTTATAAAAACCTCAAGTTCTTATTGAAACTCTAGTTCGCGTTTAATCATTAATCTTATTATTAACCTTAAATCTTGTAATATATACTTTTAGGTGATTTGTAAAAGAATCCGTTGTAGCACCGTTAATTCTTATAATCATCTTATATATACTTAATCATCATGTGAGTTTCCTTGCCCCTTTTTATGCTATTTCACACCGTTTTGGGGTGAAACATGTTACATTATTCAACATACACTTATAAATGTTTAAATCTTATAAAAGCACATGCAATTCATACTTTTATTTTGTCATGGTTATTTGTGTTATTGTAAGTCTTATATGACATACATATATTTTTTACAATCATTAACTATTGCTAGGCTGGCGACGTCTTAGATCTTTGGGCCTGACAAGCCTATTTGGTGCTAAAGTCGATGTATTGCCGACTCCTAGGAGCCGTATGCTTGTGCACTAGGGAACCAAGTACACTTAGCCAATCATATAAACTTATAATCTAGTCGAGGTTTGATTGTACTATATGTGTTCTATAAACTTGCTAACTCATAACCTATGACATGAATTGCTACTTGAAATCCATGGTATATTATGTATGTGAAACTCTTGGAAACTCACCAACTTCATAGTTGACCCTTTATTTTTAACATGTTTCAGGAAATGCCCAAGTTTGAAGTTATCATTTGAAGTTTGCATAATACTAGGATTTGGACCTAGATTAAAAATTAAAAAGCTTTGGAATACTTTTGTTTATGTATTGACTTATTTTATGTTAAGACCTATGGTTGTAATTGCATTTGAAACTTATGATAATAAAATTTACATTTAAGGTTAGCGTTATGTGGCTATTTCAATCCTAACCCTCACATCTCGACGATTCCGCCATCAAGGTTGGGGTTTGACAGATTAGAAAACTTACTTGGGAAGAAATGATTAGACATGATTTCACAGATTTGCACCTCTTTGAGTACATGATCCAGAATAGGGATATTTGGAGACGTAGGATTAAGGTTAAAGATGCCTAGGGAATTCAAGTGTCTAATAGGTTTCTTAACGGTGTCCTAGAGCTTATATTTAAACAACCCATGTAATAGCGTTTTCCAGGTTATAGGGGTGTATTGCCACTAAATATTTTATTACTACTATTATCATTATTGTTATTATTTAAAAGGTAATATCATTATTATTATCATTATTATTAGTTTTATTATATTAGTATTATTTATTTATTTACTATTATTATTATTATTTTATTTTTAGTTTAGTTATTTTTATGCCTAAAATATACCGACGACTTTGGTTCTTAGTACTTAGTGTGCTACTAGATTACGTATTGCCTTTGTGTGTTCCTTGCAGGTTATTGGATATGGCAGCTCATGGTATGGTCCGACTTAATATGGAGGGGATTCACATGGTTTGATTATGATTATGGTTTTAAGAGTCGGGGTCTCGTTGGAAGCAGCATACCTATCTCGAAATAGGTACGGTTTGCCTACATCCCACCCTCCCCAGACACTACCGATAGATGTTACTATAGATGGGATTTACTGGGTATGGTTGTTGTTGTTATTGTTGTTGTTTTTAGTATTTTCACACACTACCTAGAATGAGGTTTATCGTGACTGATAGATATCATAATTGTACTTTTATGAAGTATAAGTATAGTTTATTTTTCACGTGTATCCGATTGATATCACAGTTGTACTTCTATTCTTTTTTGATATTTTCACACTTGTACTGATAACTTCTATTCTTTTTTGGTATTTTCACACTTGTACTTTTATCAAGTACAAGTGTAATTTAATCAAACAAAATATAAGGATTTTTAAGACTTATAAATGTTCTTTAAGAATGCCAAACTTTAAATCTTACTTTATAAATGTTTTTTAACGATGCCAAACTTTAAATCCTATTTTGCTTTATTGATCTTTTGAGATACGTGCTTAAAAACATGTGTAAATGAATACTGGTGAGCTCAATGCATGCGTTTATATATCATTCCGCTAAACTCCACGTTAACGGACCTAAGATTAACAATATATATGGATAGATAATATTTGTTAAAACGTTTTCAAGTATTCTTAGAACAAGTATGAGCTTAATGCATTCGTTTATATTGATAGAGGTGGGCAAACCGGTTTTGTTTTTCACCAAACCGGTTCCGGTTGGGAACCGGACCTGGTTTGTGCTAGAGGTGATTCAAACCGATTCGGTTTAGAAACCAGTTTTGCTTTGCTTAATCATCTACTGACCTTGTTCAAATGATTTTGGACCGGTTCCTAAACCGATTTGGTTTTTATTGTTTTTATATGTTTTTCAAATTAAAAACAAAAAAACGTTAAAAAGTAACCAAAAATTCTATTTTTTATTCAATGCTTGAATGGTAAGCTTTCTTGGATTACAAAATGCGTCATTTGCTAACATCTTAAGCCCATAAATTGTCTTCATTTTTCATCGAAATTTAACCTCAAGATGGTTCCCATTTCATCGCTTTACAATATCTCATTTGGATGTTATATTTTAAAGTAGAATTCACATCATTTGAAAAGAATATCAAACACAACTTGCAACGAGTCTTATTGGGACCCGACGACATCTCACACAAATCATAGTTGCACAAAATCTTTTGGTTCCTCTTCGTAAGAATAATCCGAACAATCACATTTTAAAAAGAGGCATCACAACCAATCAAAGATTGAACAGTAGATGAAGTCATTTTAAGAGTTTTTTCACACATGAAAAAAATAGTTAACATTTTTCATATTTTAGAGTGTAGATAACGTTTTTTATTAATCAAGCAAAACACCCACCATACATATATACTAGTTAACGGGGATCAAATGGTGAAATGGTGAAAAAAAGGACAAAAAGAGCTGAAAAAGAGCTAAAAGGAGGCTCCAACGGTCAAAAACATCCATAGACGTTGCTAACAGATATATATATATTTGAAACCCGGTTCATAATGCAACTATAAAAAACCGGTTAACCAGTGTGGAAGTAGAACTGGTTTGTAAACCGGTTCAATAGTCATGGGATCCGGATTGGTTGGGGAGCTGGGGGTTAGGGCCAGATTGAAAGTGGTTCAGGCCAAACCAGTTTGCCCCATTTCGTTTCACCAGTTTATGAACCCGTTTGGAATCTCAAACTGGTTTTTCTACCCACCTCTCTCTCTCTCTATTTATATATATATATATATATATATATATATATATATATATATATATCACATTCCATTTATCACTTCCAACTGAAACATGTAGCTCTTGATTTTTCTTTTTTTCATAAATGAGTTGCAAACAGGTCTTTCTAAAACATGTATATCAGTTCTGCTAAACAATTAGCGGATATTCTTACAAATAACTTCCCTGACGTCCTTTTACAAGCATTAGTCGATTCAAGATCGGTGTCTTCAATGAAGTCTTCGTCTTTCAGGGGCATATTACAGATTCCACTCTTTCAAAGGAAGAGTCAAACTCTCATTCAAACCAATTTAAATCATGTTTAACTTTTTCCTTATTGTTTTACAATGAAAAGTATCAACAATCTATCTAAGGGGATGTTTGTTTCAATTTTTAAATGATTCAGATGTATGATGGTTTAGCATTTAATGCTTTAGACTGTTTGTTTCGCGAGCAAATGTCTGAATGGTTCAGACATTTACCTCTGAATAGTTAAGCATTATACTGAGTCTGAATGATTAAGACCTCTTATCTGAATTGGTCAGATATTTGTCTTTGAATAGCTAAACGATATGCTAGCTTTTAATGATCCAGAACTATTAATGGTTCAGCATTTAATGGTTCAGACATCTTATTGGTTTAACAATTAATCATTTAGAAATTACCAATTAAACAGCCCTAAAATCACCAGTGAAATTTATTAAATACACGTGACACGAAATAAAATCTGTTATGACTAAAAGAAATGAGGAGTTTGAGAGATTGTGAACAACCAGATTAACAAGTACATTTTCATAAGAATATAAGAGTATAAATGTCACCAAGCTTAAACATTCATGATTATTGATTTCAAAAACAAAAATAAAAGTTAACATTCGTTAGATAAAAACCACCGCCCAATATTCATAATTTTTTAATTCTTAAACAGCAAACTTAACTAAAAGTTTTAAACCAAGCTAACTCAGTAACTCACACGTAACTCAAACATAACATATAAATTTCAATCAAATTAATCACTCATGTGCGTGCATGAAACAATATTAGAGTTTCTTAATTAACCCATCAAATTTTCAATCTCAATGCATCTGAAGATATCATCGGCTTTCGTTTTCTCCTTGAAAACAAATCTCCCACAAGTGGAATGATGGGCTTCTTCTTCACCGGAGCGAAATCCGATCTCAGCGCTATCGCCTTCTCCGCCACCTCAGCTTTCGCGATCATCGACATGTTCTTGTGAAGTTCCGCGTTCAAGCTCTTCAAAGCCACCTCGGTTTCGTTCTCTCTATCTTTCAACAGCTTCAACTCCTTCTTCGTCTCCTTGAGCTCCAACTCGAGCTTTTTCAACGAGTCCACAAGCACCAATGGCGGTTCCTCGGGTTCCCGGGGCGGCGAGCATGATCTCCATGATGTGTGAGAGCTTTGTGTGGATTTCCATGATGGGGTCTCTTGTTTTGGCAAGGTGAAAGGGGGTTTAGGTGATGGTAAAAAGATTTCCCCGGTCAGAAACCGCTCCCCGAAGATCTCTACCGCCTCTTTCACCGACCTGAAGGCGCGAGAGGTGTCTACATTAGCACTGTAGTCGACGACAGGCGGTCGTGACGTCGGGTTTTCGGTTTCCATTGTGGTGGAGATGAGGTGATGAGAGAGTATGTGTTGGTTTTATGATAAGGTGAATGCATGGGTTTTCTTTGCTTTCACTTCAAATGTTGGTAGAGGGCTATGTTAGATGGTTAGTGTTTTGCAATTGTTTGAAGGCTTAAAGTGGTAAGAAAATTGACTAGTCAACTACTTTGACTTTTTAATAGTCAAGAAGTTAAGTTGGATTTGTGACATTATTGCATGTTTGTTAGCTACTATGTGTGTTTATGGTACTAGGTAATCATGATATGATCACTAAATCTACATTATTTGTTGTGGACTAGTTGTTGGTTGGTCAATTTAAAGTGGATATGGTCATGTTTATAATTTCTGGTTTTGTTTGCTTTTGTTTTTTCCTTCGAACCATTTGAAATACATTTAACTTCTTGAGCTAGCAACATAAAACAATTTTTTTTATTGTAGAATAGATCAGTCAGAAAACCGTCAACGAAGTGAGACCTACCATTAATCTGTTAGTGAAATTTCATTTGAAGTATTACCATGAGTAATCTTTTTATTTCATCATCATGGGACTATAGACGACTTCCGACGAATTGTGGTGACTGTCACTATAAAATACTTAATGATTAATTAGCGACGACATTGTTCACCAACAAATTAGCAATCAAGATTCAAACAAATTACCATCGAATTTTCTTTCTGTAATTGAAGTTATTTTAATTAAATAAAAAAGCATTATATTACTTCAAAATCGTATTATTTTAAACTTTTAAAAAAAACTTTTGAATGCAGACAAACATAAAAAAATGATCGTAAACCAACAAAATTCATAATTATAATAGAAAATTAGTATGATATATATGAAATATATAAAAATTTAACCAAGTACGAGAAATGTATGATGTGCTTTAGGGTTAACATCACTCTTCACTAAAAAGTTTGAATAAAAATCTTATCTGAAATCTTATATTTAACATCATTGATCGATGGATCACTCACAATGAATCCTTTAGAAAGCTTTTTAACAAACTACGACCAAATTTAATGGTGTATAATGTGTCCCATCTGATCCCACTTTATGAATTTTAGCATTTATAGTTAATTACCGACCTTTTATTTTCTGTTTACCTTTTAATTCTGAAACATTGTTAGATTACTATCTTAATTTGTCCGTCTATAACGTGTCATAGGTAGAGTATTCAATATTTAATAGTTAAAAGATCACATATTTTAAATACTACGATGTTTGTTTGGTATTTTTAAAACCATAGGTCTAAATTATCTAAAGATTTAATTTCACAAAAGAATACAACTTTTATAAAAAACATAACGTATATATGCTTACACATGTACTAAAATATAGGGGTGCATGTTATACAACAACCTAATGGCATGAGTAGCTCGTATAAACTATACAAATTTACTCTTACATCAACATCTTATATTTTATATAATTTCATATTCAACACATGTATAACTCGAACAAATTTATAAAAATATAGGGGTGCATGTTATATAACAGCCTAATTTCGTTTTGTTTTATTTTATGTTTAACCTTTATATTCCACCACTTATATATTTATAAAATTAAATATTCAATCGTAAAAAGAAACTAAAAACATGAACATAGATTATATTGTTTTATTACATAATATTTAAAAACCAAATGGAATGAATAGTAAAAGGGTATATTGGGAATTTTAGTGGGGGTTTTAGAGAGAGAGATCCACTAGGCTTCATCTGCACCGGTTTTTAGAGAGACGGTGGGCATCTCCGATGTTGTTAATGTTGATGATGGTGTTGGTGGTGATTGCGGCTGCGGTTGCGGGCGGAGATGATGACGACATAAGCTGTTGCTTTGCCTCCCAGTTTACCTTGAGGTGGAGTCGGTGGCGACAGTGGCGATGGTTGTGGTACAACAACCTCTGTTGTCTCTCTTCCTTCAGATTTGTTCGCTACCCTTTTAGGGTTTTATGATCTGGCCCTTTACTTCTTTGATTGGTTATTCGGGTGGTGTGGTTATCATGTTGTGAGTTATATTATACCTCCGTGGCACTCCTTAGCGAAGCTATTTTGAAGTCCGGAAGCGATTGTGCCTTCCGATTGTTGTTCCCCTGTCGTGCCCTCCTGACGTCCCTCAATATTGTCTCCGACGGTGTTCTCCCCCATGTTAAGCTTGATGTTGATGGTGGCAGTGGTGATGGTGGTCAAGCTGATTCACCTTATCTGAAACTGATTCTGGTATGTTGATGGTCACGGTGGTGACACTTATGAAGATGGTTAGGTCAATTTGTGTTGTATTGATGATGATGAGACATGGCTCTGTTGCTGCTTCGCCTCCCCTTTGTGGTTGAGGTAATGCAGGTTTTTGCCAGCTTTGGTTGGTGTTTGTGTGTCGCCATTGCCGCTGGTGGCCTTTGAGTTGACCAACGGTGGTCTTCAGGTGGTTGTTGTTGTTATTGTTTCAGTTTATCGCGTGTTTTGCCTGGAAGTAGTTGGTCCGTTATTACGGAAAGAGAACCCTCATCCTTTGTGGTTCAGTGAAGGAGGTTCATATGTCGGTGATACAGTTTGATGATGATGACGACTGTTCGTCTGAGACCCCTGTCCCTATGTTCGCTTTTGAGGTTACACCGTGATGCTGCATTCGAAAAAATGAATCGGTGCTTTGTTTCAAGTCGGTGATGATGAAACTGTTTTCATCTGAGACATGTACATGTTGTATGTTGTTGTACATTTTTAATTTAGTATAGCGTCGGGCTATGATGATATTCAAAAAATGGTTTCGGGTTGCTTTGGCGTGGCTACCGTTTACGGTTAGCAGCCATAACTGAAATCTGGTTCTGAGCCCCATTCATCACACGCGTTGGTATCACTGGACTTGACTCTTTGATGTAGTAGTCGATGACGATAAGCGTAACCTCATCTGAGACCGTATGCATGCTGCCGGTTGTTCATTAAGTGTTTAGAGGTTAATGTTGGATGGTTTTGAGGCGATGATGATGAAAAGAAGGTTATGTATGTTGTTACGGTGAGGTAAACTTGATATTTGCAGCCGCAACAAACAACTGCTTCCGAGCCTTATAAGTTTGCCTTTCATAGTTTGCTTGATGACGATGGCCATTGGGCGCATCTGAGGGCTATGGATATCATTGGCGATACTGGATTTGTCATTGTATTTACTTGTGTCATAAATTTGATTTGGGTACTGCTATTATTGTTGAATATTGTTGTCTATGACGCTCAAAACGAGTCTGAGCTTTGACGTGGAGTATGGACTGTTGAGATGTGTCGACATACTTTAGTCGACATCAGCTATTAGTTTTAAGAGGCAATATTCTGATCATGTTGCCTCCTGTCATCAACTCTTATCGTTTGTTAAAAGTGTTAGCTTATGGCTATGATGACAGAGTTCTGAGCCTCCGTTTAACCCGTCTTTATGACGCGCAACGCGCGTCTGGGTGCCCAACTAGTTGCATTAAAAAAGAAGTTTACTAAACATATAAATTGTGTTTAAAAAGTTACACAAAAACATGAAAGTTTTAAAAAGTTATTCTTAACTAAAAGTACAAATAAGTTAATCATCACAATTTATATGTTTGGCAAACTTTTCAAACTTTCATGTTTTTGTGTAATTTAAAAAAATTGAAAGTATAAGTGATGTGTGTGAAAAGGTCTATAAAAATAAACTAAATTAACTAACCTAGACTTAAACTAGACACTCAAATTTTACCCTAAAAAGACCTAGACCTAGTACACAAAATAGGCAAATGTACCTATCGTGTGTAGAACAGATTAAGGAAGAACGAGAATCGAACCCACGAGACACTAGAATAGAAAGACTAGACTCACTAAAGGACTAACAATTAATTATAAGATTGGAGGGGTTTTGTTTAACAACTAGAAACTAAAATGAACAAATTAAAAGTAATTAAACTAAGAAATACAGAAATGAACACAAAGAAGATGATTTAGAGGTACTGATTAATTAGAGACAACACTATCTAGATAGAATCCTAGTTGAGATGCATGAATGTAAGAATGGTTCAGAATTGTGAATAGATTGGTTTTCTAAAGATACATATCCTAAGGAAGACTTAGTGGATCCCAGACCATTCACCGGATGTGACCAAAATGACCCCTAAAGACATGTGTTAAGTTCACCAATGGCTAAGCTTAACTTTCAGTTAACCTAGCGATATTAAAGTAACAGATAGGTGTCAGATAATCTAATCTAACATACCACAAACATTTAACACGCAAGAGGTGACTTGATCATGGTTCAATTAAACATGATTAACAAGATTATCAAATTACCTGATTTGAACTGTTTACCAGTTATCAATTTACCTACAATCTAATAACCAAGATCAATCAACTAACCTTTATCTTTCAATTTCCAGTTAAGATACACATTGATTTCTTATCCATTTACACATGCAATCCTAAGACTTTACTACGTCTAGCAAAATCCCTAGTAAACCACGAACACTAAGTTACGTGCTAGATATGATAACCACAATTGAAAGACATTCATAGGCTAATCATATAGGATAAACATGCATCCAAGAATAGAAATCAATACATAATACTCATTCAATTCAACCAAAATCAAGTCTTTTACAATAATATCAAACATTCATCAATTCAACCATTCTAAACATTCACAATCATCAACTAATCATCATTTAGATAGTGTCTATTGAATTAGCTACTCATAACCAGTTCTAAACAGAAACAAAACTTAGAATTCATGGTCCAAAACATCGTATTCAAGTTAACAATCGATAAAGAAAGTAAGTAGAACCCTAAATCAAGTACACGAGTGATCCAAGTTTCGATTCTATGCTCCAATGGCTCCAATACGCTCCAAATCGACCCTCTGGTTCGTCTTCTGCCGCTCCAAGTCGTGTATTCAAAAATTAGGGTTCAAAAACGACTTAAACAAGCTTTAAACAAGTTTTTCACATCTGAGGGTCCCTCGCGTCGCGCGACGGGCTTGGGGAAAACCTTCACGCAGCTCGACGGGGTAAAAATCTGATTTTTGACGCGGTGGCATTTTCGTAAATAAAGTGAACTCTGAGGTCCGTCGCGCTGCGCGAGGGGAAGCAAATTACCCGTCGCGCGACGCGACGTGGGTATCTTTCCAGAAAGTTTCTTTTTTTCTTTTTTTTTGACTCATCTGTCACCCGCAGCGCATCCGAAATCATCGTTTTCTCCAATTTAGCATATTTTCACCTTCTTTTATTCAAAAACCTACACAAACACAAAATATTAAGTAATAAACTAAAACGGGACGAAATCTAAACTAAATGACTCGAAAAATATATAAAATGTGCACAGAAAATCAATGTATTTTGCAATATATCAATAAGCATTTTTTTAATTTTTTTCCAAAATATTTAGCTTATAATTTAAATTTTTTAAATCCATAAAGATGAATGATAATATAATAAAAATATAACTAATACAAACTAAACCATTTAAATCTCAAACCAACCAAACCAGTCAACTTGGTTCATTTTAAAACGGTTTAGTTGAATCAAGGTTTTTTTTACCTTTATAACATCAAGCTCAGTGGATAAGCAGTGTTATAGTCCCCATATATAAGAAAAAAGGAGATGTCCAATGTTACGCAAATTACAGGGGAATAAAGCTATTGAGTCACACGATGAAACTATGGGAAAGAATTGTTGACACGAGAATTAGACGAGAAACTCAGATAGCGGTAAACCAATTTGAATTTATGCTAGGACGCTCTACAACAGAAGCTATACACGTCATAAGGAGGATAATGGAGAAATATAGAGAAAAGAAAAGAGACCTACATATGGTATTCATTGACCTAGAAAAAGCCTATGACAGTGTGCCGCGGAAACTCATCTGGGAAAGTCTACGACTTAGAAGGGTACCAGAGAGGTATATCAAAATAATAAAGGATATGTATGACGGGGCAAAAACGTGTGTACGAGCACCTGTCGGAGACACAGACTTCTTCCCGGTGGAAGTGGGACTCCACCAAGGATCGGCATTGAGCCCATTCCTCTTCACAGTAGTGTTGGACGAAATGACCAAGTCTATACAAGAGCCAGTCCCATGGTGTATGCTGTTTGCGGATGATATTGTCTTAATATCAGAATCTAAGACGGTGCTTAACGAGAGATTAGAACAGTGGAGAGCAGCACTAGAACGCAGGGGCTTAAGGATAAGTCGCTCTAAGACAGAATACATGAATTGTAACTTTAGTGGTGAGGCCGAAGAAGACACCCAAATCAGTATCCAGGGCATGGCGGTCCCCCGGATGTCTAGGTTCAAATACCTTGGCTAGTACGTACAGGAAGATGGAGAGATACACAGCAATGTAGCCCATCGTGTGCAATCAGGATGGTGCAAGTGGAGAGCAGCATCAGGGATTTTGTGTGATAAGAGGTTCCTAGCAAAACTAAAGAGAAAACTATACAGAGTGGCAGTACATCCAACTATGTTATACGGCACAGACTGTTGGGACGTAAAGAAATCACACGAGAGACAAATAGAGGTCGCAGAAATGCGAATACTGAGGCGGATGTATGGACACACAAGATTGGATCGGATAAGAAACGACATCTTTCGCCAGAGGCTAGAGGTGGCTTGTATAACAGAAAAAATAAGAGATGGAAGATTAAGATGGTTTGGGCATGTGAAGAGGAGAACGATGGCAGCACCTGTCCGAGCAGTAGAGAACATCAGCTTAGAGGGTAGGAGGAGTAGAGGTAGACCTAGGTTGACTTGGGACGAGGTTATTAGGAGAGATATGATTGAATTGCATCTTTCTGAGCACATGATCGAGGATAGGAGTGAGTGGAGGCGTAGAATTAAAATTAAGGACTTTTAGTGGGTTTTATGGGTGGGAAGGGTATACGGTGACATATAGCGGGACCCCACACGTTAGATGTAGTTTTCCTCATCTACCCTTTTTGGGTGTTACATGCCGTTTTTTTAATGTGCGCATTATCTAATTCTTCATGTGTTATCTACCTTTGTGTTGTATGCTATGTATTATGATTGCTATTGTTATTGTCTTTGTTAACGAGTCGGGGGTCTCTTCGGAAGCGGTCTCTCTATCTTTCAAGATTGAGGAAAGACTTGCCACCATACACCCCTCCCAAACACTGCTCTTCAGTAGGATACACTGGATATGTTTATTTGTTTGTTTAACATCAAGCTCAGTATCCAAAAATAATCTCACATTAAAGGAAAACTAGATAGATGCAATAAGCAAAAGTCTATAATACAAGGTTCATTCAGTATTTAACACCAAACTAGAGGTCGTTGATGGTATTTTCGTACGAAGTATTAAAAACCTAAACCCTCGTCACAAAACTGAAAACCCTAACAAATTCACCTCTGAAAACCCTTGTAGAGATGGGTGACGATAATAAGCAACAGGGTGGATACCAGATCGACCTTGGGAATCTCACGGCCTTCGATCCTCATCACCAATTTTCACAAGTTCCTGATAACAGGTTAGGGTTCTTCTCTTTATTCTGATGTTTATTGTTTACAAAGGCGTTAAGAACAGCGGCAAAGTAATATTTGTTGTTAGTTGTTCTCACTCTAAGAGGGTTTTGGAGCATATGTGTTTTTGCTTTAAATTGTTGATATTTACTAGTTTGTTTTGGCGATAAAGCTTTGGTTTTTTTAGGTTGTAGAAAAATCTGCTTAAATAAAACCATTTAATCAACATTTTGTTAAGAGTAGACATTTATTAACATGTTTAATTCTGTTATGAACCAACTAATGGCTTTATAAGTTTTACAATTTCATGATTGGATTTTTGTCTAACCAGCAGGTATTTTTGATATCTATGGTTCGACCTTTTCCTGAATTGGGATGTGTTAATATTGACTGCCTAGGTAAAACACTGCTTTAAATCTCATGTTTAAGCAGCACTCTTTAAAAAAGGTTGCTATAAGACTTGGAATCCAATCTACAGGAGGAAATATTAATATTGGAAATTGGTGTCATGAGTTGGTCTTAAAACTGAACATAATTTTGTTCATAGTAGTTGTGTTTGAAATGTAAACCGTATGGAATCCACTTTTATGCTGGTGCAAGACCATGTTCGTACTTTTTATCATGCTTTTAGAAGTCTTTGGTTTAGGAAGATATATCATATTATTTTAGTTATTTGTATTGCTATTTGGTACATTCTTTGTTGTTGTAATTTTATGTTATGTTAGGGAGGATCTGGTGAAGGAGTGCATAGCACATGGTACCAAATTAATTCAAGCAATTGCTGATGCTCTTTTTAACCTGCCTTCTACTGAAGATGCATCTGGGCCTATTGTCTCTCTGCCACCACCATCCACAAAATTGCCAAGAGAAAAGCCAGTATGTTCTTTTTTCCCTCCTTTTTAATATCATTTACATTAGAATTTTGCATAGAGAGCCCCTTTTCTATCAATAGTTGGGCAGATAATGTTTGTCTTTTAGGGTTTATCAGCCTCTTCCATTCTTTGTTATCTTGCTCTTACTTTTATATAAACATTTTATTGAACAATGTTGTGACTTTTGCAAGACTTAAAACATGCTCCCACCATATTCAGATTGTATTTTCATTTTAAATGTGAAATCTGGAACTTCTCAATCATTCAATGTAATATTTGTATAATGGTTAATTGGTTATATATATACTCTGATATGTTCTACTTCAAAGTACTTGCCATAAAGTTCTATGCATGTATGAAAAAACTAGAACATTTGATTTAAGGAGCAAGGACAATTTACCTTGCTCAACATCCCGCTCGATCTTTGTTTGCAGTTTTTAAATAATTTTTCTTAAGAACTGGGGATATTAAATAGGAATAAGCTTCTAACATGATCTTTGTAAGATAGTTTCAGAGAAAAAAGTTATATTAGCTTTGAGATTTTCTTCATTAGTCATTTCAGTTGGATCTAACTAATAACAATTTAGGAGATCTAGCTCAAAACTTAAAGTTTTTATGCTGGTTAACTTTGAAGTTCACTAGTTTTCTTAGTGTTCTATGGGTCTTTGCATATGTTATGCATCACTAATTTCTTGTATTCGTGACTGCACTCATAACACATCCATTTTCACTTATTATTTTGCTACCAAAATTGGGCAAATGCATAAAAATGGCAATGTATCTTTGATTCTTTTATTATTTCCATTTGTAGCAATCTACCTTTTAAATTCTTTCATTTCTCTTTATATCCTTTGTTTGCAACTCATGGGAGACCATTTTAACCTGCAGCTGCCAAAGCCTAAACCTCCAACAAAATGGGAGATTTTTGCTAAAAAGAAAGGTTAGTACATAACAACCTCAACTTTGTTTATTGGGTAGTCAGGCCCTTGAAACTCATATTAAGTTATAGAACTTTATTTAAATCATTAAAAACAAAACCTCCATTTGTAAGGACTATTATATCTGCTTATCTGTTGACCCACTATGCAGGAATCCAAAATCGAAAGAAAGACAAACTTGTCTATGATGAACAAACGGGCTCTTGGAAGCGTCGCCATGGTTATGATCGGGTAAATGATGATAATGACCTTCCAATCATCGAGGCAAAGATGACGGATGGTAAGCATTTTATACGATTGTTTATTTTTTTTGAAACTACAAAGGAAAGAACAAGTCTTTCTCAACCACAAACTTGGAAGTATGAGGTTTGAATTTCTAAAATCTGAACTGGAAGCTGTTTTCATTATGGATGAGTATAGTATTGGATTCAATTTCAATTTTGGCTTTTTTTGGCAGAGCCAGGAGTAGATCCTTTTGCCAAAAGACGATCAGAGAAAAAGCAACGAGTTGAAAAACAAGAGAAGAACCGTGTGCATAATTTAAAAGAGGCTGCAAAAGTTGGTGCTTTGCCAAGGTATTTACCTTTTTTCCATTGTTCATGTCATTAAGTAATCATAATTCTAGTTTTTAACCATTTTGTGTGCTGCATAGTAATTTATAAAAGAACTGAACACCCCCACTTCTTTTTGTCTGTTGCAGCCATGTTCAACTTGCTGCAACTGCACTGCCGATAACCGGGACCCAAGCTGCGCCAAGAAAGGTTAGCAAGGATGAATTACAGAATGTAGCAGGAATGGCAGCAACTTCAACTGCCAGTGGTGGTAAATTTGACAAAAAGTTGGCTGGTGAAAAGCCCCCGAAACATGATAAGAAGTACAGGAAGGTGCGTAAACAGACCTCTAATTTTCAGCTTAATGTCAATTTTCATCAAATGCTTCTATTTTATCTTCATGGCCACTTCATTTTTCCAGTTCTTACCTGTTGTCGAAGGATCAGGAATGGGTTCCCTAGAGAAGCAACAAACTGACAAGATTCTTAACAAGTTAATGGCCAAAAATTCTCATGAAATTTTTAATGTTGGCAAGGTAATATTGTTTTCCACTCTTATTCTATGTTTTTTTACTCTTTAGAGCTGCAATTTGACATCTTGCTTCTGACGGTATAGATAGGTAAAAATATAAAAATTGATCTAAAATTCTAATTGGTTGAACTGTTGAGGGGGACAAATGGGTTAGAAGTAGCCTAAAGCGTCTTAAGATTGCATTAAACCTTCAAGGGGTGGCACAATCACATGCACCTGATTCTCTTCTAGCAGGGGTCTCAGGCTAGAATCCTGCTCCATATCTTTTGTAGCATAACCTCTTGAAGGTCACACATCACATGCCTATTATTAGCTGCGATTTGCCTTATCCCATTGGTTAGCAATGTATTGCCGACTAGGCGTGGTCACATGAATTTGCTAGTAACAGGTTCTCATAGTTAACAAAAATAATTGGATAAAACAAGTTAATTTTTTTAATGTTTGTATTTTCATTGTAATAATATTGTTTTAATCATATTTAAAACACTTCTTTTCTAGTATATCCCAAGTAAACTGCTATATATTTTCTGTGGAAATTATTTTTACATTAAATCCCAGAATCACTTGTTTTTTTTTTCATTTGAAGGGCATTTAAGGAATTCGCCATATTGTGAAAGTAATATACTACATGTTGTCATTACATAACTTTTACATTTCAAAAGTTTCATATTTCTTTTACTGAATTACTTCTTGGAAAAAGGCTGTTGACATGTACAACGCGAAGAGCGACAAGAAACGGAAAAACCAACATGGAAGTCCTCATCAACTTCCAGTAAGCTGAAAGTAAAGAAGAGCCCATATAAGAACAAACCGACGAAGAAATCATCAAGCAAAGGAAAATCAAAATGAGAACGTGTTTACAATCATCTGAAATGATCCCAAAAGTTTTGTATCAGGTTTTTTATGACGCAAATTAGAAATACAGCAATTAGTTTGTCATCCTGGTACTTTTAGTGAAGATTTATTTATGTGATCTACTTTTCAACTGTTTTGATGCACATTCTCTTGATATTCAGTATTACATATGTACCTGTAGTTGTTAAACTCGTATGAGTCATCAATTGGTTCATACATGTCGAGTTAGAATACTCTATATCTGACTTGTACTTTGACTTGCAAGGCATTGACCAACTTTGAGCGGGTCAAGTCAACTTGTAACTTGTACAAGTCAAATATGAAATATGATTATTCATATCTTTAACACATTCTAAATTATAACCAAAATGATTAAAAGATCTAATAGTAAAACGAAGTAAAAATTTGAACAAAAAAAAACAGTTGAGGAATGATCAAACTGTGCAAAGTTGGGTCAACTCAAACATTACTAGAAGCTGAAACTTTTAAAAAACAGAAGACAAATGATATTCAAGATAGTGTGGCAGAAGATCATACACCAAAAGTAATGGAAAAACAAGTCAGAATGGAATGTTTAAAGAGGCTATTGGAATTGAAGGCGATAAAGAAACACAGATCTAATACAAAAATACCTGGTAAAATGGGCGGTCAAAAAAGACGAGAACATGGCTTTCTTTTGTGGTGTAATCAAAAACATTGCGATCGGCATGATTAATGGGTTACTGTTGATGGGTGGGGGCAAAGTAAACCAAATGATATTGAAGATTGTAATTCTAAATTTTTTCCAAAGATAGGTTTGATGAACCGATGAGCTTGTTTCCATGGGGATCCTACAAGGCATTACACTCCCACAGAATGGTATCACTCATCCCTATCTATTTTACGCAGATGACGTATTACTTAGGTGAATGGTCTTTATCAAATTCATACAACACAAGGATTATTCGATGTTTTTACTTGGCCTTTGATCTAAAAGTAAACTTTTATGCAAGTCGAATGTTGGGGATTGGTGTTGAACAAAACTAGATTGCAGAAATGACTCAAATCTTACATTTTCAGATAGATTCATTTCCATTTACCAATTTGTGTTTGCCTATAAAAACAGACATTAACTAAATTAAAAAAAAAGGGCGTACCTGGTGCTGTAAAGAGCTCCCGCGTTTTCGCAGGGTCCAGGGAGGGTCCGTCCCATTTAAGGGAAGATGTACGCGGTCTTTCTCCCACATTTTGTGGGGAGGCCGTTTCCACGGATCGAACCTGAGACATTAACTAAATTAAAAAATTAAAAAAAACTTTGATTGATTGCTTTAAATCAAAATTATCCACTTGGAAAGCCAATAAGCTTTCGTTCAGGCGTAGAATCACATAACAATTGATTCTCGGAAGCCAACCAATTATTATCCCTAGTTCGAGATTCATGTCTTCAACGTTCCTGAAAAAATACTAGAAATGTTCTTGTGAGAGGAGAAAATACAAGCTCTAGATTGCTTGGGATAGAATAATATAACATAAGTTATCAAGCGATCTTAGAATTGGCTCCTTAAGGGCTGCAAATTTGGCGTTATTGTCCAAGAAGTGGTGGAATGTTAAAACAGTAAAAGGAAGCCTATGAAACAAAGTGATTTTTGCTATACAAGTTGATATAGGAAATGACATCCTATATCTCTAAAAGCAAGCATGACAAGCGTATGAAACAACGTGATTTTTGCCAAACGAAATGCTCTTTTGGCTTGACGGTTGGCTGGATCAACTTCCATTGTGTGAAAAATTTCCATCACTACTCAATGTTGAATCTATCAAGTGTTACCAGGTTGAAGATCCCATAAGCTCAACTGGAAACGAAGCAGTGGCGGATTTAAAACAAAAGTTCAGGGGTAACGTAAATTTTTTTTACCGTACATACATATTAATAACATAACATAACATAACATATTAATAAAAGAAAAAAAAAAGCATAAAGGGGTCCGAAGAAAGATTATTCGAATCAAATTCATTTGAAACCGACGGAATTGAACTCGAATGATTTGTTGACCCAATATCATCATCATTATTAAAAGCACTACCCTACTCTTGAAATTTTCTTTTAATAAATTGTCAATAAAAACTTATTTTTTCATCTTTTAATCCCTATTTTTATAACAACTAAGACAATAAGATTACAAATTACAATTAAAAATAACACAATTAAAATCTCTAATTTCAATATCAAATCTCTAACTCATCTTTCAAATCACTACTTCATATACCTAATTGCACAAACCTTAAATATTAGAACCATTAACTAGTTTCATCATCTTGAAATCTTTCAAGTCACTAATTATTATAACAAATAAAGTTTAAATATTAGAACTTGAACAATATAAACCCTAAATCCCTAAATTCATAGTGTAAAAGAGAAAACAACAGCCTAGAAAATTTACCTTGAATTCTTGATTTAGTAAAAGCAGAAAGACCATATGAGCTGCAACATGCAGCGCACGTCGGTGGTGGCAAGGTCGCCACCGCAACAGCAGCTCAACAGATGACGGTGGTCGATCGGCGACTGGATGATCGACAATAGTAGGATGGCCGAATGGGACAGGGGTGAACAGCGATAGTGGGGTTTGGGGAATAGCCAGTTATTTTTATAAGTTATTTGTGTTATGGGTATTTAGGTTTGTAAGTTTGTTAGGTTTTTTAACTTTTTAAGGTGTTTAAGTTTTGGGCTTATATTAAATTTGGGCTTGTTATTGGGTATTTTGGGCTAATTAGTTATTAATATTTTTTATAAAACGTAAAGTTTTTTTTATAAAATATAATGTTACATTTATAAAATATAAAATTTTCTATGAAGTGTTTGAGTTTAAAAAAAATTTAGGGGTAACGTATTTTTTCTTAGGGGTAACATAAAACCGTAATTTTTCTTTTTTTACATAAAAACGTATTTTTTTACACTACCCGTAAAGTGTTGAGGCTACCCCTAGTCATAATGTATGTCCGCCATTGAAACGAAGTACAGATGTTATGGAACTTGTTTGTTGCACCCGCGTCATACATTGAGGTATGTTTATTATTCTAATGCTAGATAGTTCATTGAAAGACATTAAAGCCTATCTTTTTGATAACTTGTAGATGTATGACAAAGTTTTCAACAATAAGAGCATCTCTGTTAGGGAGGAGAGGGCGGTGCCCAAAGGGGTATCGGGTATGTGGTACCCGGGCGGTAACACCGCCGCCACCCCCTCGGGTAGCCACCCGGGTTGGTTTGATCGGGTTACACTCGCCGATGTGTAGCCGAGATGTAACGGCTATATAGCCGTTAAAATTATGACCGTTGGGCGCGGGCTAAGGTAAAAAAAACTTTATTTTTACACTATAAATACTCACACACATACACAATATTATCTACACAAACTCAAACAAAATCATACAAACACAACAATTACACAAACATCATCAACCATGTCTGACGAGTATCCAGAATTGTACATTCTCGAAAATCTTTCAAGTTTAGGTCTAGAGTACCTCGATTCAGACGAGTAATAGGTTAATTTTATATTTGTAATGTTTTAGTTTTAATTATGTACTATTTTGTCTTTAATTATATAATCTTTTATCTTTAAATATGTAATGTTTTATTTTTAATTATTATAATTATTATTTTTAATAAAAGTAAATTATCTTTTGAAATATAATATTAAAAGAAAAGTTTCATGGTAGTTCAAGATAACATTTTCAGCTTTTTGGGTGTTTCAGGATAGTTCAAGATACTTGTGATGTGACAGTGTATAATTAGTGGATTCCAGGGTAGTCCATGGTAGTTTAGAGGAGTGTCCCTTCCTCCCTTACAAATATAACTAAAGAAGTAAATTAACCAGGTTTTTTTGTGTGGATAAAATATAGAACGACACTATACACTTCCATCTAACTTTTTTGTGGGTCTACTCGTCTAGTTACTTTTTAGACACAAGCTCTTTATATTCAATAACAATAACATAATAATAATACACGGCTGGTTACTATACAAAGTGTAATTTTCGTACAAAGTTGATAGGGAGTGACACGTGTTTTTTGGCGGAGTGATAATTTTGTACGCGCCACAATTACGCATAGAAGGTTATAATTACGTAAGTTATATTAATTATTACGCAATTTATATTTATTATTACACAAAGTAAAATTATTTATGTTCTAAAAAATAATTACGCAGGTTACATAGGCGGAGGATAGTAGGGGTTGGGCTCTGACCCCCTTTTTTCGTCGGTAGTACTAAATTTTATTCTGATAGTGTAAATTTTTAGCTCAGTAGTGTAAATTTTTAGCTTAGTAGTGTAAATTTTTATTTAAATATCGAGTTCCCTCTCCTAAAAAATTAATTCAGCCTTCGCCCCCTACGAGAGTGTTCAAACTCTGTCACTGACAAATTATATGGTTTAAAAAACCGAAAAAAATAATAAAAAATAATAATTGTAGGTTATTTTCAAATCTATCTCTCCGGACCCCCTCCGTACGTGATTATTACATCTTTAACTTAAATCATCCATCTTTTAAATTATTCGTTGTTATTACTTCGTGTACTTCTAATATAAACAATATTTTGCATACTTATAATATCAACAACATTTTGTATAGTAAACTTTTGAGTTAATTACATAAAAGATTCCTGTGGTTAGTTATGTTTTCACTTTCGGTCCCTAGGTTTAAAAAACTACAAGGAGTTTGACAAAGCGTAACACAAAAGATCCCCAGCTTGGACGGCCGTTATCTTTTTCCGTTAAGTGCCTATAAAATGAATAAAATACCCCCAACTGTTTAAAATTTTAATAATTTTAATATATTTAATATAATACCTAGATGAAAAGTACAAGTGAGACCATCACCACACTTTCTTGTTCATCTATCTTATCTTTAGAGTATTCATAACCCATTTCTTAAAATTATGTGAGTAGGAGTTTTAAATTATATGAAATGGTTTAAATGGTTGTAAGTATAGGAGAGAGAAAATGTTATTGTTTATCTGTAAATTTAAGTATTCATTGTTTATCCCTTAATTTTTTTTAATATTTTTAAAAGTGGTTGTGAGTGAAGGAGAGAGAAAATATAATAAAAATTATAAAAATATATTATTTAATTAAAAGGAGAGAGAAGAAGTTGTGATTTTTAGTGTAATTATAAGGATGAAAATAAGGAATGAGATATGAGTGCTCTTACAAGTAGTGACCTGTGACACCTCACAAAATCAAGCAAAGAAAATTGTGGATTACTGTCACATTAGTGTGACAGTTCAGATGATACAGATGGATTTAACAAACAAATTCTTAGAAACATTCAAGATATTCCCAAATCAGAAAGGAAACCCAAGATTCTTCTTGTTGAAGATCATGTGGTGAATGAGATGGTATGAAGCAACTATCGCCAGTAGACAGTCAATCAACATCAAGCTCGAAAACTCATCGTGTGTATTGATTAGTCTCGCGTATGTTCATAATCTATGTATCATGTTAATCGAGTTATCTTCATGCACATGTTTCATGTGTGTTAATTACCTGTACGTATTTATTATTATTTTTATATGTATATGTCATCTTAATGAATTCTTCGTATACTCGCTTATAATAAGAAACAATAATAATAATAAAAATAATAATAATAATAATAACAATAAAAATAATAATAATAATAATAACAATAATGATAATAATGATAAAAATAATAAAATAATAATAATAATAACAATAATAATAGAAATAATAAGAATAATATTAAGTCCAGGGGGTGTTTTGATATTTTTGAAACTTAAAAATGAAGTTTATAACATAAAATAACAAAAATCAAACTGCAGGGACTAAACTTGTAAAATTTCAAATTACATAACCAACCCCCGCCCAAAACCCGTGATTCCGGCAGTACTGTTCCGGCGAAGTCCGGTGACAGCTCCGGCGACCACCAAAATCGAATAAAAACTCGATTTTAATAGCCCAAATTTCTCCAAATCGTTTCGTGGACCAGATTCGAACACAAAGCAACCCCAAAACGCGTTTAAACGGTCGATTAAACGGCTAATTCTTTTCCACTTTATTCCGACCGAGTTTAACGGCTAATTCATCCACTGAGACACCACTTTAATCAAAATAATTAAACCAATTCGAACATCAACAATCTAATAAGCGAATGCAACCTGCAATATTAATTACAAACACATAAAAACCTTGAAATCGATCATCATCTTCGTCGGACCTGCAACTCAATCAACTGCCACTCTCCGAGCATTCTAAACTCAAAATAGCATCGGGCTTTCGATTATTATCATCAATCGAAGCTTTCCATCAATTAATTTGATTCTTATCACGGTTTGATCCACATTCAATTCGAGTTATACTGCGGCTGTTCTTCGAAGTGTCCTGAGCATTATCCCAACTCAAACAGGTAATTAAACACACAAATCTACTCGTTTATACATGGGGATCAAAAGCCCCATGGTTTTAGCAGTTAACAATATCGAATTCGAGTTCAATTTGACTGAAATCGAATTAGGGTTCATATGGAATTGGGAAACTGGGCAAACCATGGTTAAAAAGAAATCAAGCCGGGTTCTGTCGCGGCTATAAGCCTTGGTTCACCGGCTAAACACATGTTCCCCCACCCGAGAGGTCCCGGGTTCGACCCCGGGCCACAGCAGTTATTTTTTTTAGCCTTTTCAAGCCTCTAAAAATTTTACAAAAATACCTAAAAATTATAAAATAAATTTTATGAACATCCTTTATTTTTAATCTCATAAAAATTATTTTCTGAAAATTTATCTTAATTAAAAACCTTAAATAATCTTTATAAAGTATTATTTATAAATATTTTAAACAATTATTTTTATAAAAATGAACTCTAAATCGCGTTTAATTATGAAATGATCACGAAAATTATAGAAATTACGAATTTTATAACTTCATAAAATATTTACAAATATAATTAAAGGTTATATTTTTATTAATAAATTATTGAATTACGATTACGAAGAATACATACATATATTTACTTCGAATAGATCAAACTAAGTACTTTCATTACTTGTTCAAGACTCACAATTCAACTTAAAAATCCTATCATCACTAGGTATATAATCAAAGTTCAACATATATATATCTAATCGTATGCGTCGAACCAAATCGACTCAAATCCAACCAAATATATCTATTCGCGTTGAATATGTTTTAAAGGCTTAGTTATAATCAATAATAGGTATTGATCGTGTTTGAACGTGCATTGCTTGATTCTGTGAAGTCTTTGTGCATTACATCAATTCAAGGTGAGTTTCGTGGCCCCTTTTTTATGCTTATACAAGTTTACAATGTTTTCAATCAAATTGGGGGAAAAGTATGCTCACCCGTTTTCAATGCTGTACACTATATATTCTGTTTTCATTCTTGGAATCAATGTGATACTGTTTTGCATGCATACATGGTGTTAATCTATGGAAAACTCAAACAACCATTAATTCCCGGGTTTGGGAACCAACGGTTAGGTATTGGTAGTACTACTGGGTTGACACCCCCACCCTCGACAGATCAGTTTACTTGTGAGTTACCAACTACAGCTGCCAGCAATCAAGCCATGGGTGAATATATTCCGTCAGATTTATATGCATAACGTCATTAGGTTTGGTTGTCTTTAAACACATGTTATGTGGTTTGTGCTTGCAGTATGATTCCATATCAAAATTCTATACAGCATCAAATGTTTTAAATTTAAACCTGTGGAACTCACCAACATTATGTGTTGACATTTTTGAGCATATATTTTCAGGTGAACATAATCAAAGAGGATAGCTAGTGCAGATGCCTTAGCAGAGACCTCAGGATTTCAATAGATTTGCATATGTAATATTTGTTGTTTGTTTCCATATTTGAACATCATGTATTTGGATTTAGAATCAATAAGACTATGATAGTCATGGAACTGACTAACCACGACACAAGTCACCATTGTGTCGGGGGACGTCATGACACGAGAAGTTTGCATGTATTATATCTCTGTATTTATACCAAGTGTTATGACGATCCCGTCCGTCGCATTCTCGTGTTTTCGCTCTAAGCGAGGGTGTGACAGATTGGTATCAGAGCCTTGGTTATAGAGATTTAGGTGGAGAATTCGACCTAGACTATAACCTGAGAACCTTCATATAGAATGCATGCTAGGGATTGTGTGCATTTGATTTTACCTAAAGTCTATAAATTTGATATATAGGTATATTCCTATATACCTAATAATATACAAGTATGTTCCTACATACTTGATTTTATATATATACACGTTTTATCCGAGTATCCCAAAGGAAGACATTACTACTCTTAGACTATCTTCTTAGGATACTTTTATGCTAGAACTTTACGCTTGTATGCGCACAACATCATAGTAACAGGGAACTTCGGTGATCACACGTAGTGTTGATCTCGGATATTGAATCCGACCCTATCATAGTTATGAGTGAAATTCTGAAAGTATGACAGATATGCGGTTATCATTAAACATAATGTACTTATATGCTTAATTGCAATTACATGTTATTATTGGAATACTGGCTCATGGACAGGAGGACTTCATATTATTTGTGC
Source organism: Flaveria linearis (assembly GCA_024085815.1). Classification (NCBI taxonomy): domain Eukaryota; kingdom Viridiplantae; phylum Streptophyta; class Magnoliopsida; order Asterales; family Asteraceae; genus Flaveria; species Flaveria linearis. Next base: position 19,979,882 of record CM044001.1, read on the forward strand.
TTGTTGAATTTAAATAATACTATGATGTTAACTTGGGGTAAGTGAAGCTAAGGGTGATCATGCAAGGTAGATTACCATTACGGGTGCACACGTAATTGTAATTCGCCATGCATGAAAAGCCTGGCTAATCTTACCACGAGGTAACGATCATGAGTATCACACGTTTTTATTCTATACCCTAGAGTGCTAAGGGTCATAATTCTAGTAAGTCCTTGTTGAAGGCAATCAAACATTATAAGTCCTTGTTAAAGGCAATCAAACATTATTAACATTTACTCAAGTCCTGTCCTACTTAGAGCCCTCATGGTATTTCCAATCATGATATTGATCTTATGAAACATTTATTCTTGGGTAGGTGCTAAGGAAAATTAAGATGTTATGTAACTAGTTTAAGTATTATTCAAGGTATATCGTGGATGTGGTGGGAACGCTGCGGGGAACCCTATATATAAGCATCACCGGTATACTGAGAATGTGCTTAACCTGGGCTACATAATGATCTTAATGGACCGAAGCATAGGTTATTATGAATTAATGCATGAAATCATACGGTGACTAAAACTTCCATCCTTCTGTAGTTAGAAGATGGCGCCAAAAAGAATCACACGCAAAACCAACCAACAAGCTGAAGCCCCACAAAACAGGAGAAGGGGTAGACTCTCGAAAGCTGGTGGTGCTCCAGCCGATAATAACCAGGAAACTGGCAATCCTGATATAGCTGCCATGATTGCTCAGCAGCTAGCTGCATTGGTACCAACCATCGTAACCCAAGTAAGCGATGCCCTGCTGAACCATCCTCTCCACGGGGATCACAACACCAACGGTCAACATGATCAAGGTGTGGTGGGTGATACTGGCAATGGCAGAACAAATGGGAATGAAACTGGCGACAACCAAATCAAACGTGGATGTACATATAAAGAATTTGTGGCTTGTAAACCCCACGAATTTGATGGGAAAGGTGGGGCGATAGCCCTGACTAGATGGCTTGAGAAAATGGAGGCCGTGATCGACATCAGTGAATGCCTCGATAGCCAGCGGATCAAGTATGTTACGTGCTCACTGCAGGGCAGAGCACTAACCTGGTGGAACACACAGGTTCAAGCTAGGGGAAGGGAATCTGCGATACAAATGACCTGGGATGAATTCAAAGCATTGATTACCGAGGAATACTGCCCCCTTAACGAAATACAGAAGCTTGAACATGAGTTCTGGAATCATGCTATGGTGGGGGCAGGGCATGCAGCTTATACTGACCGATTCCACGAGTTGGCTAGACTAGTTCCACACCTAGTCACTCTGGAATCCAAGAGGATAGAAAGATACATTTGGGGACTCGCGCCCCAAATCCGAGCGATGGTAACTGCGGCTGCTCCTCCCACAATCCAGAACGCTATTCTGAAAGCGGGCGCTCTCACTGACGAGATGGTAAGAACAGGAGTACTGGGTAAGGGAGCGGAGAAAAGGAAAGAGACTGGGGAAACAAGTCGGTCTGGTACTGGAAAGTTTGATAAGAGGGCCAAAACGACCAGAAACTTTGTGGCTGTGACTCAAGGAACGAAGGATTACACGGGACCGCACCCCAAGTGCAACAAGTGTAACTGGCACCACTCCCCAACAAAGCCGTGTCGGGAATGCACGAACTGTAGGCGCTTGGGTCATTGGGCGAAAGATTGTAGAATTGCGCCAAACCTGGTCACGCCCATCAATGCGGTTAACCCCGCCGGGAACGCCAGGGCATGCTATGAATGCGGAGGCCTTGATCACTTCCGAAACAGGTGTCCCCGACTAAACAGAGCACCCGGTCAACAAGGCAATAACCAGCAGCAATTGCTGGCTATAGCTGGTAATCCAGTCCAGGGAAACCAAGGAAATACTGCAAGAGGACGTGCCTTCGTCATTGGAGCCAATGATGCCCGTCAAGATCCCAATGTTGTCACGGGTACGTATCTTCTCAACGACCACTTTGCATCTATATTGTTTGATACGGGAGCAGATAATAGCTTCATATCTTCTGATTTTGCACACATGCTTGGACTGAAACCGAGGAGGCTAGAAACTAGCTTTTCAGTAGAAATGACCAACGGTAGATTTGTACAAGCAGATGAGATCCTTAGACAGTGCTCCATAATGTTAGAAGACCATACCTTCGACATAGATTTAATACCTTTTGAGTTAGGAAGCTTCGACGTAATTGTGGGAATGGATTGGTTGGCGAAGCACGAAGCAGAGATCGTTTGTCGGGAGAAGGTAGTACGAATCCCCATGCCTAATGGGGAGGTACTCAAGATTCAAGGAGAGCGACCAGGAAGGTCTCTGAAGCTTATTTCCTGCATGAAGACGCGACGATGTCTACGGAAGCAGTGCTATGCACTCCTGGCCCATGTTGTAGAAAAGAAGAAAGAAGGCAACAAGTTGGCAGATATTCCTGTGGTGCGAGATTATCCGGAAGTATTTCCTGATGATTTGTCGGGTTTACCTCCTCTACGACAGGTAGAATTTCGTATCGAGTTGGTTCCTGGAGCTACGCCGGTAGCAAAAGCACCATATCGATTAGCACCCTCCAAAATGCAGGAACTCTCCAACCAACTACAAGAGCTATTGGAGAAGGGATTCATTCGGCCGAGTCATTCACCATGGGGAGCACCGGTTCTATTTGTCAAGAAGAAAGACGGGTCATTTCGTATGTGTATCGATTATCGCGAGTTGAACAAGTTGACTGTGAAAAATCGATACCCTCTGCCCAGAATTGATGATTTGTTTGATCAACTACAAGGAGCTTCGTGTTTCTCCAAGATTGATCTTCGTTCTGGATATCATCAACTGAGGGTTTTTGAGGATGACATACCGAAAACGGCATTCAGGACTCGTTACGGGCACTATGAGTTCTTAGTCATGCCGTTCGGGCTGACTAATGCACCAGCTGTGTTCATGGATTTAATGAATCGAGTGTGCAAACCATACTTAGATAAGTTTGTAATCGTGTTCATAGACGATATACTTATCTATTCTCGTTCAAAGGAAGACCACGAGAAACACCTTCAAGCAATTTTGGAATTGTTGCGGGAAGAGAAGCTTTTCGCCAAATTCTCGAAGTGTGAATTCTGGCTTCAAGAAGTGAAGTTCTTGGGTCATGTGGTTAACAAGGATGGAATCCATGTAGACCCCAGCAAGATTGAAGCGGTAAAGAATTGGGATACACCCAAAACACCATCAGAAATCCGACAATTCTTAGGATTGGCCGGATATTATCGACGGTTTATTACGAACTTTTCAAAAATCGCACAACCGTTGACCATGCTAACTCAGAAAGATAAGAAGTTTGATTGGGGACATGCACAAGAACAAGCTTTTCAAACGTTAAAGGAAAAGCTGTGCAATGCTCCAATACTGTCTCTGCCGGACGAAACAGACGACTTGGTGGTGTATTGTGATGCTTCGCATCAAGGATTGGGATGTGTGTTGATGCAGAGAGGTAAGGTGATTGCATACGCCTCACGACAACTAAAAGTGCATGAGAAGAACTACACAACCCATGATTTGGAGTTGGGCGCTGTAGTTTTTGCACTTAAGATATGGAGGCACTATCTGTATGGAACCAAATGCATCATCTATACCGACCATAAGAGCCTTCAACACATCCTAAATCAGAAAGAGCTCAACATGCGACAACGACGATGGGTAGAATTACTTAGTGATTACGATTGCGAAATCCGGTATCACCCGGGGAAAGCAAATGTGGTGGCTGATGCCCTCAGTCGTAAAGAACGCGTAAAACCATTACGTGTTCGAGCCTTGGGATTGACTATTCAAACGAACTTGAAAGTTCAAATCCAAAATGCGCAAACTGAGGCTCTAAAAGAAGAAAACCTTGCGGGAGAAGAATTCCGAGGGTTGGATAAACAGATGAATCGCAAGGATGACGACGTACATTACTTCATTGATCGCATATGGGTTCCCAAATGGGGAGATGTACATACATTAGTCTTGGATTAAGCACACAAGACTCGATATTCTGTTCATCCCGGTGCAGACAAGATGTACCATGATCTGAAGGATCTGTACTGGTGGTCGGGTATGAAGAAAGACATTACTCTATATGTGAGCAAGTGCTTGACGTGTTCCAAGGTTAAAGCTGAACACCAAAAACCATCGGGATTATTACAACAACCCGAAATTCCCGAGTGGAAATGGGAGAACATCACAATGGATTTTATCACCAAACTCCCGAGAACACCAAGCGGGCATGACTCGATATGGGTCATAGTAGATCGATTAACGAAATCAGCACACTTCTTGCCTATCCGAGAAGACTATAAAATGGATAAGTTGGCAAGATTGTACATCAAAGAGGTTGTGACAAGGCATGGAGTGCCAGTGTCAATCATATCCGACCGAGACAGCCGATTCACTTCACGCTTTTGGCAGACGTTGCAGAAAGCGATGGGCACTCGACTGGATATGAGTACAGCCTATCACCCCCAGACAGACGGCCAAAGTGAACGCACAATACAGACGCTTGAGGACATGCTACGTGCATGTGTCATTGACTTTGGTGGCAGTTGGGATACTCATCTACCGTTGATTGAGTTTTCCTACAATAACAGCTACCATACTAGTATTGGGTGTGCACCATTCGAAGCGTTGTATGGCCGAAAATGTAGGTCACCTGTATGTTGGGCCGAGATTGGCGAGAGTCAGCTAACTGGTCCTGAAATCATACAAGAAACAACAGATAAGATTTTCCTAATCAAAGATAGACTTAAGGCTGCTCGAGATCGCCAAAAGAGCTATGCCGACAACCGTCGGAAACCGTTAGAGTTTAATGTTAGTGATCGAGTGTTACTTAAGGTCTCTCCTTGGAAAGGGATAGTTCGGTTCGGAAAGAAGGGGAAGTTAGCCCCGAGATACATTGGACCATTTGAGATCACAGAGAGGATCGGTCCAGTGGCATACCGGTTAAGGTTGCCACAAGAGCTTGGCAGTGTACACGATACTTTCCATGTATCAAACCTTAAGAAGTGTTTAGTTGACGAATCACTTCACGTGCCTATCGAAGACATCAAGATTGATCAAAGTCTCCATTTTATGGAGGAACCTATTGAGATCATGAACAGAAAGGTCAAGAAGCTGAGACGCAGCAAGATACCTATTGTTCGTGTGAGATGGAATTCCAAACGAGGTCCAGAGTTTACATGGGAATGTGAGGATCAAATGAGACACAAATATCCTCATCTGTTCGAGAATGACACTTTTGGACTTAGCACCAGTTGAATTTCGGGACGAAATTCTCTCAACTGGGGGATACTGTGACACCTCACAAAATCAAGCAAAGAAAATTGTGGATTACTGTCACATTAGTGTGACAGTTCAGATGATACAGATGGATTTAACAAACAAATTCTTAGAAACATTCAAGATATTCCCAAATCAGAAAGGAAACCCAAGATTCTTCTTGTTGAAGATCATGTGGTGAATGAGATGGTATGAAGCAACTGTCGCCAGTAGACCGTCAATCAACATCAAGCTCGAAAACTCATCGTGTGTATTGATTAGTCTCGCGTATGTTCATAATCTATGTATCATGTTAATCGAGTTATCTTCATGCACATGTTTCATGTGTGTTAATTACCTGTACGTATTTATTATTATTTTTATATGTATATGTCATCTTAATGAATTCTTCGTATACTCGCTTATAATAAGAAACAATAATAATAATAAAAATAATAATAATAATAATAATAATAACAATAATAATAATAATAATAATAATAATAATAACAATAATGATAATAATGATAAAAATAATAAAAATAATAATAATAATAACAATAATAATAGAAATAATAAGAATAATATTAAGTCCAGGGGGTGTTTTGATATTTTTGAAACTTAAAAATGAAGTTTATAACATAAAATAACAAAAATCAAACTGCAGGGACTAAACTTGTAAAATTTCAAATTACATAACCAACCCCCCGCCCAAAACCCGTGATTCCGGCAGTACTGTTCCGGCGAAGTCCGGTGACAGCTCCGGCGACCACCAAAATCGAATAAAAACTCGATTTTAATAGCCCAAATTTCTCCAAATCGTTTCGTGGACCAGATTCGAACACAAAGCAACCCCAAAACGCGTTTAAACGGTCGATTAAACGGCTAATTCTTTTCCACTTTATTCCCGACCGAGTTTAACGGCTAATTCATCCACTGAGACACCACTTTAATCAAAATAATTAAACCAATTCGAACATCAACAATCTAATAAGCGAATGCAACCTGCAATATTAATTACAAACACATAAAAACCTTGAAATCGATCATCATCTTCGTCGGACCTGCAACTCAATCAACTGCCACTCTCCGAGCATTCTAAACTCAAAATAGCATCGGGCTTTCGATTATTATCATCAATCGAAGCTTCCATACAATTAATTTGATTCTTATCACGGTTTGATCCACATTCAATTCGAGTTATACTGCGGCTGTTCTTCGAAGTGTCCTGAGCATTATCCCAACTCAAACAGGTAATTAAACACACAAATCTACTCGTTTATACATGGGGATCAAAAGCCCCATGGTTTTAGCAGTTAACAATATCGAATTCGAGTTCAATTTGATTGAAATCGAATTAGGGTTCATATGGAATTGGGAAACTGGGCAAACCATGGTTAAAAAGAAATCAAGCCGGGTTCTGTCGCGGCTATAAGCCTTGGTTCACCGGCTAAACACATGTTCCCCCACCCGAGAGGTCCCGGGTTCGACCCCGGGCCACAGCAGCTATTTTTTTTTAGCCTTTTCAAGCCTCTAAAAATTTTACAAAAATACCTAAAAATTATAAAATAAATTTTATGAACATCCTTTATTTTTAATCTCATAAAAATTATTTTCTGAAAATTTATCTTAATTAAAAACCTTAAATAATCTTTATAAAGTATTATTTGTAAATATTTTAAACAATTATTTTTATAAAAATGAACTCTAAATCGCGTTTAATTATGAAATGATCACGAAAATTATAGAAATTACGAATTTTATAACTTCATAAAATATTTACAAATATAATTAAAGGTTATATTTTTATTAATAAATTATTGAATTACGATTACGAAGAATACATACATATATTTACTTCGAATAGATCAAACTAAGTACTTTCATTACTTGTTCAAGACTCACAATTCAACTTAAAAATCCTATCATCACTAGGTATATAATCAAAGTTCAACATATATATATCTAATCGTATGCGTCGAACCAAATCGACTCAAATCCAACCAAATATATCTATTCGCGTTGAATATGTTTTAAAGGCTTAGTTATAATCAATAATAGGTATTGATCGTGTTTGAACGTGCATTGCTTGATTCTGTGAAGTCTTTGTGCATTACATCAATTCAAGGTGAGTTTCGTGGCCCCTTTTTTATGCTTATACAAGTTTACAATGTTTTCAATCAAATTGGGGGAAAAGTATGCTCACCCGTTTTCAATGCTGTACACTATATATTCTGTTTTCATTCTTGGAATCAATGTGATACTGTTTTGCATGCATACATGGTGTTAATCTATGGAAAACTCAAACAACCATTAATTCCCGGGTTTGGGAACCAACGGTTAGGTATTGGTAGTACTACTGGGTTGACACCCCCACCCTCGACAGATCGGTTTACTTGTGAGTTACCGACTACAGCTGCCAGCAATCAGGCCATGGGTGAATATATTCCGTCAAATTTATATGCATAACGTCATTAGGTTTGGTTGTCTTTAAACACATGTTATGTGGTTTGTGCTTGCAGTATGATTCCATATCAAAATTCTATACAGCATCAAATGTTTTAAATTTAAACCTGCGGAACTCACCAACATTATGTGTTGACATTTTTGAGCATATATTTTCAGGTGAACATAATCAAAGAGGATAGCTAGTGCAGATGCCTTAGCAGAGACCTCAGGATTTCAATAGATTTGCATATGTAATATTTGTTGTTTGTTTCCATATTTGAACATCATGTATTTGGATTTAGAATCAATAAGACTATGATAGTCGTGGAACTGACTAACCACGACACAAGTCACCATTGTGTCGGGGGACGTCATGACACGAGAAGTTTGCATGTATTATATCTCTGTATTTATACCAAGTGTTATGACGATCCCGTCCGTCGCATTCTCGTGTTTCCGCTCTAAGCGAGGGTGTGACATGACCCTTCCTTTAACCACCATTGGCCCATCATTGCCAATGCACCAGACCATCACGCATTCACACTGGCACCGCAGCGCACCACCGACCATCTTCAGGTGAACTACCATCGCCCCACCGCTCGCCATCGTTCTCCATCATCCTCCTTTCTGATTTGCGGGTGAAATCAACATCATCTTCCCCATCTTTTCAAATTGCGGGAGGTTTACTAAAAAAATTTAAACCATCCAACCTTAGCAACTCATTCATTATCCTTTCTTTTTAGTTTTTACACTGTATGTTGACAAGAACCATTTTATGGGACTTGTGGTGGAAGTTGTGGTGGAGGCTACAACCATTATGGTGGACGATGGTGTCTACAATTCGACTACAAACGAAGAAGATGAACTCTCCAATTGACTTGAATCAAGAAAGATTTCTTATTAAGTGATATTGATTATACAACCCTAAACCCCCTTTTAAACATCCTGCCTAACTAACATATCAACTAACTCAACACAAGATTGAGAACTTGACACTTCGTACCCCTAACTTTTACCAACTATACAAATAACACCCAAGACTATTAACACGTATACATTTTGACTTTTACATTTTGATTTTTAAAACTAACAATCTCCATCTTAAAATTAAAATAGAACTTTACTCAACACCCAAAGCACCCAAGCAAAACCGAAACTTAGTAGTAGGAAGTGTTTTAATGAGCATATCCGCTGGATTTTCACTGGTGCATATACTCTGCACTTTGACTTTACCGTCATTAACCACATCTCTAATGACATGCAATATTACATTGATGTGCTTAGTCCTTTCATGGAACATACTATTCTTATAGAGTTATACAACACCTTGATTATCAAAAAAACACCAATGAATCATCCGCTGTAATTCCCAACTCACCAACAAACCCATGTAACCACAATGATTCTTTGAGTGCCTCAGTCAATGCAATATATTTTGCTTCATTAGTGAAAAAAAACCACATGCTGTAACAAAGCCTTCCAACTTACTAAATTTCCTACTACTTCAAACACATAACCAGTTAGGGCTGTACAAAAAGTTCGTGGCTCGAAGTTCGCTTGAGAAAAGCTCGAAAAAAGCTCGGCTCGAAAAAAGCTCGTATATAAACGAGCCGGCTCGGCTCGGCTCGGCTCGAATTCTAAACGAGCCGAACTCGAGCAAGGGTTAGCTCGGTTCGAGCTCAGCTCGTGGCTCGGTTTGTCTGCTCGGCTCTTGACTTGGTGCATATAATATATGTATATATATTTATATAATATAATAATTATTATTATTATTACTACTACTATTTTTATGATTATTATTTTTATATTAGGATTTTAAAAAATATTTTCTTAAAATAAAAATGGATTCTCTTTAAAAACATAAGTATTTTGTTTAAAAAATATATAACTTGATAGTAAATTGTTTATATTCAAAATAATGATCTTTGTTCCCCTAAGTACGGAGTGACCAACAAAAGATAAAAGTCCTAATATATATTTTTTGTGTTTTCATATAAATTAACATGAAAAAATAAAAAATAAAAAAAATTAAATCGAGCTAGCTCGAACGAGTCACGAGCTGGCTCGAGCTTTTCACGAGCAAAACTCGAGCCAGTGTTTTGAGCTCGTTAAAGTTTTCGATCCGGCTCGGCTCGGCTCGATAAGCTTCGAGCTCGAGCTCGAACCCATCCTGGCCTGGCTCGGCTCGTTTACAGCCCTATAACCAGTTATTGATCTCCCATTATCTAGATCTTTTGCAAAATCCGAATCAACTTTTCCACATACTATTCTATCATCAATTGAAGTTTTCTTAAACACTAACCCATGATGCCTAGTACCACTCAAATATCTCAGAATCCATTTTGTAGCATACCAATGCAACTTGCTAGGATTAGAGATATACCTGCTGACTAAGCTTACTACATACCCAATGTCAGGCCTTGTACATACCATCAAATACATCAAGCTACCAACCACAATAGCATATGGAACATTCAATATTCTGTTTACCTCAACTCCAGTCTTAGGAGAATCAACACTTGATAGCTTGAAATATGTAACCATAGGAGTGGAAATTGGCTTACAACTATCCATTCGATAGTTAGATAGCACCCTCTTTAAGTACGAACCTTGAGACAACTTCAACATTCTTTGGCCTCTGTCTCTTATGATCTTCATACTTAATATCTTCTTTGTTTCACCTAAGTGTTTCATTTTAAACTCAGACATCAACATCTTCTTAGTGCTTTCAATTTCATGTAATTCATGACATGCATCCAACATGTCATCTACATATAACAACAGATAGACATACTTAGACAAACCAACCTCTTTAAAATAGAAAACAACTGTCATATTTACTCCTGTTGAACCCATGAGACACCATGTGCTCCTCAAATCTTTTGTACACTTTGTGAGGGGATTGTTTTAGTCCATACAAAGACTTATTGAGCAAGCATACTTTCTCCTCCTGCCCCTTAACCTCAATCCCCTCAGGCTATTTCATATAGATCATCTCATCTAATTTTCCATGTAAAAATGTTGTCTTTACATCTAACTGTCTAACTGATGCAATTCTAAATTCATAGAAGCAGTTAAAGACAAAATTACCCTTATAAAAGAGTGTTTGACCGCAGGAGAAAAGATTTCATTGTAATATACTTGCTTTTTTAGTGAACCCTTAGCTACTAATCTAGATTTGTATCTAGGGGGTTCCCCTTTAGTAATTCCCTCCTTGAGTTTAAATATCCACTTGCATAATGATATTATAATAAATATACATGTTTTTAATATATATTTCTTTGTATTTTAAGTCATTTTTGTTACAAAATTCAATATTTAGACACTTATTTGTGTTTTATTTGAATCTTGTAGGTTTCGGATGAAGCTCGGTGATTTTTGTGAAGAAAGTCCAAGATTTGAAGAGGTTCAAGAGGAAAAATGCTCCTGATATGACCATATTCAGCTGAATATGGCCATATAAGCTGTCAAATCTCAAATAGCTCCTTTTTGATGCTGAATATGGTCATATCACTTCAGATATGGCCATATTCGGGCAGAAAACGGGTTTATAACCCTAGTACACCTCATTTCCAAAGACACTTTCATTTCTTTGAAAACCCTAGCCTCTCAAAACCCTTTAGGTGTCTTTGAACATTTCTCAAGAGTTTTTGGAAGATTTGAAGGTCAAGATTGAAGATTTCACACTTTCAAGAAGAATCTAACATCATCCACCCATTTCCCCTCAAAATTGGTTTGAATTTCTCTAGATCTACTATAAGTTCTTCCATGTTCTTGAGTTTGGGTGTGTCTTTTGTAAGCCTTATGGGCTAAACTCTTATTATCACTTGGATTAGACGAAACTTAGCATGATTTAACAACTTGTTCATGATTCTTGGTGATGTTTATGTTTATGATATGATGAAACTTGATTATTCTTCAATGATTGTGTGTGTTTGTTCTAATTTGATGAAATGTTCAACCTTGTGGGTGTTGTAAGCATGTTATGTTGGAAAACTTCATGTTCTTGCAAGACTTATGCATATAATTGCATATTTTATATGTAATCTTGTGACATTTGACTAGGAATGGTGAATGAAGGTTGAAGATTTAGTAGAATTGGTTAAATGTGCATCCTTATGCTTATATTTGAGAAAACCATAGTGTATGTCATAAATATCTTTTATCATTGGTTATGAATTGTTTTGCAATCGTGGTATGAAGTTTATGAGTTGAAGAGTAATTATAGTTTTGTCTACTTTTCCAAGTTTAGGTGGTTATCATGTGTTTATCGTGTTAACTTTCCAAAGATTTGTGGAATTAGGTAACCCTAACGGGAGTCTAATTCATCTTTAACATTGACATAATTATATCATTAGTTCTTCATGGCATAACTTTAGGTGGCTATTGTGTGTTTATCGTTCTAGCTTTCCGAATGGTTATATGTTTAGATATCCTTGACGGGGGTTTAGGCTATTTCCATGTTTCATGTGTAAGAAATGGTCTCACCTCGAATTTGTGCTAGTTGTTAATTCTATGCTAAGTGGAATCAAAGTCCAAGTGATATATTTAATTGATTGTGTATCTTCATCTTTACTTTCTTAATTTACTAGTTTAATTTGTTAATCGTTTTAATTAACTATAATACTCACAAATCCAAACTCAATTGATCTGTTAAATAGTGATGATGATTTAGTATTGGGAGCCATTGTGTCCACGGATCGATACTCGGTTCTTACCTAGAACTATACTATTATGCGATAGGTGCACTTGCCTATTGTGTGTAGTTGGTTTAAGAGTGATAATCGTTTCTTAAATTAAAACTCAAATTGTGTGAAAAAATCTTTATTTAAAATATATATACTTTACACACATCAAGTTTTTGGCGCCGTTGCCGGGGATACGGTGATTTCAAGAAAGATCGAAGTTTGTCTGCTCGGCTCTTGACTTGGTGCATATAATATATATGTATATATATTTATATAGTATAATAATTATTATTATTATTACTACTACTATTTTTATGATTATTATTTTTATATTAGGATTTTAAAAAATATTTTCTTAAAATAAAAATGGATTCTCTTTAAAAACATAAGTATTTTGTTTAAAAAATATATAACTTGATAGTAAATTGTTTATATTCAAAATAATGATCTTTGTTCCCCTAAGTACGGAGTGACCAACAAAAGATAAAAGTCCTAATATATATTTTTTGTGTTTTCATATAAATTAACATGAAAAAATAAAAAATAAAAAAAATTAAATCGAGCTAGCTCGAACGAGTCACGAGCTGGCTCGAGCTTTTCACGAGCAAAACTCGAGCCAGTGTTTTGAGCTCGTTAAAGTTTTCGATCCGGCTCGGCTCGGCTCGATAAGCTTCGAGCTCGAGCTCGAACCCATCCTGGCCTGGCTCGGCTCGTTTACAGCCCTATAACCAGTTATTGATCTCCCATTATCTAGATCTTTTGCAAAATCCGAATCAACTTTTCCACATACTATTCTATCATCAATTGAAGTTTTCTTAAACACTAACCCATGATGCCTAGTACCACTCAAATATCTCAGAATCCATTTTGTAGCATACCAATGCAACTTGCTAGGATTAGAGATATACCTGCTGACTAAGCTTACTACATACCCAATGTCAGGCCTTGTACATACCATCAAATACATCAAGCTACCAACCACAATAGCATATGGAACATTCAATATTCTGTTTACCTCAACTCCAGTCTTAGGAGAATCAACACTTGATAGCTTGAAATATGTAACCATAGGAGTGGAAATTGGCTTACAACTATCCATTCGATAGTTAGATAGCACCCTCTTTAAGTACGAACCTTGAGACAACTTCAACATTCTTTGGCCTCTGTCTCTTATGATCTTCATACTTAATATCTTCTTTGTTTCACCTAAGTGTTTCATTTTAAACTCAGACATCAACATCTTCTTAGTGCTTTCAATTTCATGTAATTCATGACATGCAACCAACATGTCATCTACATATAACAACAGATAGACATACTTAGACAAACCAACCTCTTTAAAATAGAAAACAACTGTCATATTTACTCCCGTTGAACCCATGAGACACCATGTGCTCCTCAAATCTTTTATACACTTTGTGAGGGGATTGTTTTAGTCCATACAAAGACTTATTGAGCAAGCATACTTTCTCCTCCTGCCCCTTAACCTCAATCCCCTCAGGCTATTTCATATAGATCATCTCATCTAATTTTCCATGTAAAAATGTTGTCTTTACATCTAACTGTCTAACTGATGCAATTCTAAATTCATAGAAGCAGTTAAAGACAAAATTACCCTTATAAAAGAGTGTTTGACCGCAGGAGAAAAGATTTCATTGTAATATACTTGCTTTTTAAGTGAACCCTTAGCTACTAATCTAGATTTGTATCTAGGGGGTTCCCCTTTAGTAATTCCCTCTTTGAGTTTAAATATCCACTTGCATAATACCAACTTCTTATCTCTAGGCCTCTCAACTAACTCCCACGTATCGTTCTTATAAAGAGAATGCATTTCCTCTTCTATTGCCTCACACCGCTTAGAGGTTTCCTTTGATTAATAGATTTAGTATAGGTGAGAGGTTCATGCATTCTTCAGCAGCAACAAAAGCCATAGCCATAGCTGACAAATCAATTCCATCTCTATATCTCAGAGGTGGAATGACTTACCTTCTTGGTCTGTCTCGAGCTAACTGATAATTTCTGGACTCTTCTTGAGTGCCACCCACACTAGTGTGCCTCTCATCATTATGAATGATACTAGGCTGCTCTACCTTAATCGAAACTCCCTCAGTACTTATCTTACTATTACCTACTTCTGCATTAATATCTTTGTACATAATATCCTATTAAAAATGCACATCCCTACTTATTATTACCCTAGGCCGGTTGTTGTCAAGCTTCCGTAGTTTGTAACCTTTGACACCATCTGGATATCCCAGAAACACACACTTGTGACCCCTGGGTTCTAATTTCCCTTGGCTCGCATGTGCATAAGCAAAAGATCCAAACACTCTTAAATTGCTATAATTTAGCTTGATCCCTCACCAAACCTCTATGGGAGTCTTCATATTCAATGCAGATGAGGGTGATCTATTCACAAGATATGCAGCTGTATTCACAGCTTCAACCCAGAACATTTTTGACAATCCAGAGCTATTCAGCATACATCTAACCTTGTCTATTAAAGTTCTGTTCATTCTTTCTACAAGCCCATTTTGCTGTGGATTACCCGGAACAGTCTGGTGCCTTAAAATCCCATAAGCCTTTCAAAATTGGTTGAACAAATTGTTGTAAAATTCCAGTCCATTATCAGTCCTTAATTTCTTAATTTTCCTTTCAGTTTGAGTTTCTACAAGCACTTTCCATTCTTTAAACTTCATGAAAGCATCACTCTTATTAATCAATACAACAACCCAAACCCTTCTAGAATAATCATCTATTAATGACATGAAGTACCTGGCACCTCCTAATGAGTCAACCCTGGTAGGCCACTAAAGATCAAAATGAACGTAATCTAGAACTCCTTTAGTGATATGTTTACCCTTGCTGAACCTTACCTTGTTAAGTTTACCTAAGACACAAGCCTCACAGAAATTAAACTCACAGCTCTTGAGTTCTTTAATGATTTGTTGTTTCTGTAACTCAGCAAGACCTTGTGAACTTATATGGCCCATTCACTTATGCCAAAGTAGAGCACCTGAATTCTTATTACTAGAGGCTATATTTGCACTACACATGTCTATCACAGTTCCATCAAGTAAATAGATATTGTTGTCACATCTATTTCCTGATAACACTACCATAGACCCCTTGAGAACCTTTGCTTTCCCCTCTCTTAGGCTCACATGGTAACCTAATTTCTCAAACAACCCTAATGCCAAAAGACTCCTTTTGAGACTGGGAATGTACCTTACATCATCCAAGTTCACTTCAGTACCATTCTTTAACTTCAAGGTGACAGTACCAAGATCCACTATTTACATGGTCTATCATCAGCAATTTTCATAGTACCCATATCTAGATACCTGAGTTCTTTAAAGAATTCTTGATAGGAGTCATATGATAAGAACAACCAGAGTCCATTACCCACCCGATGTTGTTTCTAACATCGGATACACTTAATACATCAGCACTCTCTTAACCTGTAAGGCCCCGTTCCCGGGCACCTCACAGTTGGACAATCATCGCATCATTTCATATATAATATATAATTCATAAAATAAGCAACGGAAATAAATTATCAAAAGTCATTCATTTCATTGATAAATACTGTTGTTAAGCAACAATATTATTATGCGTGAATGGATGCCAGTTTTGCCCTGTCGAGTAGCCTCCTTACGTGCCATCCTCAGTAACATTACCTGCTAACTGAAAAATACATAAAAGTTAGCGTTGCTGAGTGAGTTCTAGTTTAAAGTATTAAAATACTTTATACGGTTCATAAAAGAAAATACTCTTTCTTAACAAAATACTTTCTTTACTTCCATACGTAAGCATTCGTCTACCTACAACAAGGCATAACCTTATTCTTTATTCTTTATCTCACTTATTCGTTCGTATCGTACTTTATCATTATCTTTCGTTATCGTTCGTTTCGTGCTTTATCACTTCGTTCATTTCGTACTTTATCATTTCACTCGTTTCGTACTGATTCTAGATCCTGTCAAGCTTTTCCCCATCATGGCCCGAAGCCACCATTCCAGGCACAAAGCCTCGTTACTATCTGGCACAAATCCCATGGCCCGAAGCCACCATTCCGGGCACAAAGCCTCATCACTATTTAGCACAAAGCCCGTGGGCTGAAGCCACCATTCCGGGCACAAAGTCTCATCACTATTTGGCATAAAGCCCATGGCCCGAAGCCACCATTCCGGGCATAAAGCCCGTGGCCCGAAGCCACCATTCCGGGCACAAAGCCTCATTATTTTCGGGGTCGAATGAAAAGGATCCCTTTTTGTACTATGGATCAGTCACCAAGATTGATCCCCTCTGTGTGAACCCTCATGGGTTAGCCAAAATCGCATGCTATAATACACACAGTTGAGCTGACAACTTTCATGAGTTGTGATCCTCCTTCTATTCTGCCTTCAAGCCTTTTCTTTCTTTCGTTTTTTACATTCCACTTTCATTATCATTAATCTTATCTCTTTCTTTAATGATACTTTACGTTTATGATTATGAACACACTACGTAAAATTATACATCAATATACATAAGGAAATAAGAACCAAGCATAACTATGCATGAAATAGGCATATATAAATCTTTGGTCAAACTAGGGTTAAAACCCTAAAAAAATCTGATTTCTTAAAATTTCAAAAAAAAAATTCTAACTGTTAGGTGTTTTAGCACTATGCGGGCGTATGAGGCCTGTTCAGGCGTTTCATCACTATTTGGGTACATGGCCTTATACTTAGCCATTTCTCACTTTTGGGCGCATGAACTGTTTAGACGCATGAGCCTACACTTAGCCGCCTGAGTAAAAATCTGGGCGCATGAACACTATTGGGGCACATCACCCCTATACCTAGGCGTTTCTTCAAAAACTTAGGCACATGAACTACTATTTAGGCGTATGAGCATGTACTTAGTATTTTCTAAGGCATTTTCTAGGCGCATGTACCATGTTTGAGTGTATGACCTTACTTACAACTTTTCTAAGGCAAAATAGTAGGCGCATGGTTCCTGTTTGGGCGCATGACCATCAACTTACATCTTGTTAATATATTTTTCAGTCTCAAATGCCAATTTAAACTATTCTAATCTTATACAACTATCCCAAACATCAAACCAAACATTTATAACCTTAAAATATTTAAAGACATGCACATGTACATACGGTTACACATAATACATTTATATAAATGATTTTTACATGCATTTTCAGCCCTAAAAACTTTTAAAAACATATAAAATACGAGGTCTAAAAACTCACCTTTTGTAGCCTTGAAACAACTCCTTCGAATTCAGGATTTTTAGAAAGTTCTGAAACTTAAAATACCTAGAACACTTAACCCGAATAGATATAAACACATAAGAACATATACTCTCGGTTCCTTAGTAAAACACACAACCAAAACCGAGCCAATTATGCAACAAATGCTTACCTTGGTGAAGAACAACCTCTTTCTCTCTCTGGAACCGAAGAAACTCAATTTTCTTCTTCTTCTTCTTCTGATTTGGTCGACAAAAGCATAAGTTAGAGGCTATTATGGGTAGCCATACTCAAAAGTAATAATAAACTAATGTGGTTTTGTCCTTTTTACACTTTAACCCCTCCACTTATACTTCTTTCTTTTTCCTTCTAATTACTTTTCTTCTCTTTTTCTTATTTCTTTCATTTCTTTTATTTTGTCAAAGATTTTGGGTGTTACAAAACCATCACCATCCGACATATCATCCTGCACGCTATGACCGGTTGATTCTTTGAACCACTTGATTCACCTTTCCTTTTTTTCCAATCAGGGCAGTCTTTCTTTAGATGTTTTTCTGAACCACACACATAACACCTTCATTTAAATTTAGGCCTTGACTTTGATGTACCCCTCGGTTTGAAGTTTCTTTGGTCATACCTCCCTCTCACTGTCAAACCCTCTCCGTTTCTTCTTTGAAGTCAGTTCTATTCTTTAACTCATTAGAGTTGAGCGCAGTTAGAACTTCCTCCATAGACAGGGTATCCCTACCATACATGAGCGTATCAACAAAATGTTCATACGCCGGTGGTAGAGATGTCAAGAAATGATGGCTTGGTCTTCGTCATCCAATTCAATTTCAATGTTTTCAAGATCCAACACAAGTTTATTAAACTCATCCGTGTGATCTTCAATTGACTTCCCTGGTCCCATCTGAAACGTATACAAACACTTCTTGAGGTACAGACGGTTCATCAAGGACTTGGTCATGTATAACCCCTCGAGTTTTGTCCATACTCCAACCATCGTCGTCTCTTTGGAGACTTATCTAAGTACTCAACCACCTAAATTCAAGACGATGGAGCTATGTGCTTGTTCAAGTATTTCCTTCTTCTCTTTGTCTGACATTGTGTTTGGCAACTTGGTTTCGCAGAGCAAGGCATCTACCAGTCATTGATAAATGAGCAATTCCTTCATCTTCAGTCTCCATAACCTAAAATCATTCTTCCCATCAAATTTTTTGATCTCAAACTTCGTTGACACCATCGCTTCCTTCGAGCGATCTTCGATCGATCCTTATTCTTCGATTGAGCCTCTAATCAGGCTCTGATACCAATTGTTATAAGATTGAATACAAGATTCTACAATTCGACTACAAACGAAAAAGATGAACTCTCCAATTGACTTGAATCAAGAAAGATTTCTTATTAAGTGATATTGATTATACAACCCTAAACCCCCTTTTAAACCTCCTGGCTAACTACCACATCAACTAACTTAACACAAGATTGAGAACTTGACACTTCGTACCCCTAACTTTTACCAACTATACAATAACACCCGACTATTAACACGTATACATTTTGACTTTTACATTTTGACTTTCAACACCAATAGACGTCATGGTGGACTTGTGGTGGTTAGTCTAGGAGGGTGTTGTCAGATATTGATGACAAGAAGGAGAAGTTGAAGACAATAGTGGTGGGTTTTGGCTTAAGTAGGCGGTGGTTTGGTGGTGGTGCTTGATAACGGTTAAATGATAGGGTGGCTACCGGAAAACATGATGGTGGTGGTCGGTTGCTGGTAGACATTGTGGTGGTTGTGGTTGGTGTAGTGGTAATGGTGGTGAGAGAAGGTTGAAGATGAAATGTGGGTACTTTATTTTATTTTTAAATTAATTATGTATATTTTTTTAATAATCAATGTGAAAGAGGGTAATTTGGTTATTTTAAAAAAATTAAAAGAAAAGTTAACTCTCCATCAACGTCAAGGACCTTTTGTGTTACGTTTTGATAAACTTTAGACCGACCTTATAATTTTTCAAACCTGATGACCGAAAGTAAAATCAAACATTAGCACAAGTACTTTTCGTGTAATTAACTCTAATTTTTTTCATAATAACCTTTGGACATTAAAGAAAGATAAGAATTATATATTTCCATCTCTATCATAGATTCATTAAGTGATACTTAGCCCATATTTAGGATTACTTATTTTATCAATAAGTAACTTTTCAAAAGTTACTTTTCAAAAGTTAATCATATTAACTTCTCAAAAGTAACTTATTAACTCTTTAAAATTAACTTTTTAAATTTTTTTCAAACATACTTATTAACTTATTAAATTTTTTAAAAATTAATAAGTTAAAAGTTAATCAAAAAGTTGATTCGCCAAACATGACCTTCAGTGAGACATTTAGGGCATGTTTGACATTGTTTTTCAAAACTGTTTATTTACTTATTGATTTTTCTAATAAGTTAATAAGTTAGTATAGAGTGACTTATTAACTTATTCACTCACAATAATCATATTACCAAATATTATAAAATGATTTTTTTAACTTTTTAAAAATTAAAAAACTAAAAAATTGGTAAAAAACGGAAATTTTAGGTGCACCGTAGATAATTTGGAGAAAAACTGATTCAAACCGTCACGGTTTGGGCTAACCGTGAAGGTTTGAAGCGTAAAGGTCACGGTTTAGCCAAACCGTACCGTGACATATTGGGCTTCAGAGAATGTTCTGCATCTCTGGATTGAGTTAATTATTGGGAGTGAGTTTTATGGTTTTGGTGGTGTATATATCACGGTTTGGCCAAACCTTGACATATTGGGTATAATATTTAATTTTTTTAATCATACTAGTTTGTGTTTATTTTTATTTTATCATACGATTGAACCTAATCGTGACATAAGAGTTTGTGTTTTGTGTTTATTTTATCATAAAAAAGATAAAAACGAATATTAACGTTATGATTAGTCTCGTCAAAAACCATAAAAACGAATATTGACATTATCATAAACATTGGTTGTGCTTTTATTTTATCACATTACGAGTTAATGTTTTTATGATGTTACGACTTTATATATTAAAACATCACGGTTTGTACACGTCACGGTTTTTATGACATTACGGTTATTATTATTATTATATAGATTGTCGTAATCGGTTTAGAGATGGTTTAGGGTAGTTTTAAAACGTCAAGGTTTGTACATATACGTATGCGTGACGTTTTATTTTATTTTTACACAATATAATTATATGTTTATTTTTTTAGTATAAAAATATTATAATTATTATTATTATCAGATGTTTTTATTTTTAAAAAAATTTTTTTGAGCCAATCAAATCAAGATGAAATCAGATTAAAAAAATATCTCAAAATATCACGGTTTAGCTAAACCGTGACCTTTTGATTCAAAAAAATATCTCAAAGTGTCACGGTTTGGCCAAACCGTGACCTTTTGATTCAAAAAATATCTCAAAGTGTCACGGTTTGACCAAACCGTAATCTTTAGACTTCAAACTCTCACAGTTAGACTTAACCGTTACGGTTAAATTTGATTTCTTCCCACAAACGCTTGCGGTGTCTCGGCAATTCTGACACCCAATTAAAAATACAAGTAACCAAAAAGACTACACTCATCAGATCAAAGGTATCCAAAGCTCCATTAATGGCGAACCAAAAACCTCCATCAATCTTCTCCCCAATACCCTACACTCTCCTCCACCTCATCACCCTCCTCTCCATCTCCTCCCTCCTCCTCCACCACCACCACCTCTCCGCCACCGCCTCCGCCGTCTCCCACTTCGAAGGCTTCGACGCCGACGAAGACCCACAAGACGACCCCACCACCACCACCCTCCCCCGTCGCACCCCTCCGCCCCCCACCACCACCCTCCCCCGTCGCACCCCTCCGCCCCCCACCACCCTCTCCACCTCCGATTCCGATCAACCCCCAACCACCACACCCCCCTTCGATTACTGGGATGAAGACGAATTCGAAGGTTTTCCAATACCACCACCGCCGGAACTCACCGCTGAATCGGAACTCACTGAGTCACCGGTCGAGTCCGTATCAACTCAATCGGATGATACTGTGAACGTGTCTGATGAGCCGATTAGGTTAAGTAAGAGGATTAGATCGTATGCCGTTGAAATTACGTGTGTGTTGTTTTTGGTTATGTTTACGATCAATTATTTCGTTGGTAAGAAGGAGAATGAAACCCTAGCCCTAGCATGGGCGGCGGAATTCGCCACTAGAGATAGGATATTCGACAAGAATTTCAGTCTGTTAGGTGTTGGTGAGGGTGATGATTCGCCATTGTTGTTGAAAGAAGGTCAGAATGTGTTCAAGTTTTACGCGAGTGGGCGTCGGTTTAGCCAGGGGTTGGTGGCGACAATGGAGCTTAAGAGTCGACATGATCTGATAGCTAGATTGTATAATGTGATTGTGCAATGTAAGGATGAGATTACTGTTGAGGTTTTTATGAATGAAGATGCTATGGATCATGTGGTTTTTGCTTTGGCTAAGAAGAAAGCTGCAAAGGCTATGCAGAAGGAGGTTAGGGACCTTCAGAGGTTTGCGAGTTTGATGACGTCTGGACCGAGTGGGAGGAAATGGGTTGCGGATGAATTGATGGTTATCGCTGAATCGAAAGAGGTGGCTGGTGATTTGATCACTGAGGCTGTTCTTGATCAGGTTGGTGATTATGGTTCAAAATGCTTCTTTTTTCCTTACTAATTTGCTTTTATTAGTTGTGTAGATTGATTATTATGAACTGCTATAGAATGGTAACATCTTGTTTTAAGTGTTCTATCGCTTATAAGTGGTTTCTTGGATCTTGAAAGTTGCTATAAAAGCTTCAATATTTCCTATTGGGGATGTAAGAAAACTGCAGTAGTTTCCTTTTGATTTGGAATAGTTTGCTTGAATACCGTTTAGCGATTTGATCTTTGTCATCATTATAGAGAGTGGATAAACTTGAGTTGTGATTACAAGATTCATAGAATCTTTGCTTGTTATACGGTATTGATGTCTTTTAGCTAATAATTGAATGCCAATGTGTTTTTTGATCTATATGTTGACGAGTCCAAATCTTTTAATCATGAAGGAGAAGTCGTAATCTTGTAACGATGTCATTTAATTTGATGCCAAAGCCATGTGAACTTTAATGTGGAGTCTTTAATTATAGTTGATGACCTAATTATAAGGGTTTGTGGTGTATGGGCTGGCCCCCTCATGCAAGGGTTACCATGTATCTATTCCCTGGTTACTCACATGTTCATTTGACCACTAGGATTGTTTCTATACATAGTTTGTGTCTTATATCCAATCTTTCATATGTAACAAAAGGAAATCAAACTGAAATGTGTACTTAATAATCACCAATCACGAATGTTAATTTAAAGAAAAACTAATTCCAATTGAGAAAGATGATGTCATCGATCTAAACTTTGTTTTAACTTTTAAAATGTTCAAATCTCTCCGATATATCTTTACTTTTGCGTGCCATTTTTTCCAATCAAACCTCATAATTTGAAGTTTTGAACCATCTGATAGAAGTTTCCATTTCCACCCTAATTGGTGATTTTTTAAAAATCTTTATGTCCTGTGTTTTTAGGCTTTTCTAAAATAAACTACTTTGAAATGTATTCTTCAGCTAAATACAAAACAAATATAAATAGTAAATTAATTTTCAACTTTGTGAAATAATTTACCATTTATTTCATTTATCACTTCATATATTTTTCTATAGAAATTTATTTGACATATATGAGTCACATTAATGTATTAATTCAAGTCTCTCTCTGTATGTATATAACAAAATTCAAGTGTGCTGACATCATAATATTGCTATGTAAGCTTTTGTATCTAATATTGCTAAAGTGAGTTTAAATTCTTAATGCATTGTCATCTTACATAATATCATCTTACATAATATCATCTTACATAATATCATCTTACATAATGTATATATTAAATACAGTCTCTTTACTACGGTTCTCGTGTTTAAGTAGTCTATACATAAAAGCAAATTTGCAGTCATATCATACCCCTGAGATTAAAATTATGGTTTTAATAAAAAATCTGCAGGTGTTTGGTGAAAAAGCCTTTGAGAAATTTGGAAAGTGGATCATCTCTATGCATTTCTCAGATCAGCAGCAGAGTACACACAGGAAGATGCTGGTTTTTAAGTTTGCGATCCCTGATGTTAACCACATGGCTGACATGACACGTCTGGTGGCTCTAGTGCCGTATTACATCGATCTAATTGGTCGTTACAAACTCAGTTCACAGGTTCTTCTATTGTTTTCTACACACTTTTCAGTAGTGGTGACAGAATGGGCGGTAGGGTAATGGACCAAAGTGGGTCTTTTATGCTATGTGATAAAACAGGCCGAGTTGGTTGACCTATCCCAAAATGTTAATTTTCTTTCATAAATAATTAGTGTGTCAAATATGAATACTGAGTTACTGAATTCATATTGTTTGATAGTAACATTATTTTCTAAACAAAATCGATTTGGGAGGTTTAATGTGTTAAGGCATACTTGTGGGACTGTCAACCCATTTTCTTTTTAGCCAATCTTTTTCAAGTTTACCTGTTTGATAATTTAACATAGCACGAATCAACCCATTCATAAGTTAATGGGTTGGAATTAGTCAAATTACCACCTCTACTTTTCAGTAAAAAATCTAAATGGCAATTTGATGATCAAACTGTAAACAGGCCCGGTCCAAAACTGAAGCAGCCCGGTCAAAGGTTGCACAGGAGGTGTATAAGGAACTTCAAAATGCAAGGCAAGAGGCATTGCAGAGGAAGAAGGCGGAGAGGAGAAAGATGATGGAAGAAGCGGAGTCAAAGCTTAACGCAGAGTCTCTTCGTAAGAGAGAAGCAAAAGAGCGTGCCCGACAACTTAAGAAGGCAATGCCCAAAATCAAGATGTCTCGTGGCGCTTAAATATTACACCGTTTTGGATTGTATTCAGGTTAGCCTGTAGTCTCCTATAAGTTTGAGCTTATATCTTTAATAGAAACTAACTGCACACCATTATAAACCTTTGATGGAGGAGTTACTTGGGTTAGTATCAATCGCCACATGCCTGCGTTTGTGGTTTTGTTGTTTTTAGTCTCGTTGGGTCTAGACAGCACCATATGATTAGCTTAGTTGAGATGACAATATGTACGGATTATAAGGCGGGTCGGGTCTTCTCTTAAATAGATTTTAATGAAGTTCCAAAAAAAAATATATTATTTTTCTTATTTTTAAAATGTCGATCATAGTATAAATTCATCGGTGTGTTTTATAACCATGTCTTTGGGAGCATCCTTGATGAGACTCCTTGGCTTCCACAAACATTGAGCTGACACCAAACGGACTAGGAATCTAGGATTACCATCTCATGGATGTTGTACTGCGTGAATACTTCCTTGGGAGTTTTTTTCCTCTTCTTTGGCGGTTAACTGGATCATTGACGGGTCATTGGTTCATCTGATTATTTCTATTATTCATGTACGAAACCTTGGGTTACTATGGGTGTTTCTTGTGGACTTGTTTGTGCTTGTTGGCATGGTGTCATGATATTTAACCTTTTCTTTTTCATTTACCTTTTTAGTAAAAATTGAGTTATGTTTATCGTAGTCTTAAAAGAAAAGTGTGAACTTAAAAATTTTAAGAACTTTTTATAGGAACCGGTGAGAGTTGTGTTGTAATTGTGGGTATAGAACAAGAAATCAAACATAATAAGATCGTGAAAACTAACTAAATAAACAAACCTGACACTTGACGAATTCTGAAACTTGAATGTAATCTTCAAATAATCAAACTTGGATCAATCTCTGAATCGTGAAACACTATCAGATAAACCTATTTCGCGGGTTACTCGCGATTGATTTATCGGATTAGACAGAGATTTCTTGATGGAGTCGAGTTTGTTTGAATCTGTGATGTTTCTTTTGAAACTTCCTGTAACCGTATCTTGTTCTTCTCTTTTGTTCTTCTCATATTTTCTATTATAACCAAAGGTTCACATATAATTTCATGAATAGGCTCTATTAGAATGGCCCAAGCAAATTCACATATATTAATTCAATAAAGATCAAATAAGCCCAACAACTAATCAAATGAGCCCAGCCCATATAATTAAATCCAAATAACAATTGAAATTAAATCGAGTTCGTACTCCCGCGACACCTAACTCGTTTAATTTGTAATGTTATTTTCTCGATCAACAAATTAATCCAATACACTAAAATATATGTTGATAACACTAAATTTACCAACAATCCTCCTCCATTTTAGTGATATCCATGATTAACTTAATCATTCTCACAGAAACACAAACGTATACATAAATGAAAATGTCCTACGGATTGAATTTTCACTTAGTACATTACACGATACAAATATTAGAATAATCGGGTATCACAATGGTTTGAACCCAAATTATCCATTTAAAAACTTGTAGGTAACATGCATATACGTTTACAAATCCAAACTCCACTTGACACAATATTTTACTAGCCTGTGTCCTAATCCTTCAAAGAATATATCAAAGGCTCAAGTCCAAAGCTTCTTGAAGCGGCTAAACTTCATATTCTTATAGGTAGTTCATTACTCTTGCACCTGCACTGCAATTTATCAATGAACTATTAAGAAATCAAATTTCAACCTCCTTTATCTTGCAGTCTGAACATATACTTTGGGATGATTTTGTTTATGTGTTCCAATATATTTATGACAAGCTTACCACATTGAATTCAACATCTAACGTTGTATTAGATGGGAATTGGGCGTCTTGACATAAAATATTAAAATTGGACTTATACACATCCCTATGACTGATTTAACACGAGATCTCTTCCTAACTCTTTAATTAGATAATCAGTCAATATATACTTAGATCTTAATAACTCAACAGACATCACACCATGCATGATGAGCTCATTAATCATGTTATGTATAATACACAACCGTCTAGACTTTATATTATACACCTGACTGTAATCCTTAGCCAGCACTATCACATTTGATAGAGATTGTTGATATCAGTTTTAACCACAATGGAATCTCAAAGATCAATTTTTCTTAGTCATGTTGCTTACTCACTAGCTACAGCTAGATTTAACGCTACAAGCTCGTATTCCATTGTCAAGTGATGCAAACTTCTCCAAAACAGTATGCACATCCACTTAGTTGCCTAAATTTCCTTGGAATATCCTTCTATAACTAAAAGAAAACCTCAAAACATAAGGTATACCAGGCCAGATGCCAATCATAACATGCATCGGATAACCGATATTTTTAAATATTTCATCTGTGATTCATCTGACTATACACACATCAAATATTAGAACATTTAGGAGTATTAACTTGAAAACAATCAATGATTAAAAAATTTTTTTTTAATACTTTCTCAATATAATGAGACCATGTCATGAAGACATTATTACCCATTTTAATCATTATCCCAAGGATCACATCCGCCTCCCCCTTATCCTTCATTTCAATATGACAACATATTTTTTAATATCGATTGAAAGCGAATTAATAAATTCTAATACCTTAGAATTCTTTCTAACATAAACATCTTCTTTTTAATCTTAGTTAATTCACAAGTATGACATTTACAACTATTCATATCAAAAGCCGATATTAAATCATTTTAGACATGTATTTTATTTTAAACTAATTCACATGACCTAATCTGGCATGCTACAAGTTGAAAACATAATTTACTTTGCTAGAAGATAATGATGTCATAAAACAGATTCAACATCAAACGGGACATTAATAAGTTTTCCTGAATGCTTGGACCATACAATACATAATCTGATAATATTTTTTTTTAGATGAAAATACAAGTTTAACTTTTACAACTCCTTAATAGGATCAGTTGCTACATTTCCATCCTTAGTACATATCCATCTTTAACTGGTTCAAATTTCTCAAACGATATTAGATTCTTGCACATGTGACTCGTAGCACATGAGTCTACTCATCATGCAAGTATATTATCATATACGTTAAAGGATTCAAAACTAAATGATACATAATTCTCAAACGAATTATATTTACTAACCATTGGATCCTTTGAATCTAACCCATTTATTTCATAACCCAATGGGTTTCTTCCAAGTTGTAAACATCTACTAGATTGGTTGTAATTTTAACCGTGGCCCAACAGCCCCATTTAATTATGTAACTAAACACCTTTAGTGTTAATCTTACTTGATTCAAAAACACTACCTTTTATAAGTTTGTTATTCAACTTATAAAATAAACTTTTATTCTTTGAATCATATCTATGTCTAATATTTTGTAAAATATTAACATGTCCCGAATGAATTGTTGAATCAACTACAAAAATCATGGGTTTTGTCAAATTCAAAGTTTAATTAGTAAACGTACCTTGTAGAACATTAAGATCTTTTGACCCACTAAGACCGATCAAGCTTTAACTTTGATATTCCCGATAATCAAACTCCATGTAATATTAATATAATTTGCAACAATTTAATTTCAAACATAATACTTTAGAATACCCAAATTGGTTTTAATCCTTGTTGAAATTCCTTGAATCCATACATAAGAGATCACTATGTCAAGAACAGTAGGTTTAAATCAAATGACTGTGATCAATAGCTCCTTATTAGAAATTATGGTTGGAGTAGTTGTTTTTCTCGATGAAACATGTCAAAAAAACAAGAATCCAACTAAACTAGACGTAAACAACTTACAGATTCCATTTAAATCTGTGATTAATTCCAATTCTAGATCTTCACCAATGTGGTAAGATCATAAAAATCATGATACAGAATTAGATACAATTAACCTAACTCAAGAAATGTAAGGTCTAAAACAAACCATCAAAGAGATAAAAAGAATAGTCAAAGTAGATAAAAGAGACGATCTAATAGATGTAAATAGTATGATGAAGACGATATCAAACCTGCAACAATGTGTTGCAGGTTGAACAAAGATCAAAGACTTCTTTGTTAAATCAGGTCATGGTCTCTATCATTTCTTGAGAGAAAAGACCAGCCCTTTTTATCTCAATTCTCACATCTATCTTCTAAACCATCAGCTACAGCCCATCTACTCTATCAGCTACAAGCCCACTTTAAGCCCAGTCCATCTCACACATCCAATCATCTCATGATGTCCAACCCAATCATGCAAAAAAACACAAGAACAAACTTATAAGAAAACAAATCATCAATTATAAAGCTAAACTACTTGACATTGAATTGATATAATTCATGTATATATTTCAACATCCCCCCTCAATTCAATAGTCAACGACATGATAATCTAACCATGATCAAACCACAACTCGTTTCTTTGTAGAAATGAGTTACCATTTAAACTTTATATTTCCAGATACAAACACAACTAAACTCGCAGCCATATCTCATATTTTTACAATGAATTTAGCACTATATTGAAAAAACAAGAGTTACGAAGAAAGATCACGATGGTCTATACTTTACAAAAAACAAACACATTAAACTGCAAAGTTTACTCTTATAAAGAAAATGATTTAACAGTAAAACCAACGTTATCAAAAAACGAACATAAGACCACAATAAACGATGCAATTTTATGACATAATAATTATAAAACCTTATGATCACTTCAGAACAAAATGAACCAACGTTGACAAATCAAACCAACACAATTTTACAAAACAGATTTTATGAAGACAAAAAAACGAGCATTACAAGAACCCAATTAGAGAGATTAAAGGCATAGAGATGAAAATACACAAGAATAGAGCTGCACACAAAAACATGAAAAATACAATTAAGAATCATCCTTACCTTTCAAAATTAATACACATGGATCTGTTTTGTTCTTATTTTCCAACATACGGAGACATTAAAAAAACATGAAGCAACAAAGACTGCGATAAAATTTTTTACCAACATACGAAGACAAGACTAGTATAACAACTTGGTGTAAGTAAACGAATATACATAGCTTGCAACTCTCAAAACAAGCAATAAGCAACAACTTCTAATTATTTCTTTTAAAAACAACCAAGATATACTACAAGCTATTAATCTTTTGATCCAAACACTTTCTCTCAATCATAGCTATCACAAATATATTTAATCAGGCAAGGAACTTTCAACTTGATATTGATAAAGAATAGCCAAAAACATTGCCACATGCCATACCATAATAATTTTTGAAATTACTAGAGAAGACCAACGATCATATAACAATTTCTAATACCACATAAAATGATATGATTGTATAACATATATCAAAATGAATCAAGAAACAAATAGAAAACCATTTCGGTCATTCAAAAAATCACAAGATTCAATAACCCAACAAGGAGAACAAGTCGAATAACTAAAATCACATGATTTTAGAACTTGCAAAGACAAAGAACAGACCATGTCACACGACATATGAAAAAAGAAACCAGAGATAAAAAAATCTAATTAAAAGAGGGACAGAACCACATAATTCTACAAAGAATCCCAAGATATTATAACTAGCAAGTGGACTTCAAATCCACCACCAATATAACATACCAAACAAGTCATAAGTCATACAACCCATGACCACATAAGAGAATCAAATACATGTCTGAAAGAAAATAACATGAAGTCACGTGATCTCCAAGACAAGACATTTATCCATTTTCTCTAACAATGAAGAAAAAAAAATGGAATCAAAAACATTTGTCAACTTTCTTTAACAATAAAGAAAGAAGAAAATGACAAAGAAAGAATCATATGATTCCATAGAACTATCAGAAACATATCCGATAGAAAGAGAGAAAACACATGGTTTTAAGAACTCAGACTTATATCTGAAAATAAGACATGTGAAGAACATACATCAACTTTCTGTAACATCACAGAAAGAAAAAAAAAAAAAATCAGAAAAACAAATTCTGATTAAGATAGAGAGAATCAAAAAATTCTAGAATATCAGACATATCATATCTGATAAGAAAAAAAACCTTACGGCTTTTAAGAACCCAGACCCACGTCTGAAGATAAGAACTGTGAAGAACTTAAAGACTAATTTGACTTGATCAAAACTTTACAACTTCACAAGAAATATATCAAGAGAGTACTTGTAAAGAGCATAAAGACTAATTGAATCAAGCAAAAACTTTTACAACTTCACTAATAACACTGAATCACAAGATTCAAGAGGCATGTCTGATAAAAAATAGCATAAGCTATATCAGACAAGAAAGACAAACAGATGCAAACTCACACAATATGTAGCATGCAAACTGTTAAAGAATCAAAATGAATCATATAATACAAGAGTAAGATTTGAGAAGAGTAATATCTTTGAGATTATTACTACTAGCAACCTTAAAAATATGATTCCAGACAATAAAGGATAAGATTCATGAGATAAATCTAATACTAATAGAATAACATGAGCAATATCAGATTGCATAGCCATACACGAGATCAGAGTATAACACAAATCACAAGATTGCAACCAGAAATAAACAACAAACGAACCTCACACAAGAGGACAAAGAATTCAGATTAGATTTAACAATTAAACTATTATATTTAGCAGCTCGAACCAAAGACAAGTTTCAGGACATATAAAGCATGTTACAAGCAATGAGCTACTGGAAATACAAACCACATTATCAATCTAGCAACTTCATTTTTAATTTTAGACTAAACCAAACATAAACAACCTAAAACATAACATGTGGTCTGATTTAATACACAACCCTACACAGAAACATGTATTGTTGTATTAACACAAAACAAGGTTAAATGAACTACAACACTTAGATGCATTTCATATTCTTCTAGACTTTCTATTAAAAAACGTCTCATGATATATGTTTTAATTGATTAAACCTTATCCATACAAAATTCTAGAAAATGAGGCTTAAAACCAGGCTATAGATTTGATGCTTGCAATATATTGAAACCAGTTTTTTTTCCTAAAATAATTTGCTTAACCATGGTAAACATCTGTTAGTAAACATTCACTTATGAGAAATCTCAATTCTGATTAAGTAGTATATCATTTAGATACTAGTGATAAAGTTGAGAGATAATTTTGTATCTAACACAATTCATAGGTTACACAAACATTGTAATTTTTCCATATTTAAAAACAGATTTGAATTCTTTTTTCCAAGTACAAATAAAATATTTCATCAGATAACATACTGTTCACGACCCTAAAAAAAAATTATCCCCCCTTTTTATATTTTGAAAAAATCTATCGATAACAATAAGTACTACACAAAACTCCTAGCAAACTTAAGAAGCAAATTTTAATAAGACCACACTGGAGATTGACCATAAAGTTTTGAAACTCTAATGTGAGAGTTACTAGAATCAAGCTTGCATATTCAACAAATAAGATTCACGCATGAGCATATGCATATATTAGAACCAATCTTATTTACATCAAGTTTACTAAACCTGGAGTGTCCAGCTCTATCACACTCAATAGAAACTCAACAAGTGCCAACTAGGGAGTGAGAAACCAAATACAACTAAACATAAAAAACAGAAAACAAGACAGTGAACACCACAACTAAGTTTCTCACACCACTTTTAGTGGAAGATTAAGGACTTGTGAAGGTTGCTGATGCAATACACATATATAAGACCACAATGGTTGAATGCCACAGATAAAGAATTTTGACAAGCAAAAAAAATGCAACACAGAACAGGGATGTGGCTCTCCCTGATAATCACCAATACCGGTACTTCTAACCCGGTCAAATAATATCTAACAGATTAGTTCGTATGACAAGAAATTAATAAGAAGGAATAATCTTACCCATAGGGCACCCGAGTTAGAATGTTCCAAGTGATCAAGACTTTTGGCCCTTCTCCTCTTTTGACCACTAAAGTTAGAATTGTTCATGAAGCCTTTAAATAAACTTTGAACCTCGCAGACTTCATCATCAGAATCA
This sequence comes from Flaveria linearis, assembly GCA_024085815.1. Classification (NCBI taxonomy): domain Eukaryota; kingdom Viridiplantae; phylum Streptophyta; class Magnoliopsida; order Asterales; family Asteraceae; genus Flaveria; species Flaveria linearis. Next base: position 20,012,465 of record CM044001.1, read on the forward strand.
CATCTATCATTGGACGCTTCACTTTTAACATCACCAAAACCTGATCGACCTTGGGAGCCTTTTTTATCTAGGGTTTTAATCTCAAATCGAGTCTTCCAGCCGACCACTGACCGGGACTTCAAAAACTTCGATCTCAAGAGCCTTTAATAAACCCTAACACCGATCATTTTGATTTCAGTCAAGCCAAACAAACAAAAGAATCATGGTCGTAAACAGACCAAGAATCAGACTAGAAGCCCCATGTGTAATCGAAGGGAATCTGAGACACGAATGAATATAAATCACAAATTTAGGGTCATAAAAAATGAGAACCCCATCCGTTCACAACTAAGAACTTAGATGGTAGATGAAACCTTTCTTTGACAGCGGAAGATTTTAATGAAAAAAAAATTAGAATCCATAGATTACCCATAACCAACAACGCAAGAGGGAAGACATAACTCAGAAGCCATACGCTCTGATACCATGTCAAAAAAACAAGAATCCAACTAAACTAGACGTAAACAACTTACAGATTCCATTTAAATCTGTGATTAATTCCAATTCTAGATCTTCACCAATGTGGTAAGATCATAAAAATCATGATACAGAATTAGATACAATTAACCTAACTCAAGAAATGTAAGGTCTAAAACAAACCATCAAAGAGATAAAAAGAATAGTCAAAGTAGATAAAAGAGACGATCTAATAGATGTAAATAGTATGATGAAGACGATATCAAACCTGCAACAATGTGTTGCAGGTTGAACAAAGATCAAAGACTTCTTTGTTAAATCAGGTCATGGTCTCTATCATTTCTTGAGAGAAAAGACCAGCCCTTTTTATCTCAATTCTCACATCTATCTTCTAAACCATCAGCTACAGCCCATCTACTCTATCAGCTACAAGCCCACTTTAAGCCCAGTCCATCTCACACATCCAATCATCTCATGATGTCCAACCCAATCATGCAAAAAAACACAAGAACAAACTTATAAGAAAACAAATCATCAATTATAAAGCTAAACTACTTGACATTGAATTGATATAATTCATGTATATATTTCAACAAAACAAAGAAACAAGTTGAAAACCTTTTGTTGGCAATTGAATTTTAGTTTTAGTTACATTACTTATAATAAGAAGGAATTATATATTCAAGATATTGATGTTGACTTTAGAACCGCTTGTCAGATCACGGTAAAAAGAAAAAGATATTATGGTTTTAAGTTTTTCCATAAAATACAAAAGAAAGAAAATGTTAAAATATTTCTTCTTTCTCGTGAAATAGAAGAACAGAGGAAGATACCATATCTCTTCTTTCTTTTCATTTTGGTGATTATCTACATTTTTTCCATATAAATCTGATCCAACTCCAAATCCCAGAAACTATTAAGTAATCGCACACAGATCAATCAAACACTACCGAACCAAAACAACAACTCTTAATTCCAACTTAATCAAATCTGATCCAAGAAGATATATCCCAGATCATACAGATCCTATTAAATAGGTTTATCTTTGTTGTAATTGTGGGTATAGAACAAGAAATCAAACATAATAAGATCGTGAAAACTAACCAAATAAACAAACCTGACACGAATTCTGAAACTTGAATGTAATCTTCAAATAACCAAACTTGGATCAATCTCTGAATCGTGAAACACTATGAGATAAACCTATTTCGCGGGTTACTCGCGATTGATTTATCGGATTAGACAGAGATTTTTTGGTGGAGTCGAGTTTGTTTGAATCTGTGATGTTTCTTTTGAAACTTACTGTAACCGTATCTTGTTCTTCTCTTTTGATTGAGAGTAAAAAGAAAATATGAATAAACCGACCTCTTGTGTCATCTCATCTTTTCTATTATAACCAAAGGTCCACATATAATTTCATGGGCACTATTAGAATGGCCCAAGCAAATTCACATATGTTAGTTTAATAAAGTTCAAATAAGCCCAACAACTAATCAAATGAGCCTAGCCCATATAATTAAATCCAAATAACAATTGAAATTAAATCGAGTTCGCACTCCCGCGACACCTAACTCGTTTAATTTATAATGTTATTTTCTCGATCAACAAATTAATCCAATACACTAAAATATATATTGATAACACTAAAATTACCAACAAGTTGCAACGGCTCGGTGATGAACATCAAAACATGAACAATAAACATTCATGATGGTAATTAAGAATAATGAGCTGAACATCAAAACATGAACAATGAACATGTCATGATGGTAATTAAGAATAATGAGCTGAACATCAAAACATGAACAATGAACATGTCATGATGGTAATTAAGAATCATGAAAAAGTTACGTCATTATAAAAATGAATGTTAAAAATTAAAAAAAAAAAAGCTTCAAAAAATTATTTAATAAAAAGATAAAACCGTGTAAAATTGTCTTAGGCTCGTCATCATCGATATAGGGGATTGGGGGCACTGTCGTCGTGTCCTCATAGCAGGGGCCGACGGCACGCCGACGGCACACAACAACACCGCCGCCGGTCCCCCACACCGTGATTCCCCCTCGCCAAACTACACTCCATCGCCGTGCCACACCACCACAAATACCCCCACAATTGACTGTTGAACTGCTAATTTTTTTTACCGTTGCCCTCACCCACCCCACCCCAATGGCTATATGTCATTTAAAAGTATATTTGTTTTACTATTGTTGTTATTTTTCTTGTTTTTTTTAATTTTATACTACTTTTATTTTAAAGTAATTTTTAATTTTTAATAAAGCAATTTAAAAAAATAAAATGATATGATGTAATGTGATATGAGTACCTCTAAATTGATGTTATGTAGTGTGGACACCCCACCACCCTTATAACTTGCACACAATGGGTCTCAAATACGCGTAGACGTATTGTCATAGCCTTAAAGAATGTTATGTTCTATAGAATATCAACTTTTAAATGATTGCCACAACTTGAAAAGAAGGCTGGCTTATGAAGCTCAAACGCTGCCAAACTCATTATTACAGCCTCCAACTGTGAACCCCGAAATCATAAAATTGGAAGAAAAAAAAATTATACGCAACACCATCAAATAAACCATTAAATCCAAAAAACAGACAACTCTAAGAGACAAGCCTAGACTTGTCATCATCAATTGAACCATAGGAACAAAATAAGAACCTATAGAGGTGTGTATCTTTTATGCCATGGATCTCACATGTATCAATAAAGCCATAAATATAAAACCGAAAGAGAGAAACCCATAGAGACAGAGGCAACCATAAAAAACATAACCACTGCCCGCCGAACCTAGGTTAATCAAATTGAACCCTGCTTTATCAACCGCCGTCATTGATCATTCATGTATGGTCACATCATGATAAAGTAATTTGATAGAAAGAGAAAGAGAGAGAATCAAGGACATATACATAGAGAAAATGAAAACGGTGCGTGAGAAAGGGATAAAAAGAGCGTTGTTACAGTGGAAACCACCAGAAACAAGAAAACGACATCTATCTGCTCCCTCTGTCTCTTTGTATCCTCTCTCTCTATTTAGCACGCAGAACATCCTAAAAATAAGGCGGTGGACAAAAAAACTCACTAAAAGCATACAAATCCCTCGTGTGAAATAACATGTTTGATTAAAAGAGGGAAGTTAAAACTTAAAACCCGACGCGTTAACGGTAACTGACTAACAACATGAAGAGTATTTTAACTCATAATTGTTATTATTAGGGATGAGATCAGTACCAGAGATTAGGGTTGTTCACGAGCCGAACCGAACCGAGCGGACCTTTGCTCGTGCTTGGCTCGTTTCCAAACCGAACCGAGCCGATCGGCTCGTTTACAACCGAGCAGAAAATCGAACGAGCATTTTTCGAGCTTTAAGTTTTCGAGCGAACGTCGAGCGAGCACAAATGAGCGGTTTAATAACTTAAAAACCAGTCACATTTCATTACATAATACTTTAATGGATGACAACACGTTGTGGCTGACGATGAAGCTAGCTAAATCTGTAGCCGATAATGCGAAGAGCATATTGCAGATAACGGTGACGGTGAGAGCGGGAGATGGTCGAAAAATATCTTTTAACGGCTTAGGATTTCCCTTTTATATTAAGTGTAGAATTATTTATTTGGTTCATTGATCAAGTATGCATAAATATAATTATATATATGTATATAATGGGTCAAATCTACTAGAGCTACGTATAAACTATATATACATATTAATTCGATCCAAACCGAACCGAGCGGACCTTTGCTCGTGCTTGTCTCGTTTACAAACCGATTCGAGCCGATCGGCTTGTTTACAACCGAGCAAAAATTCAAACGAACATTTTTCGAGCAAATTTCGAACGAACGTCGAGCGAACGTCGAACTGTTTGAACAGCTAAGATTAGCTTCATACAGTAAAAAGTGTATTTTTATCATAATTTAAGGATATAAATGTAAAAAAATTAAAGATAGTCATGCAGCCTGTCCCAGGTTAATCGGGTCGGGTTTTTCCCCAATAAAACAGTAAACAAAGCCCTAACCATTAAACCCTCTCTTCGCCATCCGCTTCTCCTCTCTCTCTCGAGTCTTCATAATCACCGTCGCCGCCGGCGTAAAAACCACCCTACCGTCACCGTCACCGTCACCGTCTCCGTCACCGTCTCCGTCACCGTCTCCGTCACCGTCTCCGTCACCGTCTCCGTCACCGTCTCCGTCACCGGCAGAGGTTACCTTCCTTCTCACTTTCAATCTTACAATATCAATTAACAAAAACGTACTTAATTCCGCCGTTGAATCTGCTTTTCAGTACTCGTCCTTCCTCTTTTCTTTCATTAGTTTTCAAGAGCTGAATTTGCTTATGCTGCGTTGCATTTGAGTGATTGTTAACTGATATTGTGATTCGACTCTCGACAGAATTGTTATTTAGGTTAATCGTGTTTTGTTGCGTCGAATAGGGAATGGGGAAGAAACGGAAGGATCGTGAGTCTCAATCTGACGATGATGAACCGGTGAAATCACGTTCGAAGGTCGACGGTGGGAAGCCGCAGCTGCTACCGTCGATGATCAAAAACAAAGAGAAAAGGGCGGCACTGTACGCGAAACTTAAGCATGAGAAGAAGACCGAGAAGCGAAAGAAGGCGAAGGCTCGTGAAGCTTTGGAGAGCAAAGCCCTTGAGCTTGGAGAAGAGGTAGTGTTTTTTTGTATCTAGGGTTGTTCATAAACCATTGAAATCAATTGAAATGATTAAAATAAAGCAATATGGCTGGTTTGGTGCGTTTGAAATATATATGGTTCAGTTCGCGGTTTGGTTGTGAATATATGCAGTTTTGATGACATTTTAATTTACTTAATATTGTTGTTAACTTTGCAGCTTCCACCAAAGAAGATACCCCGTACAATTGAGAACACTAGAGAGGCTGATGAAACTGTATGCAGGCCTGATGATGAAGAGGTTTTTGATTTCTTCTATACATCTTTCTTTATGTGCACATAGCATATTATCACAAGTAAACTAAAGTTCTATCTGTATATGATTATGATCAAATTGTGATACTCCATGTATGCTTCTGCAGCTTTTTGCTGGTAATGATGCTGATGAATTTAGCTCGGTTTTGAATCATGAACGGGTTCCAAAAGTATTGATGACAACTTGTCGGTTCAATTCCACTGTAGGTTTTCTCTTTCGTTCCTTGTGTTTGTTATTTTGTAGAAGTGGTTGCTTTTGTTAGTTTTATATGTGATCTTGATCCAAAGATATATGCTAATGTGCTAATCATTTGTCTTGTATACACTTTTGAATATAGAGGGGACCGGCATTGATCAAGGATTTAATGACTGTGATCCCCAATTCAGAGTATTATAAGAGAGGAACCTATGACTTGAAGAAGGTATTGACTAAGGCCTTTTTACTTTTATCATTTTTTTTGATAAAATATGCTTCTTAGATGTTTGGCCTCAATTTTCAGATTGTGGAGTATGCAAACAACAAAGAATATACATCTGTTATTGTTGTCCACACCAGCCGTAGAGAACCAGGTTATCTGGTTTTCATTCATTGACTTGATCTTGCATTAAGCTTTTTATCTCATTTTATTCTTTTTAGTTACTTTTACTTACCTACCTTGCTGCAATTTTGTAGATGCGCTCTTGATTATTGGATTGCCCAATGGACCTACTGCTCATTTCAAGCTGTCGAATCTTGTATTGCATAAGGATCTTAAGGTGGAAAACTTGTCACTCATTTGTTCCCCCTCAAAATCTGAAATTTTTTTGCCCTCCAATCTATATCCAAAGATTTACTTTATTGTGCCAAAAAGATCTATTATTTATATGATTCAAGTCTTTAGTAGTGAATGGATAGAAGCCTAGAAGTCAGGACCAAACACTTAATTCTTGTTTTTAGTTTATCAGCTCATCAAAAATTGATTCACTGACCGTCATAGATTCTATATTATGTTCATGTAGTTTTACTAGCGAGAATGTGCTACTGAGATCAATATCTCACATTAATACAGAGGGAGATATTTATAATTTTTAGTGTTTTGAAAAAATGTTCGCACTTTAGTTGTAAGTTCTTGATGTGAAAGCTAAGATATTTATTAGTGGTTTTCTTTACCAGACGAATATGAAATTTCTTGTTGCAAGTGCTTGACACATAATGGTATTAGACCCTTAACTAACAAATTAATCATTTTCTTGTATATTATTATTGCAGAATCATGGAAACCCAACTAGTCATAAACCTGAGTTAGTGCTGAACAACTTCACTACGCGCCTGGGCCATCGTGTTGGAAGGTTGGGATCATTTTTTATTAATTAGTTCATTTCCTGTATCTGCTTGCGCTAAAAATTTTTTATACCTTCTTTTATATAGGTTAATACAATCATTATTTCCACAAGACCCTGAATTTCGTGGTCGACGAGTTGTCACATTTCACAATCAGCGAGATTTCATATTCTTCCGACATCATAGGTAAGTCAGTTTTGATGAACAAGATTTAAAAAGTAAAAGTAATAAAAAAAATTTTAACTGCTTTTTTTCAGTTTAAATAATGTACAAATACTTGTTTGCTGTGTAGGTACATTTTTGAAACTAAGGAAGATAAACAGACTGATGCAAAAGACAAAGACAAGGATACTGTAGACGAGAAAAAGACTTTAAAAGGGAAAATAATTGCTCGTCTGCAGGTTATTTCTCTTCTTCCTTTTCTTATTACAGTAGAACCTCTATAATTTAATACTCGATAAATTAATAACCTCGATAAAATTAATAATTTGTCTAGTCCCAACTTGGGACCAGGACAAAATTGGCCCCCAATCGATAAAATAATAAGATAATAATTTTTTTTTGAAATCCCAATGTAAATATATTGGTGCAGGCGAAACTATAAATTAATAGTTACTAAAATATACAAAATTCTACGATTGTCTAGTAAAAAATGAATATATAGTCACTCGTTTTTTGTGAACTTGAAAATTATATTGAGTTCATCTTTAAATCTTCCCATTGCACTTAAGAGTTGAGGCTCTATATTCTCATACTGCACAAAAAGTTATGAAGAGTCGCTTGCAATGCTTCTTTACGAGCTTCTTTACGAGTGACAAGTTCATTAATGTGTGAATGTACATGAAAATTTTGAAGGTCCTTGTTTTTGTTTTATTCAAATAGGTAAAGTGAAGAGACATGGAAATTTTGAAATACGTTGCATTAATTTGAGAGTTAGGGGCTTTGATAACTTTTGAATGATTAAGTGCTGAACCAATAAGAGGTCTGAACAATTAAGTGCTGAACCAATAAGAGGTTTGAACTATTAAGAGCTGAACCAATAAGAGGTCTGAACCATTAAAAGCTAGTATATCGTTTAACTATTTAAAGACAAATGTCTGACCAATTCAGATAAGAGGTCTAAACTATTCAGAATCGGACCTCTTAACCATTCAGCATTAATATAATGCTTAACCATGCCGAGGCAAATGTCTGAACCTCACGAAACAAACAGTCTGAACCATTAAGTGCTGAACCATTCAGACATCTGAAGTATTAAGAGGCTGTTAAGATGCTGCCAAACAGTCCCTTACTCCCAAATATAAGCCAACTTTTTAAATTAATAATTTATTAATTAATTCATATAATAATATCTCGTTAAATTAATAAATTCTCGGTCTCAACATTATTATTTATTAATTTATAGAGATTTTACTAACTCAAGTAACACATTAATTATGATCACATTAATAAAGTACATTTGAGATGGTTTTGAACCCATTTGACCTGTTTAACCTTACTTTCAACCCATTTGACCAGTTTGACTTTCAACTCTTTTGAGCCATTCTTTTAGTTTTCACTGTAATTTGCATTCATGTTCTGGATAATGTAAAACAAGAGGAATAAAATTAGTTGTTAATTTGCAGGAATGTGGGCCTCGTTTTACCCTAAAATTAACAAGCTTACAGCATGGGACCTTTGATACGAAAGGAGGGGAGTACGAGTGGGTTCACAAGGTATTAAACAAATTTCACTCAATCTTGATTTTCCTCTTTAATTGGTTGTCCACAAACACTAATTACTTGCACCAAATGCATTTAACATGATCTCTTTTGTTTCACAGCCTGAAATGGACACCAGCAGAAGAAGGTTTTTCTTGTGATGAGCTGAGATTCAGATCGTTGACATTATCATTACCCTATATTTATTTATTTTCACTTGCATATTTTTTTGTGTATCGGAGTCAATCAAGTTTTGTAGTCTGTGAACATGCATTTCAATTAGAAACATGATGAATGATACAAAAAAGTTGAATCAAAACGTTCCTACTTGTCAATTTCAATATACTGTTTCAATTATCATGAATTGGTAGTGTTGTAAAGAACTTTAAGCGTGGTAGGTTATTGACCTTCAAGTTCTTGGTCATTATTTATCCTGGATTTATATGATCTGCATCTGTAGACAAAACTAAATATTAATTATTTTGAAGCTATCAATAATTATCTCTTACTATATTTATGTGTTCGATTCAGTTGTACTGTACCTGTTTTTTGTTCATCAATGAGCTTGAATGCAGGACAGAGAAGTATTCCTCAATGACTCTTACCCACCTGTGTAGGAGATAAGGATTAACATGTCGATGCTGTACTAAATCAAACGTCTAAAATAACCTTTCATTTCAATGCACAAAATAGTACAGTGGAAGCGTTTACAAAAGAAACCTCGTACTCGAACTATAGTTAAGTTATAGACCAAAAACAATATCTCAGACTCAATATCATACAACAAATTTGTAACATCCTATTTGAATTTCTAACGTGACATGAGAACATAAACACGTTCATCTAAACATGTTTAGCTAAACTAGTACATGACATGAGACCAAGAACAATATCGCAAACTCGATATCATTTCAACACATAAAATAGTACAATGGCAGGTCTAAACTCATTCAAGTTGAACTTCCAAACACGTTTAACTAAACTGGTTATGTTACCCGACATGTTCATTTGTGTTTTCTTGTTTATGTTTATAGTTTTTTAAAGTGTTTTTTGTCACAGCTTAAACCAACCAATTATGGTCAACTAGTTTAGCTGTTAATTCTATATAGGTTGTAAACTTGTAATTTTAGAGTATTAGCATCAGAAAATAAAATAAAATGTTTGAATTAAACCGGTCATGTTCATGTCTATCAGAGAGAACTCGTGTCATTTTCGTGTTGGGTTCAACCCACAAACATAAACCATTTAACACCCCCATTCAACGCACACCCTCATACTAGCCAAGCATAAAGAGCTCTAAAGTTTGTTCATGGTTGTCAAAAGGGGGATCAATTGTCTTGGAACTACTATCAGCTAAGCATGCTTACCTTGAAGTTTTCATCTTATCCGCAACCAATGTGCGTTTTGATGGTATTTGAGGGTGGATATGACCGTAAGGATTTGCATGACAAAGTCTAAATGGGACAAAGAATCACCGTAAAAAAGGATGAAATTTTCAAAGATATCAGAATACAAAGTTTACCACAAGTTCTTCCCAGACATCCCTTCAAGAAATGCATTGTGTCCCCCATGTTGTGTGGTCGCTAGAACAATATTTTTGTTAATGCTGTCAATAAAATCATTTCCTTGTATTAGAAAGAATACACAAATGTAAAAGTAGGAGTGTTGTTTCGTATTTCCATTAACGACTGAATAAGCAATGTTTTCAAAACCGGACCGGAAAGCGAACCGGACGGCCTAGAGGTTCACTGGTCGGACCGGATTACGAACCGGATGACGTCATAAATATTTAAAAAAATATAAAAAAATTCTAAATATTTATAAAACTATAAACACATATCATTCAAGTAAACATAGTCCAAATTAACACAATATATCATATACATACCAAAATTAACAATTTTAAACAATATATCATGTTTAAACGGTGTTCCTTAATCCAAAACAACATCCAAAATACATACCATTCAAGTAAATATAGTCCAAATTAACGAACCGGTGTTCCTTAATCCATATCCAATAATATTTTTCTATTAAAATTAAAAAAAAAAAAAAGTTCCAAAAACCGGTTCAACCCGGTTCGCCGGTTCCGGTCGGACCGATCGACCGCGCGAACCGGCCGGTTAACCGGAAAACGGTCCAAAAGCACCGAACCGAACCGGCTTCATCCCCGGTTCCCGGTCGAACCGGTCGGACCGGCCGGTCCGGTCCGGTTTCTAAATCATTGTGAATAAGTAAGGTCATAGTTTCCAGCAAGATCTGATGCAGTTTTAGTCAACAATCAAAGTCAAAATTAAAGACCTTAATAGTTCTTCATACCGACACTCATCCCATGGAATAACTTCATGGGTGCAGACAGGATCATCTATTGCATTGATGCAGAGAAGTGGCACCTTTACGTTGGAAACCAGATGGACACTGCTAGCCCATCTATGAAATGTATCAACGGTCTGAATGATTGAATGAATGACACATCATCATTGATAAACCAGGAATGCTGTTGAAAAAATTAAACAGAGAAACAAATAAGAATACCTCAAAATTTCCAGTAATTCGAGCGGTGCATTTGTTGAACTCTCCAACAGTACGTGCCTGTGGGAAGATGTCACAGAGAATTAGATGATACAAATATTGCAATATAGAAGATGTATGAGATAAATAATCGAAGATATGAGTAGAAGGCATGACTCAGAAGTAGAGGCGACGACTTCAATCATTTGCTAATTAGTGGCTGATTTGGGTTATGCTCTATTCGTAATGGCCAACTTAAATAGAAAAGTAGCTTAACACAAAATAGCTAAAAATCACCCAAAGTGTATCTTTAAACACCCTAAATGATTCCTACACAAAACAAGTCAAAGTCACCCAATGTTACATATAGTTATTAGCCCATTGCTTCAAAATATCTTTGTACTTTTAAAAATTCCTTGATTTATTTTCCCTCTTTTATTTTCAAAATACAGTAGCCAGAGTCAAAAAATTAATAAGTGGATTACCTTTTCAATGCCTTCCCAATCTGCAATACGAGCATAGACAACACGATGCCTAAAAAAACTCACAAGAACTTATGGAAATCAAGTAGAGTGAAAGACAAAAGATGTTTATTATTGGTTTCGGAAAACATTAAATATACATCTGCTATAAAACAAAAGAGATGAAGAGTGATGACATACATTCTGGCAACATCTTTTACAGCATTTGCTAAAACTCTACTATAAAATCTCTGCATAAGCCCTCTGCCAAAGAATCTGTCACCCATCTACAAACAGGAGGGTTTGTAGAGTTTAGAAGAGAACATATTATGTAGGGTGGCGTGGCAATATGGGAGGTCACAGGGCAGGGGCCCGACCATTCGACAAAGTTTTGCTTTTGGATAACAAGAAGGCGAGCTTCGGATCAAAATGGCAATCTTTTAACAAGTCAAAACGGGTTGAACTGACCCAACAACATTTTTACCCATTTCGTAGTTTTATAAGTGGTTAATGCATCAAATATGATTGTAAGAACTAAGAACGATATTATTAAATTAATATATAAATTGTTTGTCTACCTTGACCTGACCCATTTGGCATGCTTGATCTGTTTGACCCGTTTCCTATTTTAAATCATTTTTTAGTTTGAATCTCGTTTAAACTATATTTTATTCTAAATTTACCCATTTTCAAGTAAATGGGTTAAAATTGCCTCATCTGCTTGCATGAGATCATTTATCTTAGTGAAAGACAAATAAATCTGAATAAAGACTAACCAACAGATCCCAAGGATTACAGATAGATGCAGCCCCAACAATCGGGACATTAACCCCATCCTCTCCGAGATATTTCACCTGCAAGATTAACTATTATTAAGGGTATGTTTGGCACATAACTTTTAGGAGTTTTAAACTTTCGTTTCTGAAAAATCTGTTCTTGCCATAAAAAAGGTCATGAAAAGAAAGTAACGTTTACTTAACAAAGCTTCAGCTTTCATTTTGGAAAACAAGAACTCTAAAATGCTTTTTAGTTATTTACCAAAGATTTCAGCTGTTTCTGTTTCTGAAAGTTAACTAATAGACTGTATATAGCATAGAAATAGATATAACGTTTAAACACATTTAAACGTTATATCTATTTCTATACTATATACAGTCTATTATATAATAGACTGTGTATAGTATAGAAATAGATATAACGTTTAAATGTGTTTAAATGTAATTATCTTCTCCCAAAAATAGGAGATTATGTTGTAACCTTATATAGGTATGTTTATTCATCAATGAGGATCATCTTGAAAATTATAGTCTTACATGGTATCAGCCTTGATCCCCTAACCCTACCGCTTCCCTGCCCCTTCTTTCTACCGCCGCCGCTGACATCCTCTTCACCGGTCAACAGCCGGCTGCCTTCTCCCTCATTCCCTCAATGGCCGACACAAAACTACACCCCGCAGTCACCGTCACCAACATCAAAGCCTACATACCCGTCATTCTTGACAACGAAGCTTCGGACTATAACCTATGGTCCGAATTGTTTCGTATTCACTGCACAGCGTTTCTTGTCTCTGACCACCTTGCTCCCCGTCCTCCACCCCCTGCCGCCACCACCAGCACTGACAAACAACCTGCCCCCCCTTCGGCTCCTGACTCTTGGGAAGGATTGGACGCCATAGTCCTTCAATGGATTTATGGCACAATCTCCCCAGGACTTCTTAAAACCGTTATCACCAAACGCACTACTGCTTATGCTGCATGGAAGGCCATTGAGTCCTTGTTTCAAGATAACAAAGCCACCCGTGCCTTGTACCTAAAACAGAAATTCTCCAACACCCGTCTGGAAAATTTCTCCTCTATGACAGCCTATTACCAAGAAATCAAGGTGTTAGCCGATCAACTTGCTGGGTTTGACGCACCTGTCGATGCACAGGACCTTGTTCTTCAAACCCTTGCTGGCCTAACCGAGCAATATGAGACTGGCGGTATCATTCTTCAGAATACCAAACCTTTACCCTCTTTCTTTGAGGTTCGCTCTCAGTTGTGTATGAATGAAACCACGAAAGGGAATCAGGCCAGCCACTCGACCACCCAGGCCGCCACGGCTCTGCTCACACAGAGCCGAACCACCACCTCCTCCGCCTCATCCACACCTCCCTCCAACACCACCCGAAACCAAAACCAGAACCGTCCCAAGGGACAAAACCGTCGCCGCACACCCACAAACCAAACCCGAAACCGTTCTGCTTCTTTTTCTTCCCAGCCAACCCACCCTTACATTGTCTTTCCCGAGGCTTGGGCTCAAAACCAATGGTCCAACCTTTTAAATCATGCCCAAAACCCAACTCAGCCCAACACCACACAATCGGCCCAATACCCACCCCCTTGTCCCTACCCTTCTAACCGGCCTGCTAATGGACTGGGAATCCTTGGGCCTGGCCCGGCTCGGGCCCACCTGACCACCTACTCTCCCACTCCCACCGACATTGCTCGGGCTCTTTACACTCTCTCGCTGAACCAGCCAACTGACCCGGTGGGTTACATGGACACAGGTGCATCCGGACATATGGAGCAACCAGGTAATTTCTTCCCGTCTGTTTTTAATTCTAGCACTAATAAACATATTATAGTTGGAAATGGCACGACCATCCCGGTCGTTGGACAAGGCAATAAAACCTTACCCCCACCCTTTCCGCCATTCAAACTTAACAATGTCCTTTATGTCCCTAACCTAATTAAAAATCACATATCCGTTCGTCGTCTCACAATGGATAACTTATTGTCCATAGAATTTGACCCTTTTGGTTTTCTTGTGAAGGATCTCAAGACCAAGGCACCTATCCTACGATGCAATAGCTCGGGAGACCTCTACCCTTTGACAGCCAACTTTATCAAGTTACCCAAGTCACCTGTTGCCCTCACTGCTACCACTCAAGATCGTTGGCACCAACGCCTTGGGCACCCAGGCAACAATTTATTGCATTCGTTAAAGTCTTGTTCCTTTATTAAGTTTAATAAACCTACTAATACGCTTTGTCAGTCATGTGTTTTTGGCAAAAGCGTCAAGTTTCCATTTTCTAATTCTATTAATAAAACTTTGTTGCCATTTGATATTATCCATAGTGATTTGTGGACATCACCAGTACTTAGTACCGGTGGACACCGTTATTATATTTTGTTTGTTGATGACCATACCTATTTCTTATGGACCTACCCACTGGCCAACAAATCCCATGTGTTCTCAACCTTTATCAAATTTTATAACCTTGTCCATACACAATTTGAAAGAAAATTTAAACAATTTCAATGTGACAACGGCACCGAATACACCAATAATAATTTTAAACAATTCTGTCACTCAAATGGCATGCATTTTCGCTTCTCTTGCCCTCACACTTCCCCACAAAATGGCAAAGCCGAACGCACCATCCGCACCCTAAACAATATGATCCGCACCCTCCTAGCTCAAGCCTCCCTACCACCATCCTATTGGCATCATGCTCTAGAAACTGCCACTTACCTCAACATTTTACCCAAAAAGACTCACAATTTCCTCACCTCCACCACTCTCCTATACCACACATACCCGACCTATGACCACCTACGGGTCTTTGGTTGCCTTTGCTACCCACTCCTCCCATCTACTTCCATTCACAAACTGGCACATCGGTCCAGACCATGTGTTTTCCTCGGCTATCCCACGAACCATCGCGGTTATAAATGTTATGATTTAAACTCCAAACAAACATTTATTTCCCGACATGTTCAGTTCGAGGAATCCATTTTCCCCTACTCCATTCAACAACCAACCACACCCTCCACCTACAACTTTCTTTTCCAGAATATTTCTCCCCTTCTCTGGCCTTCTGTCCAAACGCCTTCACCACCCTCCACTCAACCAACGAACCAACCTGTGCCACCTCCTCCCACCGCCCAATCACCCAATAGCCCACTACCAACTGGCCCACATCCTACCAGCCACGCACCACCTGTATCCCCTCCCGGCCCAATACCATCTACCCCCTCCAGGCCCAATACCCCTATCCTACACACCTATGGCCGGCGGCCCAAACCGCTCACCCACACCCAACATGTTTCCCCGGCCCAACAACACCCATCACCGGCTCCGGCCCACCCTACCAGCACCACAACCAACATTCTTGCCCCCTCCTCCCCGAATCAACCTGTTCCGAACCAGACCAACACCCGAACCATGCGTACTCGCGCCATGGATAGCATCTCCAAACCAAAAATCCCCTTTAACCTTCATACTACCACCATTGCACCCATACCCAAATCTCCACATGTTGCCTTGTCCAGCCCCGAATGGCATGCTGCCATGACTAACGAGTTTAGTGCTTTAATTAAAAATGAGACCTGGGAGTTAGTACCTCGCTCCCCGGATATGAATGTTATTAGATGCATGTGGTTATTTAAACATAAATTCAGGTCTGACGGTTCGCTTGAATGGTACAAGGCAAGGTTGGTTTGTGATGGTCGTAGTCAACAGGTTGGCATTGATTGTGGTGAAACATTCAGCCCGGTGGTTAAACCCACCACTATACGGACAGTTCTTACTTTGGCCATTTCTCAGGGGTGGCACATTCACCAGTTGGATGTCACAAATGCATTCCTTCATGGTCATCTACAGGAGACAGTGTACATGCATCAGCCTATGGGCTTTCGTCATCGCGACTTTCCTGATTATGTTTGTCGCCTAAAGAAGTCTCTTTATGGCCTCAAGCAAGCCCCCAGAGCTTGGTATCAACAGTTTACTGACTTTGTTTTATTACAGGGCTTCACTCAGTGCAAATCGGACAACTCTTTATTTATTTATCATCAGGGCCGCGACATTGCTTACCTTATTCTTTATGTAGATGATATTATTCTGGCCACCTCCTCTGACACTCTCCGTCAAACTCTTATGACTACTCTTGCAGGAGCATTCGCTATGAAAGATTTGGGGCCTCTTACCTACTTTCTCGGCATCTCCGTTCAGCGTAAGGACAATGCTTTATTTCTCTCTCAGCAAGCTTATGCCAAGGATATCATTCATCGAGCAGGGATGGACTCGTGCAAACCAGCCGCGACTCCAGTCGATACTCAGTAGAAACTTGGCAGTCAACCTGACTCCTTATTTGCTGATCCTCCCACTTTTCGTAGCCTTGCAGGAGCTTTGCAATATCTCACATTCACCCGCCGTGACATCACATATGCTGTCCAATAGGTTTGTATGCACATGCATGCCCCAGGAACGGCACATTGGAATGCTTTAAAACGCATTATCCGGTATTTTCAGGGAACTTCGGACTATGGTCTTCACCTTAGTGCCTCGCCTATCTCACTCTTCGGGCCTACACAGACGCAGACTGGGCTGGATGCCCAGATACCCGTCGCTCTACTTCCGGCTATTGTGTCTACCTTGGTGACAACCTGGTCTCCTGGTCGTCCAAACGCCAGTACACCATCTCTCGTTCCAGCGCGGAAGCTGAGTACCGCCGAGTCGCCAAACTATCATCCTTCTCTGATCTGCTGGCTTCGAAATTTGCTGCTTGAACTTCATCGCCCTCTCTCTAAAGCATCTTTGGTCAAATGTGACAACATCAGTGCTATCTATCTATCCAATAACCCGGTTCAACATCAACGGACTAAACACATCGAGCTAGATATACATTTCGTCCGTGAGCATGTTCAGAAAGGCCTTGTTCGAATATTACATGTCCCATCTCGGTTTCAAGTTGCTCACATCTTCACCAAAGGTCTTCCCCGGGTCCTCTTTGATGATTTTCGCTCCAGTCTAAGCATACGCTCTCCTCCAACTTAGACTGCGGGGGTGTAATAGACTGTATATAGTATAGAAATATATATAACGTTTAAATGTGTTTAAATGTAATTATCTTCTCCCAAAAATAGGAGATTATGTTGTAACCTTATATAGGTATGTTTATTCATCAATGAGGATCATCTTGAAAATTATAGTCTTACATTTACGCTGATCCATGTTTTAATCTTCTAACTACCGAAAATCTCTATTTGATTATTTAATGTAGTTACTTAATTTTCAATCAAACATCATAATCAGATTCCCCCCTTTTCAACCATAGGTACGAATCCTAACAAGTTAACAAACAATGCCTCCTTAGACCATGCATTTGGGGATGGTAACACGTAGCCCCTGGACCATTTTGCAGCTCTAGCTTACTTTGGTTTCAAAGGCACGCTTTAAGGGTATGCGTACGTGATGTGCACTCCTCACGCCTTGGCTTTTGGGACCTAAACACCTCGGAACGCCCCATGCTTTTTTAACCCAAGTATGTTACACATGTTTTGTCGTGTAGAACTATATCTATGCATACCCAACGTTTGAATAGATATATACCCGAGAAGATTAATTTTTATATGATTGTGTTAGTTCGTCACACATTGTAAAATGAACTTAGTTTGATAAAATAAAAATCCTAACACATGATAGAAATGATAAACATAAACTCATATGTTCATACCATGCATTCTAGAACACCAACAACAAATGCCTAAAAGATCAAAGTACCAAACAATCGGAGAAAAAGATAATGGATAGAGAGAGAAATAGGCCGATTGAGCCTAGATATACTAGGTTTGGACAGTAAACAAGTCAAGACCAATGCCAACAAACATTGAAGATGAGAGAGAATGGTGCACAGCAAATGCATATTTTGATCAACAATTGACCGTGGTAGTATTGTTAGGTCTCGACAAACAAATTAAGTCAAACTTAATATTTTCAAGTCAAACTCGAGCATGGACACCTTCAGGCATTCAAGATACATTCAAAAACAATTAAATAAGATGTGTTAAAGATTCTTAAATGGTCATGTGAAAATGCATATTTTGCAAAACTAATGTTTAAATAAACTTCAAATGTATTACAACCCAAAGTTTCATCAAAATTCTACTCTTTAGAAGTTTTGAATTTTGATCAAGTGGAGAATCTTCCTTGAGAGGATATTATTACAAGTTCAAATTCATTATCATTACTTGTGATGGACAAATTATGCTATGCGTTGAACTTGTTAAACATACTTGATACTTCCAACACTCCCTTTCTTGATCAATGTATTTTCACAATACTGGCTAAACTTTCTTGTCGGTTGATATGGTGAAATGTATCTTCTTAAAGCGCCTTACATCTAGTTGGCTGCTTTATCCAAAATTTTACTCAATCTTTTATTTAAGAACCTTTCCACTTCCATTAAAGCAACCTTTCATAACGCTTACACAAACCTCTTGCAAAACTGAAATTCATACACATTCTTTAGTGATTTAACTTCTAAACATATATCATATTTTAGATTCAAGATCATAGATAGCAAGAGAAAAAGCGAGTTAGTGCGAGGTCAGTGCAATATTCATAAACACTCATTTGTATTTTATGATATTTATTATCTTACAGAGAAGTTGTAATGATGATCATTGCCAAATGTCTTAGGGAGAAGTTTTTATGGTGTCCGTACCAAGTGTAAGATTGGTGATCCCTACCAAGTGTACCAGGGAGAGACGTCTTTAGTGATCTTTACCAACTTAAAGGAAAGTTTGCATAAGGTGACCTCTACGTAATCTTAAAGAGAATATGGTGAAAACAACCCTTGGTTGAAGACTAAAGGGTGGAAATAAGGTGGATTAGTTAATATCCAGCAGAACCACCATGCATCCTTGTATCAATGTGGTATTATCTCTCTTACTCTAAACTCTTTACTTAATGTTTTGCAACTTACAAGCCTTTCAGAAGAAATATGTCTTCTTAAGAAAAAAAAAGTTCTTGCAAAAAGTAATCAACAAACAAAAAAACCTATTCACCAGTCACCACTTCCCCATTTCTAGGTTCTTACATATGTAAATTATTCTTAAATTTCTATGCATATAAAATGCAAAAACTCAAGAAGGTAGTGCATTGGCATAGTGTGATTCCATTTGTTAACACCAACAATGACAAAAGTAGCAAATGATGACATCAGAAGATGATGGCCATTGTTGCAAAACAAAATGAAAAACAAACATGGATATCATTGGCACCGATGATGAAAAAAACATGCACACCCATAAAATATCTTACCAAAATATTGGCACCAAGGCTAATACCAATAGCAAAAAGAGGAGCTTTAGGGTGTGTACGATGAAGGTGGTTCACCACTTCACGAAAATCCACTGTCCATCCACCAGTATAGATACAATCAGACTGTCAAACAAACAACAAAATTCCTAAAACTACACTTGAAATACAAACATGTTCAAGTTCAAATTCAGGTTCATGGTAAATGCAAGCTCCGCATGCTTTGAACATGGATGGAATTATACTAGATTGAGAATGCTCCCTTTACCAAAAGAATTTTATGCTTATATTTGGTGGGTGAAAATTGATATGACATTATTTTAAGAAAGTTGATTGTGTTATAAAATGTTGAAGATGCTGCAAATTGAACAATGTTGGTTATGAAGGCCCTTTACTTGAACTGAGATGAGAATACTATGTTGCAAGTTAAAATTCTTTGTGACCCATATTCTAATTTGTCCTTTTACCATCTTTTTATGTTTGGTAGGGCTAAGTACATGGAGCAATTGTATTTTAAAAGAAAAAAAATTCTTGGCTCTCTCATTCCAGGAGACTTGCAATGTTTGACTGTAAGTAAATGTTCAGCAAACCTTGCAATGATTATCTACATGAAATCTTTCAAACCACAAATTTGAATGGTAAATAGTAAATGCTTACAGTGAGTTCTACACCTCCAAGACCCCGGTGGTTGCTTATGACAACATTCCATCCATGTTTTGCCATCTTGTATGCAACGTGTTTTACATACTAGCATAGACATCTCTCAATTCAGGAAAGAAGTGGAGCTAACATTTAAAGTAATTATGCAACAATAAATGTTTTTATGCAGTTGCCTTACTAGACTTATCATTTAGTCAGAAATAAAAAGAAACAAAGGTTATATATAATAAACATTATATTGCAAATAGAAAAGAAAAAAAAAACTAACCGGAGAATCAGAATCACTTGTTAAGCCAGGAATCACCATAACAATAGGAACAGCTTTTGCAACACTATTATCTCCATTGACTTGAAATCTTGTCTCTAAAACAAGACAAATAAAGAGCAAACACTTTCCATCAGTTTTCTAAATAGTATTTCATATGATAGTCCTTTCTCCTTGCGAACTATTAAACCAACCGAAAACCTACTATTAGTAACATGATTATTAAAAGATATTACATTCAGGTTTTAGCATTACTATAGAAGATTAATTATAAAACAAACAATGGTCATTACCATCAAAGTTCATCAGCCAATCCAAAGCTATTGTTCCACCATCAGAAGTGATATATAGTTGTCTATCAATAGAAACACAATAGCAGGTTAAGTGTGTAAGAACTTATTGAACCTCAAAAAACAACCATTCTGGCATGATCTAACCCTAAGCCAATGCCTTATCCTAAAACTCCTAATAAAACCAAATCCCTATTGTACACAAGGTTTAAAAGTACGGAATCAAGCCTCGAGGTGTTTTTCCTAACGAATCGAGAGGCGTAAGCCTCGAGGCGGAATTAAAAAATAAATATAAAAATCATATATCTTACAAAAATATAATACAAACTAATTTCATCATCAGATTCATAAAAAACATCAAATACACACGTTAAAAAGACATGGAATGTTTGAAACTAACACAAAGAGTCTAAAACATAAAAAACAAACTTAAAACCTCTTGAGGCGTCCTGAGACGCAACTTTTCTTACCTCCTCAGCCCCGTAGGGCGCACATAAAAAATAACACTACGAGGTCTCGTTTTTTGGGCGCCTCGCCTCGCCTCGCCTCAGCCATTTTATTAAACTATGATTGACCAAACTGCAATTACTTCAGACATGTATTTGCGATAAACTTTTACCTCTTGTAGCAGAAGTTACGAGTCTTCACCAGAAAATTCAGCAATATAGTCTGCAGATGCGGACTAGAAAGCCACGGAGTCGAGAAGTATCTACACAGAAACAATTATCAACACTAACTACATGGTAATCACCAACAAACGCTTTAAAACCTACTAATCAAACCCTACGATTCTGCATTTTGACTCAAAAATCTACAATCTAACTCACAATCACAAATCAATCAATCAATCAATCAATCAATCAATCATGAATGAATGAATAAAACGGACCTTCCGTGAAGCAGGTGGCACTTGGATACAACTTCACGGTACAAATCGGAGGAAGAATCGAAGGTGAGAGACACGTGATTACCTCGAAAGCCGGTGAAAATATCATGTATGATATGGATTTCGAGTAGATTGTAGAGGAATGTGATGAAAAGTAGAAATGCTGTTAAGAGGTAGAGGGGGATGGGGATGAGTGTGAGGCCTTTGAAGAGGAGGTGATAAGGGGAGACGTCGGTGCCGGTGGTCTCCATCTCCAGTGGCCGGTGGGGCTCTGAGTTTGACCGGTGAGTGACTCAGTGAGTGACTCAGAGTGACTCAGTGAGTGTGATTGATTGAAGTTTGAACTATTATGTCGCAGGTGTTTTGTTGGTTCGTTTGGATTTGCTGACTGGAGTAGGTAGGGGGGTCCAAGGTGGAGTTTTTCTTTTCTTCTAAAATTCTTTTTTTCAACGATAATTTTACCTCAATTTAGGGGTTGTTTGACAACATCTGATTGAATAAGTGCTGCATGAATAAAAGGATCTGAACCAGTAAGAGGTCTGAACCAGTAAGAGGTCTGAACCAGTAAGAGGTCTGAACCAGTAAGAGGTCTGAACCAGTAAGAGGTCTGAACCAGTAAGAGGTCTGAACCAGTAAGAGGTCTGAACCAGTAAGAGGTCTGAACCAGTAAGAGGTCTGAACCAGTAAGAGGTCTGAACCAATAAATGTGTTTGGTATAATATAAACCCAAATAAACCCAAAATTCTCTTAAAAAACCCAAAATTCTCTTAAAAAACCCAAAATTCACATAAATTATGGTCTGTGGGTGACCATCACCGCACTCACATAAATTGTTCCCCCATTCCTCTTAAAAAACCCATCCTCATCTCTTAAAAAACCCATAATACCAAAATTCTCTCCCATTCCTCATCTCCGGCCGACCACCACCGTACACCACCACCCCACAGATCTGAACCACCACTGCCGACCACAGATCTGAACCACCACAAGCACCACCGCACGTCGCCAACCACCACCGCAAGCACCACCGCCGACCACAGATCTGAACCACCGCAAGCACCACCGCACGTCGCCGACCACCACCGCAATCACCACCGCCCGTCGCCGACCACCACAGATCTGAACCACCGCCCGTCGCTGACCACCACAGATCTTTACAGACCACCACCGCAAGCACCATCGCAAGCACCACCGCCCGTCACTCCACCTTCACGTCTGACCACGGGTCAGATTATGGTTGAGGTCTGACCGGGTAGGAGCTTCGATCAGACCTTTTTTTCGATAAGAGGCAAACAACCAAACACCCCAAATCTGACCGAGTCAGACGTGAACGTCTGACCGGGTCTGGTCAGATCCAACCAAACAGGGCCTTAATTAGATAAATGGTCGCGCATTTTTTATGTTTAATCTTTAAGTATAATTTATTACTAGTTAGTCTATTAAATATGATAATTTATAATAAAATAACCTTCAATATGGATAAATGCTAATTTTTCTGTTAAATTTTATAAAATAACTAAAATATCCTTAATTAACAAATAAAAAAAGTCTTATCTAACTAATTTGTGACTAATTTGTGGCTTCATCCCTATTGTCTTGTTCACCCTCTCCTTCGGTCACCACCCAACCAATAGCGATGACCACCACCCACTTGATTGCCCAGGTGTTTTTCGGCCATCCACCCTACCATCGCACCCTCTTGGATCACCACACACTGCACCCTCTTAAACCGCCTTCATCTCCAAGCAACAAATCAAGTTTTTGTGTGATGAGAGGTGATGAAGACGAGGTCACCATTGCACCCTTTGTTAAGCTCGTTGGAGTGGTGGAGGTCGTCAGAGTGAGAGGCGATGAAGACGAGGCGACGATGACGGTTGCTAGCTGGAGATGAAGACAATGATGTGTGTGGTGGTGCTGGAGGTAGAGGTGGTGGTAGTTGGTGGCAGTGGTCGGTGGTGGTGGTAGAATGGAGTTTCTATGAAATGAAAAGAGAATACGGTGGGTGGTTATAGTTTTTAATATTATTTTGTCTTTTGGTAACATGTATAATGGTCATTTCACACCTATTTAGGGCTGTAAACGAGCCGAGCTGAGCCGAGCTAGGATGGGCTCGAGTTCGAGCTCGAAGCTTATCGAGCCGAGCCGAGCCGGCTCGAAAATTTCTAACGAGCTCAAAACACCGGCTCGAGTTCGGCTCGTGAAAAGCTCGAGCCAGCTCGTGGCTCGTTCGAGCCGGCTCGATTTATTTTTTTTATTTTATTTTTTCACATTAATTAATATAAAAACACAAAAAATATATATTAGAGTTTTTATCTTTTGTTGGGTACTCCGTACTAAGGGAAACAAAGATCATTATTTTGAATATAAACAATTTGCTGTTAAGTTATATATTTTTTAAATAAAATACTTAATGTTTATAAAAATAATCCATTTTTATTTTAAGAAAACCTTTTTAAAATCCTAATATAAAAATAATAATAATAGTAGTAGTAGTAATAATAATGATTATTATTGTTATACAATATAAAAATATATATACACATATATTATATGCACCGAGTCACGAGCCGAGCCAACGAACCGAGCCACGAGCCGAGCTCGAACCGAGCTAACCCTGGCTCGAGTTCGGCTCGCTTAGAATTCGAGCCGAGCCGAGCCGGCTCGTTTAGATTCGAGCTTTTTTCGAGCCGAGTTTTTTCGAGCTTTTCTCGAGCGAACTTCGAGCCACGAACTTTTTGACAGCCCTACACCTATTTAACGGAACTAGTTAAATTCCATTTATCTAAGAGACAATTTTGTTATATCGTGACATACTTAGTGAGTTAACTTGTCATATATGATACTTAAGGACTAAACATGAAAATCAACTTTACCGCTAGGACCATTTGTGTAATTAACTGTTTTAATTTTAAAGTACTAATTAGAGAAAACTTTATAGAACAATAAGCAAGTTTTAAGATTGGTCAAATAAGATCATTCATATTTTTATTTGTTTCAATCAGCTCACTAATATTTTTATTTGTTCCAATCAAGTCACTTATATTTTTAAGAGTGTTTCAGTTAGGTCACTCATATTTTTTCAATATATTTTAAATAATTCAAAATTTTAAGTGATCTGTTTTATATAAATATTATTAATTTTAAATATTTTTTTTAATTTATATATAACCTAATTAGAATAATTTTAAAATTTAGTGACTTGATTAAGATAAAAAAATTTATGCGTGAACTAATTAAAATAAAAAAATTATAAGTAACCTAACAAAAATAATTTTAAAACTCAATTACTATTTTATAAAATTATCAATTTCTATTATCATCTAATCCTGCACCATTTTACAAATTCGTCAATAGAGTTAGAACATTCTTTATATTTCACCAACTTTACCTTAAAAATAGCTCTCACATCCTTTACATTCCATGTTTAATCAAATTTTTTTCTTTTCTTAAATAAAAGTAGTACTTATAAATTTAAAAAAAATAATCTAATGAAAGTTAACATTTTCCATAGGTAAATTAAATATGCTAAAAAAATTAAAAACCAATAACATTTCATAGCAATTATGAAAAACTAATAACAACACATAATAATTATTAAGAAAACTAACTTTGATTGATGGGACAAAATGTGAAAATATGTTCCATCAAAATCGTTTTAAGAGTGTTATGAGTTTTGCGGTTACGTATTTATCAAATAGTAGCTATTTTTGGCGCCTCACTAATTTGTGGTGCGTCAAAAGATGATTAAAGATAGTTTTCATTGTACTTATAAATCGCATGAAAGTCATCTTTTAGAATCATGTTAAGTTATGCATTAGCAAATGACGATTCTTATTCTTTTTAGTGTCCGTGCACGTCGGATATTTCACAATATGTCAATGTTAATTGGGACACTTTTTGGTTTCATATATCTTCTTGTAGATTTTTGTGTTGCTTTTAACCGTATTTTATTTTCACCCTCTGCACCCATAAACAATTGACAAGGCGATGTACTTGGGATATATGCCAAAGAAATCTTTACTAACTTTTGAATATGGGTTGAGATATTTTACATGCAGGTTAATAGATATGAACATATATATTCAATTAAAAAAAGTTTTTTTAAAAAGTCATTGAATAACGGGCAAAAATGGGTGATTGTCTCATGGACGCGCCCATGCCACAACGGCTTGGTGTGCCAACATGGTTGACCCGCTACCCGACCATGCCACATATGGTTGACCCGCTACCCAGATCATGACATGGCTTGCGGTTACAATGTTGCACAACCCTTAGAGAAACTGAACCTATACCACATGTTTAAGGGGCGATCTCTTATGTCACTAAGCTATAAGTTCATGGGCTTTCTTTTTAAAACAAAAAAAATCACATATACCAAACCCATGTTATATAAATCATAAAATAGTAGGGTGGGTGGTTTTCACTTCCCGGGCATCGAACCCGCATGGAACCCAAGGTCTAGGTTCAATGCACAATTACCATGGCATTTAGGTAGCAACCCTCTTTGTCACGAAACTCAAATCAAATGGGATATAAATTGAAACCAAGAGTGAAGAAAACAAAAGGTAGAGTAATAATAAGCAAGGCATGCATCGAGCTATTATACCTCAAACAACAAGGACTGTTAAACAATAAATAGTAACTAGTAAGAGGGCCTCGCATTATAGTGGGGGTGAGGGTGAGGGCGGAGCATAAAACAAAAGGAAAGAAATATTATATAAGAAAAGTATGAATGTAGAGATTTGGATTTTTTTAAAACATTAAATTTTAAAAGTTATAGAATGAAGAGAAAAAATAGAAAAAAACTTAGAATCTTAAAATTTGCTTTGACAGCTTGTATGAAAGTGTTCGAATTGTAACACACGATGTTGTTTGAGTGAAAATTACAACGAAACGTATATAACAATAGAAAACATTGCAAGACATAGTTGAATTTTATAAGATATTTAAAATTTAAAACTTATAAGAGAGAAACAAAAACAAAAACAAAAACAAAATTAAAAAATTATGATTGTGTTAAAAAAATAGATAAAGAGGTAATGGGATAATAGACATGTTGCAATGTCATATTCAAAATTTTATAAATATTAAATTTCATAACTTATAAGTAAAAAATAAAAAAATATGAACATGCCAAAAAATAATTTTTAGGTATATAACATATATATAGATAACTTGAGGGGCTACAAAGAAAAATAATAAAACAAATAAGATTCTAAGTTTTTTTCTATTTTTTCTCTTCATTTTCTTGCTTTTAAATTATTTGTGACTTAGAATTCTTACTTTATTAATGTTGCAATGTCATATTCAAAATTTTATATATATAACTGATAACAATTAACAAAATTACACTTTTATCATAAATCCCATACATAATGATTTGTACAATATGACATTAAAGATGTGCTATATGGTTTCTAAAGATATAATCAATCGGAGTGAGTAGTGTCGACACTCATTTTTGTGATATATATATATATATATATTATATATATATATATAATAGTATCCTAATTTTATAAAAATTTCTAAGAATAAAAAATTTTCATCTTGAATTTACATGTTAGAGCATTCAATTCATAATAGGTTTTCCATATTATTCTGAGTGTATATCCTATATTTATATACTGCATACAAAACATTTTAGATGGATATGTTTGTAATTTAGACACCTAAAATATTTTTAAGCATGGAGTACAAATGTTCAATGCAATAATTTTTAATTTTACCCTCATTTTATAAACTTCTCTTCATTAATACATTATTTAATACACATTAGTTTATTTAATTTAATTCATTGAGTATTATTATTTTATTTATTCTATTTTAAATTAATATTTAAATCTACATTTACTTTTTATTTGCTTTATAACTAAATATAATTTTAATCAAATATTATTTTATTTAAATACTTAACTTTATAACTATTATATACTATATAACTTATACTCTCAAGTTAACTTAAATTTACACTTAATCTCCTAAACTTAAAAAAAATTCTTCTATTTTCTTTTAACTAATTTACAATATAGCACATTAACTCTAACAAAATTACCATTTACATATTCATAATTCGTTTTTTTTGTTTCGAGGATTCATTTTTTAACAATATTTCTCTTTGTTATACTTTCTTTTAGTAGCGTTTCACGTGTGAATTTTTTACAGTTGGTTATTACTAACGTATAAATTACCATAATTAATATTTTTAAACTTTACAATTTCGTGTAAATGTTTGTAAGTGGTTGGAAGCGAAAGAAAAAAAAATTAGAGTAAATTACAAATTTTGTCCTTTATTTATATATGAAATTGCATGGTATGTCATTAGTTATAATAATTAAATACGATGTCCTTTTATTAAAAAAATTACACATATATTGTCCTTTACACTAACTATCATCTAAATGTACAGTTAACTCAGTTATGTGCTCCATCGCATGAGGGTATTTTTATCATTTTTTAACGTCTATATATTAAAAATTTTATAAAAAATAAAATTTTTAAATGAAAAAAAATTAAAAGATATCGGTTCGTAAGGTAAGTCAATAAAACCAATCACTTTTGGTATGTGTTCATTCGATAATTCGTTAAAACGTATAATGATAACAATCTCCAATAACATTAATAAAGTAAAAATTATAAGTCACAAATCATTTAAAAGGTCGGAAAATCAACAATAAACACAAAAAATACACTAAATAATTTATAAAGTACTCACGTCAACAAATAAGGAAAAACCATTAAGGAATACAAACTTGAAGATTATCTATGGTTTTTTGAATTACTTATATAATTGCAAAAGCAAGAAAATGAACTATGAGTCGCTCGTTAATCACATAACAATACAAGACAGAAATTCAAAGATCAATGAAATACAAAAAATGAAATAGGGATTTTAATCTTACCATCGTTCTTTGTTCGAGTTCAATGGGTTTCAATGGTGTGTGAGATGTTGTAGGTGGTGAAGATGATCGGTATTGAGCTATCAAATAGAGGGGGATGATGGATTTAATGGTATTGAATAAGAGGAATGCGAGTTCACTGATTTACCCAATGATCTGATATATTTCCATTTTATTTTTCATATAAAATAATTAATTTTTTATTTATTTAATATATTAAATGTGGAAAGAAAATGATAAAAATGCACATCATGTGAGAGATACATAACTGAGTTAACTGTACATTTAATTAAAAGTTAGTATAAAGGATAATAGATGTGCATATATTTTTAAAAAATGACATTGGATGTAATTAATTAAATTAAAGAATATACTATATAATTTCATGTATTAATAAAGAACATAATTTATAATTTATTTAAAAAATTATTTTTATCTGTATATTTGAGAAACTTGATAGTAAAGGTCACTCCGTCCAAGCCCAAGTAAAAAACCTACCTTTTATATTTATTGGCCCAAAGATTTCTGTTGGGGCTATTGTCTTCTGAACATACCATAATGCACAGCCCAAACTTTAAAGGGAGGGACTAGAGGACCTCCACCACCGCCACCGCCACCGCCACCGCCACCGCCACCGCCACCGCCACCGCCACCGCCACCACCCGGTCGGACGCCGTTGTGTCGCGGCCCTCCCGCTGCCCGACCGTTGCTACAGGTTCTATTCTATTATTTCTTTCTTAATTTTGTTTCGTAATGTCTGGGTGTTTTTGAGTTGCAATTTCTAAGTCTACTTGTGTTTATGTAATTCTTGAATTACAATCTATAATTATGTGTTTCGGTGTGTGTTTATAATTTTAAGAACGTCAATACGCAAGCCTGTACGTCCAATTGGAACTATTTTAGTGTTAGGGACTTAGGGTTTGAAAGTATTCAGTGGAATGTGTTGCTCAAATTAAAGTATTTTCTTGAAGCACTAACTCTTAAGATGTTCATAGGTATGAATGTAACGCTATTTGACTATTCAAGAATCAAGATGCTTACATGAAACATACATAGTTTAAGATAAACTCATTTTAGCCTGTTATCCGACCCACATATATTTCCACCTCTTTTTGCGCGTAGAAGAGATCCTGAATCTGCCATTAGTCAAACAGGATCAGTATCCAGTCGATATAACCGAGATGAAAATAGATGCTGTGCAAGCAGTGAAAAGGCCAAAATTATAGACCTGTGGCCAATCTTAAGTTATTTCTGCACTTTCAGTTTCTTCATATGTCCTAATGGTTGAGTTTAAAGGGATCAACTTTTGTGCATAAGTTGTTGTCAATGGTATAATTGGGATTTAAAAAGTTTCTTCATTAGATGTAATTACTAATCATCATATTAGGCTCAATAAATTGGTATCTGAAACAAAAACTATTGAGATGCACGTACGAATCATCAACTGGAGATCATTGCTAATTAGTTTATGTTAAGATTAGGTCTTTTAAAGTCGCATAAAACCTGTATTTTGCATTTAGAACTTTTTGAGAACATTTTATGTAGTTAGTTGAGTAATATGAGTATTATTAACAGCTAACGTGGTGTTTGTCTTTTGTTTGTAACTTGTATGTCCATCTTACTCTGTTCACTACATAATCTATTTCACCTTATCTCAATAGATGAAACAAGATGAACAGTGTTTGATCCAATGGGCCAACACGATTCTTTTTATAAATAATTGGTTTTGACCTGCTCGTCAAAGTTTCCTACAATTGGGTTTGTTGTAGCATGATTGTGTGCCTGTAATAAGGTTTCTTTAAATATATGTGGAGATTTGTTAAGTTTAATTGTGCAACCTTGTTTAAGGTATAGACATCACACCTGCTCCCAGAATATACTGATGTATAGCTGTCCTTTAATTTTTTTTTTAACTTTGATCATTTTTTTCTTTTCGTATCTGGTACTAATGTGCCATGCTGACTATTCAAGCATACCTGAATTTTGCAGAAACATACTAGAAGTTATAATTTTGCGAGTTAGATTGTGTTGTTTTGACGGTTTCGCAGTGTGTTTCATGACAAATACTGGACTTTTTGTCTGGCAACGGTATCTCAAATGGCACTGTTTACCCGACCTGCCATTCTGAACAACCATCTTTACCATCAATTTTACTTGCAACCCTTTCGGACCTTTGTCGATGCCAGAGTCAAATGGGTCCGAGATGCATACCTTGATTTTGCAGTTGAAAAAGAAAAAAATCTAAAGCAAATTATTTCTTTCAAAAACTTAATCATCTCTCAACCCTCTACAACCATACCCCTTTCAACTGCCTCCGCTTATAAAACCAACTTTAATCTCCCAACCACTGCCACTAATTTCTTCCAAAAATACCCTTCAGTTTTCAAAATCTACCAATCCTCCAAACCATTTTCCCTCCCTCATGTCAAACTAACCCCACAAGCCGTTACTGTTCACAATGAAGAGTCCAAGATTCTTAACTCTAGCCATTACCGGAAAGATGTAGCTGGGAGATTAACAAAACTGTTAATGCTCACTCGAGCGAGTAAACTCCCTTTAAACATTATAGATCTACTACGTTTCGATCTTGGTTTGCCACATGATTACATCCTCACATTACTTCCTGAATTCCCAGAATATTTTCAGATCTGTAACATGGGTGACAATTCAAATGTGTTTGGTCTAGAACTGGTCACATGGAGAGATGATCTTGCAATCTCGGTTTTGCAAAAACGGTCAACGGAGGAAAGTAGTGGGATTAGAAGGAGAATTCCCATTAAATTCCCAATTAATCTACCAAAAGGTTTTGATTTGGAAAAGAAAGTTAGAATTTGGATGCATGAATGGCAGAATTTGCCATACATATCACCGTATGAAGATGCATTTTTTCTAGCACCCAACAGTGATCAAGCAGAGAAGTACACAGTGGCTGTTCTACATGAACTGATGCATCTTTTTGTATCCAAGAAGACTGAAAAGGAAAACTTATTGATTTTAGGAGATTATCTAGGATTCGGGCCGCGGTTTAAAAAGGCTTTGGCACACCATCCTGGAATCTTTTATGTTTCAAACAAGATCAGGACACAAACTGTGGTCTTGAGGGAAGCTTATAAGAAGGATCTATTGGCTGAGAGGCATTTGTTGATGGGGATGAGGTATCGTTATCTTCATCTTATGAATCAAAAAGTGAAAGCGAAAGGATCATATGGAATTCGATTGAATGGCAGTTATAAGCCTGTGGGTTCTTCTGTTAAAAGAAGTTAAGGGCTAGTTCTCAGTCCGAGCTTGATATTATCGACCGGAGGTGGCAATTGGAAATGTTATACAGGCTGGGTAACGGGTCAAAATGGGCACCCTTTACAAGCTGAAGTTGGACGGGTCGGTTTAGTTTTTACGCTTATATATTGTCCCTATTTTCCCAAGAAGGTTTCAAATTTCAAACATCCCTTTCGGGATTGCCATCGTCATCACAAAATATATAGGAGCCATTTGGAGCATTTGGAGTCTAAGATCTTTGCTTCATGGGTATCATCTTTCTCTTAATGTTATATAATGTATTCTATTTAATTTAGTTATCTTTAAATAGTTTTTGGATATTTAGAGTGAGTGATATTGTGATAATATGATCGTTAAGCCATTGAATTTGAAGACACTAGAACATTCGAGGAAAATTAAAGATGGATTTGTATCATGTGCTTATTAATCCTTAGAGAGTAAACTTGTGAAAACCATTTAAGATCAATCAAAATCATATTTTTTTAGTTTTAGAATAACATTGTTACAAATGCACCACAAGTCTTTTTATGTATATGTGTGAATTCACGTGTTGAAAATCATGTGTATATCATAAACTACATAGTTTAAACAGTAGACATATGTATATCTACACCGTGTGTGGTTACAAGTTACATTTTTGTTAATTTTTTAAACATATGCGAATTTACACATCTATCATAATAATCCTTTATATTGTGGGACCCATGGCATTCCCACAAGGCTTCTCCTCTTTGTTTTCCCGCCCATTTTAATATACGTATCCAGTGGTTCTATATCGTGATTACTATTCCCCAATTTTGCTCACTGAAACCCTAGAAACTTTAACAAACTCGACGCTTTAAACTGATCACTAATAGATCAGACTCAAATCTAACCATCGAAGGTATAGATTTGTAAAATCTCTTCCAAGTGATAACCATGATAAGGTATACTGTTGGTTATCAAGCCTCAAAATAATAGAAGCATGAACACTGCAATGGAAGATTATCGAGTGAAATGTGTTGAATATTAAGAACAAATAATAAATGTGGTAGAAAGATCTATAAGTTGCAGTAAGAGAAAAACATATTTTATTTATTAAACAAATGTGGCCTATATATAGCAGGTACAAAATTGACGGCTTCTTATGCCCAATGTGTACTTGAATCTAGAGGTGGGCAAATCGGGTATTGGGTCGTACCTGGACCCGGGTACAAACCGGGTTGGGCCTAGTCAGGTTTTTTTGTACCTGGGTATTGGTAAACCCGGGTATGAACCCGGGTCGGGTTCACTTACTTGAAAACCCTACTGGCCATACCCGGGTAGGGTCGGGTCGGGTTGGGTCGGGTTGGATCCGGAAACGGGTCCAATACCGGGTTTAGTTTTTTTCCTTCTTTTCTTTTCTTGTGTATATGTCCAATACCGGGTCCAATACCGGGTTCAACTCGGGTTCAAACCGGGTCAGGTTCGGTTCGGTTAGGGTCGGGTTCCAAAAAAAAACTCAAAAACTAAAATCGGTTCCAACCCTACGGGTTTAAATGGGTCCAACCCGGGTATGCCTCCCATAGGTACTACCCGTACCCGGGTCCGGGTCAGGTCCGAACCCTGTTTTTATGCCCAACTCTACTTGAATCCAACATACTTTTCACTTTCTTTATTCACTAAAAATATGCAACTAAATAATTAACCCACTTAAATTTTGCCTCACCCGTTAGCTACTGATTCATGACCCATTGACCCGTGAATTAACCCAACAAATACTTTCAACAACAATCGATCTTTTGAAATTTGCTGAAATTTCATCCCAAAAGGAATGTATTCTGTGGAATCCCGATTGAATTTTCTTACACCTGTCGATCTATGCTTACAGTTTCTCATCGTTCAATGTATGTTTAGGCTTTACATCAACGGTTATTCTGTGTTGCATCAAAAGAACGATGCTGTATGCTTCGAATTCATCAACTATTATATGTTTTTTTCATTCAATTGGTGGTTAATATTTTGGTATTAGGTATTAGAAATCAAATACATGTATTTGCATACATGATAATTCGAATTGAACATCCGTTACAGTGGGTGTTTCGGAGTGCTTTTTTTTACTAACTTTTAATTTTTTAACTTTTGAAAAGTTAAAAAGTCATTTTATAGTGTTTGGTAATGTGATTGTTGTGAGTGAATAAGTTAATAAGTCACTTCATACTAACTTATTAACTTAGTCAATAAGCAGTTTTGAAAAGCAATGCCAAAAATGCCCACAATTAAATTAGGGTTTACAAACCTATTACCTTCGAAACTACTTCTTTCAGATTTGATTTGAGGAATTGGGTTAACAATAGCGTTTTCGGTACCGATAGAGATATTCTCTATCAATTGATGGATAATCCATTGTAAACTACATGTTTGGTATGGGTTCACTTTTGATTGGAATACTGATTTTAGGTGAAATATTTGTATCAATATGTTTTGGACATGCAATCTTTCGTGTTTAAATGTTATAATCAAATACATGTATTTGCATACATGATAATTCGAATTGAACATCCGTTACAGTGGGTGTTTGTGACACCCTACACATATCCCACATCGGCCGTGGACAGGAGAGATTCCTGGTTCATAAGGAATGTCTGGCCTCTAACATCTACAACGCGATTTGGGCGTATTGGCTGTGGATGAGAGGAGAACTCCACAGTTAAGCGTGCTCAGGTGGGAGCAATCCAGGGATGGGTGACCTCCCTGGGAAGTTTTCACCCGGGGCAACCAAAAGCAAATCCGTGAGCTCCTCGTGGGCGAAGCGGACAATATTGTTGGTGTGAGAGGCCGGGTGTGACAGAATGGTATCAGAGCCACTCCTGTGCCGTTCGGGGTGTGGGACATACCTTACCAAGGATGGTGACTTCTCGGGCTCATCGAGGACGATGAGTCCAAACAGGGGGTGCTTGTGACACCCTACACATATCCCACATCGGTCGTGGACAGGAGAGATTCCTGGTTCATAAGGAATGTCTGGCCTCTAACATCAACAACGCGTTTTGGGCGTATTGGCTGTGGATGAGAGGAGAACTCCACAGTTAAGCGTGCTCAGGTGGGAGCAATCCAGGGATGGGTGACCTCCCTGGGAAGTTTTCACTCGGGGCAACCAAAAGCAAATCCGTGAGCTCCTTGTGGGCGAA
This sequence comes from Flaveria linearis, assembly GCA_024085815.1. Taxonomy (NCBI): domain Eukaryota; kingdom Viridiplantae; phylum Streptophyta; class Magnoliopsida; order Asterales; family Asteraceae; genus Flaveria; species Flaveria linearis. The sequence continues at coordinate 20,047,386 of CM044001.1, forward strand.
GCGGACAATATTGTTGGTGTGAGAGGCCGGGTGTGACAGTGTTTGGGAGTGCTTTTTTTCCTAACTTTTAATTTTTTAACTTTTGAAAAGTTAAAAAGTCATTTTATAGTGTTTGGTAATGTGATTGTTGTGAGTGAATAAGTTAATAAGTCACTTCATACTAACTTATTAACTTAGTCAATAAGCAGTTTTGAAAAGCAATGCCAAACATGCCCACAATTAAATTAGGGTTTACAAAACCTATCACCTTCGAAACTACTTCTTTCAGATTTGATTTGAGGAATTGGGTTAACAATATCGTCTTCCGTACCGATAGATATATTCTCTATCAATTTGATGGATAATCCACTGTAAACTACATGTTTGGTATGGGTTCACTTTTGATTGGAATACTGATTTTAGGTGAAATATATGTATCAATATGTTTTGGACATGCAATCTTTCGTGTTTAAATGTTATAATTTAGCTTGCTGTAGATAGGCTTAGTGGATATCACGCCTTTTGTTATTGACTGCATCAAAAGTGTAGTGTGAGAGGTCTTCTTTGCAGGTTACCTTTTAGTTTTATGTTGGGATTACTTGAATTTGGTACCTGGTGTTTTACTTATTTTTGAGTTGCATTTAGGATGATTCTAGGGTGATAATAGCATCTCAATGGATTGAATTGTGCTGTAAAAGTGTAGTGTTAGAGGTCATATTTACATTAGTAGTTTTGATCAATGGATTGTTTAAAGTTATCTACTTGATGTTGCACCATTTACATACCATTGGATATATCTAACCCGTTTAGTAAAGAACTCATAGTAGCATCTCAAGCCGTTTTTACACCAAACTCAGTGCTCCTATTCCGCCATTTATGGTATTCCCCTTTTATTGTCAAGTTATGTGTTATAATCTATTATTATTTACAGTCTATATATGTAACTTTTATTTGTTTTATAATATACAGTTATTGAAAACAAATTTGAATTTAGTGAATTTGTTATTTACTAATTTGAATACCCGAAGGCCATTTATGGAGGTTGCAAGTTTTATAATGTACCTTTTATTTTCATGAATTTGTAAATTACTAAATTTGAATTTAGTGAAAAACAGCCTATGTGGATGTTATTATAATGTTGAATGCATATTACATGACACTAATGGTTGTGTTCTTTTTATATGTAAATTACTAAATTTGAATTTAGTGAAAAACTGCCTCCCTCTCACCGGTCACTGGCCACCGGCCACCACCTCCTCCACCATCGCAGCAACTGTACACCCCCCAGCCACCTCGTACAAGCATCAAAATTGAAACCGATTTGGTGTTTCAAAGGCGTTACAAAATCTAGGGTTTTCAGATTCGAAACTCTAGCTTATCGATCTGGTCTTGGATCTGCTTCCGCGCGTTTGTGACTACACTAAGGACCCTCTCTCAGGATTCTAAAGGATTCTAAAGCTTCGGTTTCTTATAACCCTAAAAGGTTGCGAGTTACCGCTATACGGAGGAAAAATCTACTGCTACTTGTTTTTTTCTCTCGTGTGACTTGTAACCATAGAAGGTTGCGAGTTACTTGAGTTCTGGAAGGAGAACCCTAACTTGGGAAAACCCCCGCTGTGAGGACATTCTTTCTCCCTTATTTCCTTCTGTTTTTGTTCTATAGTCTGATAGGCCTGTTTTGACTGGGTTAGGAGTACCAATATCTGTTTATTAACTTGGTGTGTTTTCAGCCGTTCGTTAAATTACCTCCTTTTTGTTACCTGTGTTCTCTGTTGTCTGGATTGGTTAGGAATACCGACCTATAGGGAGAATCATCCCTGTTTCGTGTGCCTCTGTTTGTTGTGTTTAGCTATCTACCGTGCATTTTTCTGTGTTGTGTTGTCTATTTCTTGTGCTGCACCCTCTGTTTTTGGCTTTTACGCATACGTGACCTGTGTTGTGTGACCTGGGGTTTTGTTGACCTGTCTTTTGTGGCTGTTTATAGTGTGTCAGTGTGGTATAATAGATAACAGGAGTCTTTTTGATGCCTCGAGATCATGTTCGGTGAGGAGAGGTGTTATTACAGAGAAAAAGGGGTATAGGTTACGAGTGGCATCGTGGAATGTAGGAACCCTTACTGGTAAGTTATTAGAGCTAATAGATGTGTTAAGGAGACGTAGGGTTCAGATAGCGTGCCTTCAGGAGACGAGATGGCGGGGTGGGAGGGCAAAGGAGTGTAATGGGTATAAACTATGGTATTCAGGGTCAGATGGAACAAAAAATGGAGTAGGTTTTCTAGTTGCCAAAGAACTTTAGGATAATGTAGTGGAGGTTAGAAGATACGACGATAGACTTATGTTGTTAAGGATAATAATAGGGGACGAAGTAGTGGCTGTAGTTAGTGCGTATGCACCACAAGTTGGAAAGAAGTTCTGGGAGAGTTTAGATCACGTTATGGGAGACATACCGCGACAAGAAAAAATATGCATAGGAGGAGATTTTAATGGGCATATCGGTAAGGACAACGATCATTTCCCGTTGGTGCATGGAGGCTTTGGGTATGGTCTGAGGAATGATGTCGGTAGGGAGCTCCTTGACTTTGCATTAGCGCATGAACTAAGCATCATAAATTCGTTTTTCAAGAAAAGAGACTCGCATCTAATCACGTTTAGCAGCGGCGGGAGACACACACAGATATATTATTTGTTGATGAGGAGGGAAGATCGTAGCTCGTGGAAGGACTGCAAGACAATACCGGGACAGACAGTAATCACTCAACATCACATGTTGGTGGCAGATCTACGACTGAAGAGAGCAATGGTCCAACCAACTAAGAGAAGTAGACCGACGATCAGATGGGGACAACTCAAAGACGAAAAGATTAACATCTTTAGAGATAAAATCATACCAATGAACCTGAGTGGGCCACAGGAAGACGCCAACCAAAAGTGGGAGGCTATGGCAACTAGAGTCATTCAAGCAGCTAAAGAAACGCTTGGGACTACAACAAATAGGACAGTCGGTCATAAGGAATCCTGGTGGTGGAACGAAAATGTACAGGAGAAGATAAGAATTAAACAACAAAGTTTTAGAGAGCTTTTACACTGTAATAATGAAGAAGAACGAACCGAGCTAAAAGATAAATACAAAGAGGCCAAACGAGAGGCGAAAAAGTCTGTGTCAGAGGCAAAGAACACAGGATACGAGAGGATGTATAAGCGATTAGAGACGAAAGAGGGTGAATATGACATGTTTAAGATTGCCAAGGCAAGGGAACGTAGAAGACAGGACCTGAGAATGGTGAAGTATATAAAGGCCGCGGATGGTAAGGTATTGGTGAGGGAAAAAGACATCAAGGGGAGATGGAAAACTTACTTCGATAACCTTTTCAACATAAAGAACCGTAATCAACAAACGGAGATCGATGAAACAAATCAAACGACGCAACGAAACAAGTGTTATTGTAGAAGCATCACAGTCGATGAAGTTACGAGAGCTTTGAAGAAAATGGGAAGGGATAAGGCGGTGGGGCCAGACAACATTCCGATTGAAGTGTGGAAGTGCCTTGGAGATGAGGGCCTACAATGGCTAACGGACTTATTCAACACTATCTTTAAGTCAGGAAAGATGACAGAGCAGTGGAGAAACAGTGTCATAGTCCCCATATATAAGAAAAAAGGAGATGTCCAATGTTGCGCAAATTACAGGGGAATAAAGCTATTGAGTCACACGATGAAATTATGGGAAAGAATTGTTGACACGAGAATCAGACGAGAAACTCAGATAGCGGTAAACCAATTTGGATTTATGCCAGGACGCTCTACAACAGAAGCTATACACGTCATAAGGAGGTTAATGGAGAAATATAGAGAAAAGAAAAGAGACCTACATATGGTATTCATTGACCTAGAAAAAGCTTATGACAGTGTGCCGTGGAAAATCATCTGGGAAAGTCTACGACTTAGAAGGGTACCAGAGAGGTATATCAAAATAATACAGGATATGTATGACGGGGCAAAAAATGTGTGTACGAGCACCTGTCGGAGACACAGACTTCTTCCCGGTGGAAGTGGGACTCCATCAAGGATCGGCATTGAGCCCATTCCTCTACACAGTAGTGTTGGACGAAATGACCAAGTCTATACAAGAGCCAGTCCCATGGTGTATGCTGTTTGCGGATGATATTGTCTTAATATCAGAATCTAAGACGGTGCTTAACGAGAGATTAGAACAGTGGTGAGCAGCACTAGAACGCAGGGGCTTAAGGATAAGTCGCTCTAAGACAGAATACATGCATTGTAACTTTAGTGGTGAGGCCGAAGAGGACACCCAAATAAGTATACAGGGCATGGCGGTCCCCCGGACGGGTAGGTTCAAATACCTTGGCTCGTATATACAGGAAGACGGAGAGATACACAGCGATGTAGCACACCATGTGCAATCAGGATGGTGCAAGTGGAGAGCAGCATCAGGGATTCTGTGCGATAAGAGGTTCCCACCGAAACTAAAGGAAAAACTATACAGAATGGCAGTATGTCCAGCTATGCTATACGACACAGACTGTTGGGCCATAAAGAAATCGCACGAGAGACAAATTGAGGTCGCAGAAATGCGAATGCTGAGGTGGATGTGTGGACACACAAGATTGGATAGGATCAGAAACGACGTCTTTCGCCAGAGGCTAGAGGTGGCATGTATCACAGATAAAATACGAGACGGAAGACTAAGATGGTTTGGGCACGTGAAGAGGAGAACGATGGCAGCACCTGTTAGAGCAGTAGAGAACATCAGCGTAGAGGGTAGGAGGAGTAGAGGTAGACCTAGGTTGACTTGGGATGAGATTATTAGGCGAGATATGATAGACTTGGGTGAAGTTTATAAAGGCTGCGGATGGAAAAGTTTTGGTGAACGAGAAAGACATCAAAAGGAGATGGAAAACTTACTTCGATAACCTTTACAACAGAAGGAACCCAAATCAACAAACTGAGATAGATAACACAACCCGAACAACACAACAAAACAATTACTATTGTAGAAGCATCACAGTAGACGAAGTTACGAGAGCTATGAAGAAAATGGGAAGGGCTAAAGCAGTGGGGCAAGACAACATACCGATTGAAGTGTGGAAATGCTTGGGAGATGAGGGGCTCCAATGGCTAACAGATTTATTCAACACTATCTTTACGACAGGGAAGATGCCAGACCAGTGGAGAACCAGTGTCATAGTCCCCATATATAAGAAAAAAGGAAATGTTCAAAGTTGCGAAAACTACAGGGGTATAAAGCTATTGAGTCACACGATGAAATTATGGGAAAGAGTTATTGACACGAGAATTAGACGGGAAACTCAGATAGCGTTAAACCAATTTGGATTTATGCCAGGACGCTCTACAACAGAAGCCATACACTGATACACGCCATAAGGAGGATAATGGAGTATTACAGAGAAAAGAAAAGGGACCTCCATATGGTATTCATCGACCTAGAAAAGGCCTATGACAGTATTCCGCGTCAACTAATTTGGGAAAGTCTACGACTTAGAAGGGTACCAGAGAGGTATATCAAAATAATCAAGGATATGTATGATGGGGCAAAAACGTGTGTGCGAGCACCGATCGGAGACACAGACTTATTAACAGTGGAAGTGGGACTCCACCAAGGATCGGCACTGAGCCCATTTCTCTTCACAGTAGTGTTGGATGAGATGACCAAGTCTATACAACAGCCAGTTCCGTGGTGCATGCTCTTTGCGGATGATATTGTCTTAATATCAGAATCTAAAATGGTGCTTAACGACAGGCTAGAACAGTGGAGAGCAGCACTAGAGCGTAAAGGTTTAAGGATAAGTCGCTCTAAGACAGAATACATGCATTGTAACTTTAGCGGTGAGGCGGAAGAGGACACTCAAATCAGTATTCAGGGTATGACGGTCCCACAAACGTTTACGTTCTAATACCTGGGCTCGTACCTGCAGGAGGACGGAGAGATACACAACGATGTAGCACACCGTGTTCAAGCAGGATGGTGCAAGTGGAGAGCAGTATCAGGGATCCTATGTGATAAGAGGTTTCCAGACAAAACTAAAGGGAAAACTATACCGAGTGACAGTACGCCCAACTATGTTATATGGAACAGACTACTGGGCCATAAAGAAATCGCACGAGAAACAAATAGAGGTAGCGGAAATGCGAATGCTGAGGTGGATGTGTGGTCACACAAGACTGGATCGGATAAGAAACGAAGTGTTTCGACAGAAGCTAGAAGTGGCTTGTATCGCAGATAAAATACGAGAGGGAAGATTAAGATGGTTTGGGCATGTCAAGAGGAGACCAATGGCGGCACCAGTTAGAGCAGTAGAGAACATCATCTTAGAGGGTAGGAGGAGTAGAGGAAGACCTAGGTTGACTTGGGATGAGGTAATTAGGCGAGATATGATACACTTGCACCTCTCTGAGCACATGATCGAGGATAGGAGTGAGTGGAGGCGTAGAATTAAAATTAAGGACTTCTAGTGGGACCTATAGGCAGGAAGGGCATTTGAAGTCTTGTTGCGGGGCCTGATGTGTACGTAGTCCACATCTTCTCTTTATTGGTGATTCTAGCTGCCCCTCTGATGTATGCTTTTTCTTTCTCTAATTCTTTAGCTGTTATATTTTCGTATTTTGTATGCTATGTGTTGTATGATTTATTTTATGATGTCTTGCTAGCGTTATTGCTTTTACTATCGAGTCGGGGGTCTCTTTGGAAGCGGTCTCTCTACCTAACAAGATGGAGGAAAGACTCGCCTACACCTACCCTCCCCAGACCCTGCTTATTAAGTGGGATATACTGGGTTTGTTTGTTTGTTTGTTTGTTTGTTTATATGATAGACTTGCACCTCTCTGAGCACATGATCGAGGATAGGAGTGAGTGGAGGCGTTGAATAAAAATTAAGGACTTTTAGTGGGATTTGTGGGTAGGACGGGTTTCGGTTACATGTGGCGGGACCTCCCGCGCCAGGTGTAGTTTTTCGTTTATCTACCGTTTTTGGGTGTTACACGTCGCTTGTTATGATGTGCGCCATATCTAATTCTGTATGTGTTATTTACCTATGTGTTGTATGATATGTATTTATGATTGTTATGGGTACTGTCTTTGTTAACGAGTCGGGGGTCTCTTCGGAAGCGGTCCCTCTATCTCTCAGGATAGAGGAAAGACTTGCCACCACATACCCCTTCCAGACCCTGCTTTTCAGCGGGGTACACTGGGTATGTTTGTTTGTTTGTTTATTCTATTTCAAGGTGGTGTTCTGTATATAGCAACAATAAAGAAGCCTCTTCTCATATTCTTATAGTTGCATCTCAACGAATAACAGCCGGTAAGTTATATAAGTGATGATTAGATGACATTCTTTTCTTATTAATAGGTGAAATATATATTTAATTTCCAATACATAATCTCGAACATTTATTTCTCTCTCTCTAAACATTTTACCGTTACCGCCGGTAGCTTCATCTCCGGCCAACCACAAAGACACCGGCCACCGGAATCTCGCCGGTAGCTCCGCCACTCCTCCTGCAACATCCGGAGAAAGTGGGTTGGTAAAAGGCTCCGACGGATCTCTGCTTTCTGCTCCGGTCACCGGTCACCGGCTTCGAAGGTTGCTGCTTTGAACAAGGTAAGTTCTACTCACCACCGCCTAGCCCCACCGCCTACCCGACATCTACCCACAGCCGACATCTACCCACAGCTGACCACCCCTCCACCGCCTACCCGACATCTACCCACAGCCGCCTACCCGACATCTACCCGACATCTGCTCCGGTCACCTCGCCGCCTACCCGACATCTACCCACAGCCGACCACCCCTCCACCGCCTACCCGAACACGGTAACTTTTGGTATTCTCTCTCTCTCTCTCTCTCTATTTCTCTCTCTCCCCCCGCCGGCGCATCACCGAACCACCGGAGATCTATCACCACCGCTACGGCCATCACCACCGGTCATAGTCACCACCACCCCGTCACAGCCATCACCACCGGGCACAACCACAACCACACACCTTCCCCACCACTCCCCACTCTCCGTCACAACCATCACCGCCCTACCCGCACCAGCCACTCCCCATCCCATCGCACCCACCTACCATAACCATTACAGGCACCAGCAACGCCCTATCCCATCGCCCCTCCCCACAGCAGCAGCCACCACAATCGGTCATCGGGGCCTAATCGAAGAACCTTAACCTGGGTGTACTTTTGGTGAGATCTTTTCATCTCTGCTTCCCATATTTGCTTTTAGTCTTGTTTATTTTTATCTTCTCGTTTAGACTGCTTGGCTGGGTTAGGGGTACCAGCATCTGGTTTTAACAGGGAGAGTCATCCCCTATTTCTGTGTGAATTCTGCTTGCTTGTGATCTGTTGTTTCTCTGTGTTTCTTGTTTTGATTGTACGTCACCCGTGTGTTGTTAACCAGGGAGAGTCATCCCCTATCTTACTGTGCTATTGATACTTGCTTGTAATTTGTTGCCTTTTTGTTTCCTTGATTTGATTGTGCGCCACCTTTGTGTTGTCTACCTCAGGTGTGGGACTGCAGTTTGTTTGTGCAGTACTAGTAAGGTGGATAGGCTGATACTATAGATAGTAGAAGCCATTATGTTGCACCGAGATCATGTTCAGTGAAGAGAAGTGCAACTACAGGGAAAAAACGTTATTGAGTACGAGTGGCATCGTGGAATGTAAGAACCCTATCTAGCAAGTTATTAGAGTTAATAGATGTGCTGAAAAGACGTAGAGTGCATATAGCGTGTCTTCAGGAGACTAGATGGCGGGGTAGGAGAGCAAAAGAGTGTAATGGTTATAAACTATGGTATTCAGGTTCAGATGGGTCAAAAAATGGAGTAGGTTTCCTAGTTGCTAAAGAACTTCAAGATAATATAGTGGAGGTAAGAAGATACGATGATAGACTTATGCTGTTACGAATAGTAATAGAGGATGTAGTAGTGGCAGTAGTTAGTGCGTATGCACCACAAGTTGGATTAGGGGAAGCGGAAAGAAAAAAGTTCTGGGAGAGTCTAGACCAAGTTATGGGAGACATACCTAGAGAAGAAAAAATATGTATAGGAGGAGACTTTAATGGCCATATTGGTAAGTATAATGATCACTTCCCGTTGGTGCATGGAGGCTTCGGGTATGGCCTTAGGAATGAAGGCGGTAAGGAGCTTCTTGACTTTGTAGTAGCGCATGACTTACGAATCATAAATTCGTTTTCTAAGAAAAGAGAATCGCATCTAATCACGTTTAGCAGCGGCGGAAGACACACGCAGATAGACTATTTACTGATGAGGAGAGAATATCGTAGCTCGTGGAAGGACTGTAAGACAATCCCAGGAGAGACAGTTGTGACACAACATCATATGTTAGTGGCGGATATACGCGTGAAGAGACCAATTGTCCAACAAAACAAGAGAGTTAGACATACGATCAAATGGGGCCAGCTCAAAGACGAAAACATTACCATTTTTAGAGATAAGGTCATACCATTGAACCATACTGGACCACAGGAAGACGCAAACCAAAAGTGGGAAGCCATGGCAAATACGCTCATCCAAGCAGCTAAGGAAACGCTTGGAGTCACAACAAAGAGAACAATCGACCATAAGGAATCTTGGTGGTGGAACGAAAATGTACAGGAGAAGATACGAATTAAACAACAAAGTTTTAGAGAGCTTATACGCTGTAACAATGAGGAAGAACACCCAGAGCTAAAAGATAAATACAAGGAGGCTAAGAGAGAGGCGAATAAATCGGTGTCAGAGGCAAAGAACGCGGCGTATGAGATGATGTATAAACGACTAGAGACGAAAGAAGGAGAGCATGACATGTTTAAGTTAGCCAAGGCAAGAGAAAGCAGAAGACAAGATTTGAGAATTGTGAAGTGTATAAAGGCTGCGGATGGAAAAGTTTTGGTGAACGACAATGACATCAAGGGGAGATGGAAAACTTACTTCGATAACCTTTACAACATAAGGAACCCAAATCAACAAACTGAGATAGATAATACAACCCAAATAACACAACAAAACAAATGCTATTGTAGAAGCATCACAGTAGACGAAGTTACGAGAGCTATGAAGAAAATGGGAAGGGCTAAAGCGGTGGGGCTAGACAACATACCAATTGAAGTGTGGAAATGCCTGGGAGATGAGGGGCTCCAATGGCTAACAGATTTATTCAACACTATCTTTACGACAGGGAAGATGCCGGACCAGTGGAGAACCAGTGTCATAGTCCCCATATATAAGAAAAAAGGAGATGTTCAAAGTTGCGAAAACTACAGGGGAATAAAGCTATTGAGTCACACGATGAAATTATGGGAAAGAGTTATTGACACGAGAATTAGACGGGAAACTCAGATAGCATCAAACCAATTTGGATTTATGCCAGGACGCTCTACAACAGAAGCCATACACGCCATAAGGAGGATAATGGAGAAATACAGAGAAAAGAAAAGGGACCTCCATATTGGTATTCATCGACCTAGAAAAGGCCTATGACAGTATTCCGCGTCAACTAATTTGGGAAAGTCTACGACTTAGAAGGGTACCAGAGAGGTATATCAAAATAATCAAGGATATGTATGATAGGGCAAAAACGTGTGTGCGAGCCCCGATCGGAGACACGGACTCATTCACAGAGGAAGTGGGACTCCACCAAGGATCGGCACTGAGCCCATTTCTCTTCACAATAGTGTTGGATGAGATGACCAAGTCTATACGGCAGCCAGTTCCGTGGTGCATGCTCTTTGCGGATGATATTGTCTTAATATCGGAATCTAAAATGGTGCTGAACGACAGGCTAGAACAGTGGAGAGCAGCACTAGAGCGCAAAGGTTTAAGGATAAGTCGCTCTAAGACAGAATACATGCATTGTAACTTTAGCGGTGAGGGGGAAGAGGACACTCAAATCAGTATTCAGGGTATGGCGGTCCCACAAACGTCTACGTTCAAATACCTGGGCTCGTACCTGCAGGAGGACGGAGAGATACACAGCGATGTAGCGCATCGTGTTCAAGCAGGATGGTGCAAGTGGAGAGCAGCATCAAGGATCTTATGTGATAAGAGGTTTCCAGCAAAACTAAAGGGAAAGCTATACCGAATGGCAGTACGCCCAGCTATGTTATATGGAACAGACTGCTGGGCCATAAAGAAATCGCACGAGAAACAAATAGAGGTAGCGGAAATACGAATGCTGAGGTGGATGTGTGGTCACACAAGACTGGATCGGATAAGAAACGAACTGTTTCGACAGAAGCTAGAAGTGGCTTGTATCGCAGATAAAATACGAGAGGGAAGATTAAGATGGTTTGGGCATGTCAAGAGAAGACCAATGGCGGCACCAGTTAGAGCAGTAGAGAACATCATCTTAGAGGGTAGGAGGAGTAGAGGAAGACCTAGATTGACTTGGGATGAAGTAATTAGGCGAGATATGATACATTTGCACCTCTCTAAGCACATGATCGAGGATAGGAGTGAGTGGAGGCGTAGAATTAAAATTAAGGACTTTTAGTGGGACCTATACGCAGGTAGGGTTTTTGAAGTCTTCTTGCGGGGCCGGATGTGTACGTAGTCCAAATCTGCCCTCTACCGGTGATTCTACTTGCTCCTCTGATATATGTTTTTTCTTTCCCCAATTCTTTAGTTGTTATATTTTTGTATGATGTATGATATATGTTGTATGATTTATTTTATGATGTCTTGCTATCGTTGGCTTTTGCTATTCGAGTCGGGGGTCTCTTTGGAAGCGGTCTCTCTACCTAACAAGATAGAGGAAAGACTCGCCTACACCTACCCTCCCCAGACCCTGCTCTTGAGTGGGATATACTGGGTTTGTTTGTTTGTTTGTTTGTTTAGGTGAAATATATATTTAAACTAAAATTGATTAATTCGGGATCATAACATACTCTGTTTAGAGCATTCACAACCCGTGCCCTATAATCATGTGAGTGTGTTTGGTATATTATATGGAATGATTTTGAGTGGTTGTGAGTGAAGGAGAGAGAAAATGTTATTGTGGATTGGTATATTTGAAGAATCACTGTACAATCCTTATAAATTTTTTAATATTTTTTAAAGTGGTTGTGAGTGAATGAGAGAGAAAGAAGTAATGATAAGGGTATAAAAAGTATTATTTAATTGAAAGGAGAGAGAAGAAGTAGTGATTTTAGTGTAATTATATAGATAAAGATAAGGAATGGGATGTGAATGCTCTTAGGCGATTTTGATCTAAAGGGACACGAACTTCCTTCTGCTGGTTCATTTAGTTTAAGTGTTCCTAGAAAAATATTAAAATTGTTGTTTTGTTAACCTCATTCAGGTGTGTGTGTGTATATATATATATATATATATATATATATATATATATATATATATATATATTGCTATTTTGCATCACTTTGGTAGTAATATTGCAACAATCCTAAATCTAAAATATCGCGTTGGTAGTTTCACTTATAAAGCTAACAACCAATTTTAAGTTATCTGTTACTTTTAGAGATAGGTCAGATAAGGGAGTTTTAAGTTAGAAACTACCATCCTGATTATTGTAGGGGAAACTTTACTGACTCACTCCGTTGTCGATTTTTTTACTCAGGTAAGGGAGTTTTAAGTATCCGATGGTCTTCTTTTCTTCAAATCAGGAGACGATATAATGGACTTTGGTCGGAGGATGAATCAATCTGATTATCTTGTATTCTTCAAATCAAGATATACTTTGGTCGGAGGTTGTGTAGTATCTTCAATGATAACGATTTATATTGTGGCCCTAATAATCAGGATGGTAGTTTCTAAAATTTAATTTGAATTACCAATTCTACCCTTGCTTCCATTCTATTCGCTTAATTTAAATTATATAAAATTACTGATTTGCTCTTTTTAGTTACATCCATTGATGAAAATGATCTATGGTCCTTATTAGTTCTTTTGGTTTTTTCCAAAAAAATGGTTTTCATTTGAAAACCCCTCTCTTTCTCTCTCTCTCTCTCTCTATATATATATATATATATATATATTGCTATTTTGCATCACTTTGGTAGTAATATTGCAACAATCCTAAATCTAAAATATCGCGTTGGTAGTTTCACTTATAAAGCTAACAACCAATTTTAAGTTATCTGTTACTTTTAGAGATAGGTCAGCTACATGTTTTAGTGTTCGCAATAACAAATTTGTTAGTTCCAGCCACACCTAAAATCATATGTGATTTATATGTATTGTAATGCAATGTGGGACCTAAAATCATGTATTTTATTTTGTTTGCAGTCACATTATTTCCGGATAGTATTCTTGAAGTTGAAATCAATGACTTGATCATAAGATCACATGTTTGACTCTATGCTGTCAAACTCTGCCTTTAATAGTGTAAACCGTCCGATTCAGGTTTTTCATAATACACTGTCACTGAATGTTATGCCATTGTGTCTTAGAACATCATCATCATCTTACAATCATCATTATTTAACTAATATTGTCTCATTAATAATAGAAAACATTGTTGGACCTTCTCTCACAACGGAGAATCATGGATCAACAAACTGCTATGCATAGAAGTTGCTTATCAATTGCCTCAATTTTGTTCTCTTAATCATCATCGTTTGCTACTGAATTTTATATGAATTATTATCTAATTGTTGAGTGCAATTTTTTTGTGATCAATCCTTGAGTCAAGGGATATCTGATTTGTACCATTTGATCAATAACTCATGGGCCAATTTTTCATGCCTATTGCCACTTGGTTTTGGCTTGGCCAACCAAATATCTGATAGCATTGGTTTGATTATTAAAGTCGTACATTAGCAGTAATTATCTCATATTCCTTTGTACAACAAACGAAGAAAGTTTGATCATGTAATGCAAATGAAGGTGATCAGGTCTAGCAAAATGAAGTTGGTGAATTATTATGTACTCATTAGGTGAGTTATGTTCTCTATCCCGGTTTAAGGTAAACTGCATGGCTTAATTATCCCGCAAGGCCCGAGTCAAATTGAACTGTATTCTTCAACATATAATTATAAAAATCATGTAGTTTTAATAATAATAATTTAATCTTATGAAATCAATTTTTATTATTTAAGAGGCTTTATGTATTTACATTTTGGGTGAATTTTGACCTGCTTGCTTTAAGGCTGTATTTCTTACATGAACCATATAACCTAAACAACCCATTCCCAAGCTTTTTATAAATGTACTGTTTATTGTTGTTTGTATATTACATTGCAGGTATAAAGCTTTTACATCACACGAAAATGTGGTAAAAGGAAAAAAATACAAATGTACCTGTGGACTTGTAAGATGATGATAAGATGCAAGTGAGCTATTAAGCATGATTTATATTACATATACCTTATACTTTTGGAGATTTTTATACTTGTAAAAAAAGATAGGCACTCTTTAGGTTAAAGGCGTTGTCTATGAGTTCCAGCTTAAATTATATAGTTTTTTGTCACCATTTTGAAATTAGCTTACGTTTATATTTATTGTAATATTTCAACAAAAAATGAACTGTAACTAAAACAAATAGAAAGCAATTTTGTAGTTGAAATGTAATATTTAAAATATGTTATAATAAGATAAATAACTGCAGGTTGGTCTAGGCTTGTGGAGTTATGCTTAATGAGATATTTTGAAAAAAAAAATCATGTATAATCTAACGAAGAAAGTTTATTAAGATTATTTTAAAATGAAACTGGGAGGTTTTTTGTAGATTGAAAGATCAAATTTATGTTCGAGTTAAAGACCATAATGAAGATGGAACTCTTGGTGTTATCTTCTCTTGAATGGGAGATGAATCCAGTAGTCAGTCCTTTGCATTCTCAGGTTACTCATGCACCGACTTAATTTAATGACTCATGACTTATATTAGTGTCAAATTCATGAAATGCTTTTTTGATGTTAGTTGAATCGAGTGGCTAATATTTGTTACAATGAATATAAATTCAAGGTTTGTGGGGTTTGTTGTATATGTGATTCTTATTGAGGGGTTAGTATTTGTGGTGATTATCACTCCGTTTCAACTTCAATTGCACGTGCGAAGCAAGATCACAACTTATGCAATGGCAGGTCAATCCACCATTGCTTTGAATAAACTTCTTTAGTCTTCATTTCAATTCTTTCTTTGGATTCGTTAGGACTTAGGACTCAAAAGTTTCGTTTCCTTATAGGGCATGGAACATTAGGATTTATGGTAAAATTACAAATGAAACATTAAATTATGTATAATATTTACTTAAAGATTTTTGAATTGTAATTTTAATTTTACTTTTATTATAGTATATGTATAGTTAATATAATATTTATCTTTACTTATACATATTTTATTATTTAAACCCTGATAATACACGGGTTTTTAACCTACTACATAAAGTTCATAATGTTTATATGACCATAGATTTGGCTGCGCGTTACGAGTCTTGGTTTCTATAAAATTTGAATCGAAACGTACGTAGAGATAATCAGTCACAACAGTATAATAGTAATTTCCAAAAAAAAGAAAAAAACATTACGTTGTGAAAAAAGTATTATATTTGACTTAAGTTGGTTTCGAACGAAACTTAAGCCTGGACGTAGATAAAAATAACCACGTCCAAGTAGTGTATTCAGAATTTAAAAAGACGTAACTTTTTTAAAGTTATAAAAAGAAAAACAAAATACAATAAAAACTAGTTCTACTACTAATAATAATTAAACTTGTAACCAAAAGCAACCAAAATGCCCAATCAACAGCGCTGAAGTTTTGATGCAATTTTTAGTTGTATCATATGCATCAATACGTGAATAACGCCCACTGGAACGCCCATGGATTTTATCATCAACTTGATGAATTAATTTCAAGATATAAGGCTTTCCTATTATAACAGGTTGTTCAAAAGGATCCCTCACGCTTGGCGCCAATGAGGCTTTTATTTGAGAGAAAAAAGAAGACTATGCCTTCGCCATATGAAATATGAATAGAATATTAAGTAATAATATCTAGTTTGAATTTTAAAGTATAATATAATATGTAATAATGTTATTCTAACAATAAAAACATTGATCTTGATTTGTTTTTGCAAGTTACGGAGAACGATTTTCACAGGATACATACCCAATTAGAGAGAACGAAACTTCGAAGAAAGTGGGTAGATATGTTACGTCCTATGTCTTGTCTATGGCTCTATGGCAAGTACAACTAACTACATACATGTGATTAAACGTTATAATTTTACCCCACATCATGAATGTAGCCTAGGATTGCTAAGCCGTTGAACTATATCTCTTTTAAATATTTAAGGGTTCAAGTCTTATTATAAACAAATAATGTAAATTTAAGAGTATGTATTGTAGGTGTGTGAGTTTTCCGTTAAAAAAATGCAATGAGGGCTCATGATCTTTCTTTCTTATTCACGATCCCCTCTCACATAAACAACCGAGCCTCTCACGAACCATCCGTGGCTATCGACCAGACGCACTCCCTCATATTCACCTTTCTTAATTTCAATTTAGTTATGCTTAAGTTAATATTTTTTAAGCCTAATATATATCATTTTTCCTATTATTACTTAATAATTATTAGCTATGAGAAATGATAGTGGACTTTTTTTATTCAATTTTTGGTCATTAAACTTTTGATTTTTTTATATTTAGCCCCTGATCCTTACTCTTGTTATGTATACTTAGTTCTTAGAGAGAGGAAGAGAGGAATACGAATAGAAATGCTAATTTTTTGAGAAAGCAGCAGTCGTCGTAGTCGATGCAATGGCTGCCGACAATCAACTAATATGCGTATCTGTGTGCCACCGATTACGCCCATTCGTCATTCCCCTTTGTATAAAATTTTCATTTTAGAGAGAAGAGATAGAGAGGAATACAGAGAGACAGTAGGCAATGAGCCGTGCAACGATGGATAATTACATTTGTTAATGTTGCTGCTTGCTGCTTGACATTAGTCCCTTCTTAAAACCTTAGAGGCTATGACGCACAAAAATAATTCGAAAATCATTGTTTTGGCATGACAACTCTTTCACATAATATCTTTGGCTTGCGGCCGCATCGATTACGTCACACCCCGTTGACCGGGTCCCGCTGTGACAACTAATATCAAACAATGCAGCGGTATATAATAATACTAATCATCATAAAACAGATTACGCGTCAAGGTCTAACATCCAAATGGCAGTACAATCCAAACGACTTATTCAAATGAACTAATAGTTGTCTAAACCATAATCATAATTTATTTATTGTTTAAATCATAAGATAAGCAGACAGAGCGGTGTCTAGTCTGCAAGTTTCATCTAGAATTGCTTCTATCCATATATTTTTGGCTCCTTAATCTTCTCCTGAAATGCACACCCACAATACATCAACAGAATATTGATGAGCTCAGGAGTTTACGACACAATACCCATCATGAATACTTAAATAATCATAAATATAGGCGCACAAAAAAATGTCACAATCAAACCTTGACTAACCCACTCGTGTTCCAACACATCCCCTAACCCATACCACTTATTGTTATGGACTGAATAGTGCCCTGCCAAGCACAATAATACAGTAAACTAATTTGTGGCACAATGATATTTCTATCTTAATGGGAAGTTTCCTTGTCATAAGGGCCATGTGTGTGGTAATTCCCCAAACAATACTATCTAAAAATTACGCAACTCGCCACGGAGTTAACGATTCTGCTAACGTTTGGGGACAACAACAGTAGTGTTGCACCATAAAATAGTTTTTAAAGAATATGCATTTCACCCCAAAAGTTTTAAGTAAAAAGGGGTTCATGAGACTCATCTGAGCGTTGTTTTCGGAGTTGTTATGTGTATGCGTAGAGGTTAGAGGGCTATCGACCAGCAGGTTCCTATGTTTATTTTTATATGTATTAGTATATTATTACGTAACCATCTATGTCTACTCCATGTGTTAAATTTTATTGTTTCTTGTTATATATGCGTAAATAAACTTTGTCTTATGTATGTTTTATGTAAATGTAAGTTCATATATGAGTAAATTACAAATTTTGTCCTTTAAGTATGTTTAAAATTATGGATCTTGTCCTTAAACTTTGTTAATTACACTGAGCGTCCTTTATTTAAAAATTTATCACGCTTTATGTCTTTTCTATTAACTGAAGTTAACTTTTTTAGTTAGTTTTGTGTGAATGTACCATTTTGCCCTTATCCTTAAATGACGAAATCTGTAATTTTTCTTAATCTTTTACTTTTCCATTTTGTTTTTATTTTATTTACTTTATCTTTTTAGTCACCTTTTATTTTATAAACTTATCTAAAATATTATTACTTAATTATTTTAATCTTTTTTTATAAAATATACTTTTATCTATAGGTTTTTAATTTATTATATTTTTTTTGTTTTTAAAAAATTAGTTATCTACCTTTCTAACCACACAAGAGCAAGATGGAGAGCTTAAAATATATTTTTATGTTATAAAATTTAAACTAATAATCGATTTTGTTTCATCATCGCTTTTTTATTACCTTTTTGGTATAAGAATTTTCAACTATTTTAAACATTTTGACTTATGATTTATATTAGAAACCTATTAGAGACCGTATGATTTCAGTATATGATTTTTCATATTTTACTTGGTTATAATTATTCAAAGTTGATCTATATGTGTAATTAAACGTTGATTAATATATGGAGTATTTAAGTGTTTTTACTGAAAAAGATTCAATAAACTTAATCGTAAAACCCAACCAAAG